>CM053503.1:153975533-154080666 GCA_028627145.1 Eidolon dupreanum | reverse complement strand
GATTAAGGTCACATAGCTAATAAACAACAGAGCCAGCCAGAAACTGAACCAAGTCTGAAACCAATAACTTCTGTTAAAAATTGTGTTCAGCAATAGGAGAATGCTCATGTGCATTATAATTTCAATAAAATATTATATTTTTGTATTTTGCTGGAAATTATGTACCTGAATCCTTTTTTGCCTTTAGAAAAATGTTTATATTTTAATAGTAAACAAAAGAATAAACTACACACTGATATGATGTACACATAATGATCTCAGCTATTTAAAAAAATATATATGAATAACCATAGGAAAAAAAGGGAAAGTAGCATAAACAAGTATTAATAACATTTATCTCTACACATGTCAAGACTATGGATGATAGTCTCTGCTTTCTTATTATACATTCCTGTAATGAACATGTATTACTTTTATAATCAGAAAAAGGTAATAAAATTCTTAATAGTTTCAATATTAGAGAAGAAATATAAAGACTTGGTTTCTATGATTAAATGAGTAAGTCCATTCAATAACTACTGTATTCATTAAAAGGTGCAAACCATTCAATTTGAGACCTATTTCTGATGTGTATGACTATCAGATGTTCAGACACAATGTAATATTCTTCTACTTGCTGTATTCTCTTTTTCCTTCTGCCTTATGTTGGAGATAAAGCAGAAAATGTGTGTTTCTCATTGGGAGGTTGGCATCTGAATGAAATGGCTGCTTTTCTCAGTTTAAAAAAGATAAAAGGAGTTATCAAGTAATGTTTTCTTTCACCTAAGGATGTTGGTCCCACTCCAACAATTGGAATTGATTGAACTCCAGTGCTTGCAAATTTAAAAGCCTAACACAGGGGATCTGCTCACTCTGAATTTTACAAATCAATGGATAAACTCGAAACAAAAACCCATTACAGAGCACCTTAATGGTTATCTGTTTGGCAAGATAAACACTGGTAAACAAGCATTTTCAACTGTGAGCTTTAGTAATAACACTATGAGATTTCTACTGGATGTTAAAATTTTGCACAGAACTATAAAGATAGGACAAATCCAAAGGAGAAAATTGCTTTTGTAAAATTAAGTCTTCTGATACATATTCTCAATTAAATAGTGTTTCATTCATCTAGAGTCATTTCTTTTAACTTTTGATAGCATTTTTATTATTGTCTATGGAATGTAGCATCACATAAAACAAGTGTGCTGCTGGCATTTAATTAAACAGTGTTGCTTCATGGAAACCTATAAACCATTGAACCAGGCAAAGAAATGATATTTAATAGGTATATCCGATGAGCATAATGATTGCTAGTTTACTATTTAGTTTGTCAAATGTAAATCTTGACATTAAATTTGGACTTTAGTGCTTTAGTGAAATTAATCAAACTGGAGAAAAACTTGAAAAATGACCACAGCTACATGTAATCAGTACTTCTGCATAAAAAGATTACTTATTAGTTTTAATCAATAGACTTTGACATCTTGATGAGCTTTACAAATCACCTTTAATGACGGACAAGCACCCCCAACCAACACCAATTTGTTTCAGACCAATACTTTTTAAGAAGACAATAAAATTGAAGTACTAGAACAATGCAAAAGTGAAAATAAAGATATACAAAATAGAAACATACTTTTCAATATTTGTTTCAACAGACATACAATTATTGTCTAATTTTTCTAAAAGTTTTAAATCTAAAAGTTTTAAATTACTCTCAATTTCTGTACTTATCTTGCCATGAGCCAATAACAAACAATTCTCAGATACGCAGTGGTATGTGGACCACACTTGATGCTGCTGTGGGTTCCTCTGCTCACCTCCAAGCCCTTTGCTGCTGCATGGCTTGGGCTGGGAATCCGATTAGGAACTGGAATGAAGCTGACTTCATTATCCTCACCTACACCTCCTGGTGTGGACTGCAGACTATAATTATATCAATGTGGCACCAAGATCTATCACTTGTACTGTCTTGATATCATCCTGGTATTTATAAACTCTGAGGCACGTGTTCCCACGGTTCAGATGGCTATAGTTTCACGTGAGCACTCCAACCAATGTTGGGACCTCATGAAGAGTATACTCTGCTCAACCAGGGGAAAATATTTCTGAGTGTTTTACGCCTACATGATGAAATAGTTAATAGTCCCTGCATTGTCTATGACAGTCACAGTCACAACAATAAAGTTTTAAAAATTTGTTAGAACCCAACATAATTGCAGACACTGAGTCCCTTGCTATGGCTTGTATAGACAACTAAATCTAATTAATTCACTTAATTTTCTTCCAGTTTGAAACAGTGATTCTTAAGGTCAGCTCAGGATTGAGAATTTATTCAACATTTCAAAGCTTCTTGTTTCCTCATTGGTTAATTCTAACACCTCGGGGGATGGATGCAGCCCACAGTCTTCACAGGTGGGGTCCACTTGCTTGGTCTTTTCTATTGGAGGTAGGTGACATTAGCCGCCATGCTGTTCTTGGCACAGTAAACATGGCAATTGCTTTAAGAGATGGGGAATTGACATTTCTGTAGCTATTGCTGCTTCTTTCCCATGATTCATTGGCCTAAAGATCCCCTAGAGGACAGAAAGGTATGACTACATAAAAATCGTATTCATTTTGTGAGTATTTATTTACTTTAATGTTATTGAACTCAATTTGGAAACGTCTATAAGTTTGCCAGCTATTCTGGTTCATCTTTTTGAACTTAATATGCTGTACTTCTTCAGCTGTGACAGGGACAAACTTTTGATTATATCTGCTTATTCCTCCTGAAATCAAGCCATTGATCTTGGCATTCATCAAGCGATATGTTCTAAAGCAGTTGTCCTTAAAATGTGGCCCAGGGACCCCCTAAGCCTTTTTAAGGGGGTGCCCCAGGTCAAAATTTTTTTCATAATAATACTAAGAAGTTATTTACTTTTTTTACTCTCATTCTCTCACAAGCAAGGTTTCCAGCAGCTCTATGATATGTGATGACATCATTGTTCTCTGTGTATTTTTTGTAATTCGAGTCTTAATTTTAATCATGACAAATACCTCTTGATATTTATTCCATAAACTATAGTTGTTCAGAGTCTCCAGTAATTATTCAGAGTATAAAAGGGTTCTGAGACTAAAAAGTTTGAAAAGGGCCACTCTCGAAGAATCATATGGCCATTTGTATTTACAGTGAAATGCAGAGACAATTTTGCCGTGAGAACCAGGGGAGATTTTTCTTTTTATTATCTGGTGTTCAATATACCACACTAGTTGGATAATGACCTGGCCAGGGAACAGATTCACCTCTAGAGGCTCCAGGTGAAACAGGCTTGCTAACACCTTGATTTTAGAACTTCTGATGTCCAGAATTATAAGATAACAAATTTGTGTTTTTTAAGCCACTAAACCTATGGTAATTTGTTACAGCCACAACATGAAACCAATACAGACTTGTTTCAGAGGAAACAAAAATGAGAATTTGTTGATTATCCACTATGTGCCAGGCCCTGAACAAGATTACAAAGTCAGTGACTGGAAAAGCTAGGATTCAAATTCGGGTCTGCCTGCGCTCAGAGACCAAGCTCTTTTCACTAATCTAGCTTTTTCCAACCAAAATAAAATGTAACACACTGGTAGGATTGGTGCTGAAAACTTTTGAATTTCTCTAAGTATAATTCTAGAAGTGCAGTGCATGATCTGTGTTGCCACAGAGCATTAACATGCTTAAGGTCCTGATACCACATTGACCCTGAAGCCCTACTTGGCTATGAATGATCTACTTGACAGATATAGCGACACCAGTAACTTTAAAGCTACTCAGCATATTCGAATTAGGAGTTATTTTCTCCCAGATTATTCCATCTATTTTGTACTAAGAATTAACTTACACACTGCAGATGTTCATTTACCTCTGAAAATGAAGTGTGTGAGTCATTGCATGTCAAGTTTTGCCTCAGGAGAAGGAAATTCTAGGGTGAATCTCATTCAAAATGAGTGAGATAAGATTATTTGTTTTATTTTTATTTGATGGTGAAATAGCTGATCCTTCTGGTCTAATGTGGAATATTTACTTATTACATTGATCTTTACCACCAGTTGTCAGCAGGAATATTTTAAAGACAAGATTGGTCTTGAAGTAAATCATTAGGATGGATGGCACTTGCTTTGGAATGTAGCTTAAATATAAACAAGGTAAAAAGTCACTCAAAATATCCAAATATTCAGAGATGTAATTTAGGTGCTTCAGAAATGTCATCTGTTTGGGGAAGCCACACTGATGGGTCCACACTTTAAGAGAGCGGTAGCATACAGGACATCTCCATCTTCATTTTGCCTTAATCTTTTCTTTTCCCTCACACCATTCAAGACTGTTCCAAGAGTGTATGTCAGTGATTTCTGAGTTGATATGAAGCCAGGACTCAAGATACCAAATCTCTAAACAGCAAACTATTGTGATCACAGCCACCTCTACTAGAGTCTCCATGGGAGAGACATGCACTAAAGATGAGGCCAGGCCCATGAATACCATTTATTATTATTTGGGTTTGGTTCTAATATCCTATGTGGGATTCTTAGACCTGAGGAAGAGTCCTGAGCTACATAAGACTGAAAACATTCCTATGAGTCTTTTGTCAAAGGCCTAACTTAAAGTTCCTCCAGATCTTCTCACTTTAGTGGCAAAAAGGAAGATAAACCTAAAAGAAAAAAAGGAAGTGAATCAGATGATTCTTCCCACCCTCAGCCAAGACCTAGACTGAAGTGGCCTAGTGCTCTATGCTGGATCAGGTCTTCTTTTCCCAAGACAGGAAGTAGAGTTTTGGTGGGGTGCTGAGAAGAGGCAGTTGAAGGAGTTAATTAGTAGATGGAAGGCAGCGCTTAGCTATCTTTCCAGAGAAGCAGCTGGTGGGGAAGTCATTTTAATAGGTAAGTCAGGACAGGACCTTTAAGAAACCAAACTCAGCTGGAGAACATTGCCAGAGAAACATAAGGTTTTGTGCCTTTTCCTAACCATAACACTGAAAGTTCTTCTACCTGCCTCAACTCTATGGTCCAGCAAAGATCTCTTAAATTAACATTTTTTTTTTTTCTTAAGAATAGAGGGCAGGGAGGACTGGAACTTAGATCTGACCCCAGAGATCACTGACGTATATTGTCTAATAGATGATTAATGCCACGGTCATGATTTATTTCCCCAGGCATGCCTAGGATCTGTCAGCTCTATCAATTGGTAGGTGAACGAGAGCTGATGCTCTTCCCTACCAGTCTTCCATATTGCCTGTGCTGCCTCATTCCTCCTGCATTCCATTTAAATTAAGGGAGGCATAAGACTCTGCCGTTTGCATTGTGATGAGATGTATCTGATCGTAGCATTTGAATGTTCTGGGATGCTATGCAGCAGTGCAGCTACAAGTATCAATCAATTAGTTGGCTATTAAGTTCAGACTCCCAGGCAATGGCAGAGTTGGCTTCATGCTGACTTTGTTATATACAAAATCCCCAAAGAAATAATATCTTGTCTAAACTCTCATTATATTTTATAGTAGGATGAATATAGATCGATAATAAGTTTTGTTCCAATATAACATTAGTTTCAGAAGAATTTCCCCTTTTTCTTTCTCTATCAAGAAATCAAATTATAAGCATAAAATAAAGGCTTTTCTGCTTAGGGACTCTGTGAAGAGAACAATGGTTTCTTTTTTAATATTAATATTTTGGCTTATATTTTAAAATAAGCTAAGGTGATTTTATGCAATGTAGAATTAAATTTGTTTCTCAGAATATGAATTTACATTTGCATGTTTTTGAAAGTTAACCTTTTCTACATGGCAATGAAAATAGATCATTTATTATTAAAATATAATAATTTTACTCTTTTAATTTAACTTTTTAAAATTAGGAAATACATCAAATATATAGAAAAGACTAGAAAATAAAATTATGAAAATCCATTATCTATGTATCTACTACCAAGCTTTATTAAAATAATATTATGACACTTAATAGTTTCTAAAGAAATGATATACCCCAAATATAACTGTGGCCACGTTTATTTTTTCCCCACCCCAATACTCTCCCTTGTTCTGAGAGGTAACCATTACCATGAAATTAATCAATGTTCATCATAGTTTTTTTACTCTATGTACATAGAAACTATATAGCATTATTTTGCATACTGTCATACTGTATAGATCTTTCTTCAATCTGAAATTTATTTATTTATATTATTTATTATTTATTTTTTTATTATGATGACATTGGTTGACGACATCCAGTAACTTTCAGGTGTACAATTTAGCAGTAAGGCATATATATATATATATTGCTCCAATTTGAAAGTTTTTATTTTCCAATCTGAAATTTAAACTCAACATCTCAGATAGGATTTTTGACCTGGGGAACCTAGGACATGGATAGAGCTAGATAAATCTTATGCCTTTAAATTGGGGTGCAAAATTTTCAGGTGCTACACGAACTCCTGAAACTATAGGTGCATGAAACTCTTCTGAGATGTGGGTCCATAACCTTCGCAACATTCTCAACTCCATCTTCTACCTCAGAAATCTTTCGTCAAAATTTTGAGGTTCCATTAATATACAGAGCTTTTTTTCTCATAGTGACATATGATTAATTTTTTTTCCTATATGTTCTTTTATTCTGAGTAGTATTAAAAAAATAATGATTCTATTGCTAGGCTGATTTTTTTTTTTTTTCTTTTGGGAAATCGGTGAGGTGCATTTTGAAGACAGGGATAGTTAATAAAACTGCTTATACTGCTCTGGCCACTAGAGGACACTAACACAACTAAAAACAGAGAAGGCACCTCGGAGTAAAGAAATTCAAACGACAGAGGAGTCGCTTTCAAGATCGTCACATATTTACTTATCTCTGTTTACAGATTTCTACATCGAGGCTCTAATATGTTCTAAAACTTTCATGTTCAAGCTATTTTAATGTTATCAGTCTCATAAAACAAACTTAAAGCAGGCCTGAAAGGAAGGCCTTCAATAAATACAGGACACTACAGCTAGATTCTGGCTACTTGTCTAGTCATTGCTGAATCTGTAAGACACCAATTGCTGGTCAATTAATTGATTTCTTTATTAATAAAAATAGATCATATGTTTTAGGAGTTTACATAGACAAAACCTCCTCTTTACTTAAGACTATATTAGAAATGCTTTATCATCATTTATGCAACCCTTACGCATCCACCCTTCAGGAACATTCCGTCTTTCTTTTGTCAATGAAGAAGGTCGTGGGCCTTTTGTATCCCGAAAGCTGTGCTGCTGGGACTAGCAGACAGCAGCAACTTCACCATAGACCCTGCCCATCACGCCATTTGCTTTTCTGTCTGTCTACTAATGGGGGTAAGGTAGGTAGAGATCAATATTCCTTTTCCTGAAAGAGAATTCCTGGAGGGCTTCGATGTGCTAACTGCCAATTGTCAATTAAGAGCCAAGAAAAAGCAACCTAAGCAATTATTTTAACACAAAAACATTAAAATAACATGTTTATAAAGCACTTTACAATTAATGAGAATGTTTGCCTACAAGCCTGATAATAATTCCTTGAGGTCAGAAAGTAATATAGGGTTATTCCCACTTTATGGGCTGGGAAAGCGAATGTTTCTAAAGAGTTTCATGCTGTGAACTATTTGTGACCTTGAGTGCCCTTTACATTATCAGGGCATAGTAGAGACTTCTTTGGAGGTTTTCTTATTCTACTCAGCTAGAAATCTTTTTTCTTTATTTATCCATTCCATTTCTTATGTTTTTTGAGTAAATTTCTTTTTGATATTTAATTAACCTATAGCATGGAGTTTTAAAAAATGTCACTTAACTCATTTTCTTTATTTTATTCTATATTTCCTCCCTAAATCTTTAGTTCTGTTTTA
This sequence comes from Eidolon dupreanum, assembly GCA_028627145.1. Classification (NCBI taxonomy): domain Eukaryota; kingdom Metazoa; phylum Chordata; class Mammalia; order Chiroptera; family Pteropodidae; genus Eidolon; species Eidolon dupreanum. The sequence continues at coordinate 154,072,808 of CM053503.1, read as the reverse complement.
GCTATTATTTTGGTACAGTCTCAGGATCATCTAGTGAGTATATAACTATTTAAGTCATTTAACTGAACATATGATGGGAGAGAAAGAGAAAAGGTAAGAAAGTCTTCTAAAGTTTGCACCTGAGCAACTGGAAGAATGAAGTTTCCATCAACTAAGAAGGTGAATAAAGTGGAGCAGGTTGGTAGGTTGAGTGGGACAGACTGCGAGTTCAGATGAGAGTGTATCATCTTTAAGCTGCAATTAGACCTGGAGTGGAGAAGTTGATTGGGTGGTGAGATACTGTAGTTTGGAGTTCAGGAGAGTAACCTGGCCTGGACTAGGTGTCAGATCATCAGTGTTATAAGCATGTGACTGGATGTCACTGGGGGAAAAAGCACCAAGGATCTATTTCTGGTACTCTAGGGTTAAGAAAACAAACCAAAGAGGAACCAGCAAAGGGGACAGAAAAGGATTCAGTAGTGAGGTAGCAGAACAATCAAGCAAGACTAGTGTCTTGATGAAGAAAGGAAGGATAGGTAGTGGGTGGAAGATATCACAGCTGCCCCTTGAAGTCCATCTCCAGGCCCTGCAACTCTTATGCATTTTCCCACAGGGAAGAATTATCAAGTATCCTTGTAGCATAGAAATTTTCCTCTGAAGGAAAACAGAGGTAGGGGGAATTCATCTCATTTCTACTGTTCCCCTTTCCCCCATTCAGTTATATCTTTGCTTTTTTCTTAAAAAAAAAAAAATCTTAGTATCAATTAAATTTCACTATCTAAGAATAAAGTCCAGTAAATAGAAACTTGCTGAAATAATTTAAACCATCAGTTCTTACTTCTAAGATAGTCATTGCATTTTATAGAATTTTATACTTCCTTTTTATAAATGTTACTTGATTATTTTGATTATTACAATAATCTTTTAGTGGAAGTGCTTGTAAGATCTCATTTTATAGTTGCAAAAACTGAGGCTTAGAAGTATTACTTACTGTAACTACTTTTTTTGACATAGCCAGTATATTTCCACAAAGTATCTACTTTTAAAATGTAGATCTGTGACTAAAATTTGATATCTATAAGAAGAATATCAATTTTATCTGCTTTTCTCTCACAAGGGACTTTATAAAGACATATATTAAAGAATATTTATTCCTAATATTCTGGAAGAAACTTTGGGGAATTTTCACCTCAAAAATACGCATTTCTTTACATTTAAAGTTCATAGCAAGGTTGGGATATACATAAAGAAAACTTTTTCATAGGGCAGCTTTGCAAAACTTACCAAACCTGAAAACTTTGAATGTCCACTTTTGATCCAATAATTCTACAATTAGAAATTTGTCCTAAGGATTAGAAAGTGAATCTAACTCGTTTTGAACTAAGGAAATAGTTAGACATAAGAGGAAAGGGTTCGACTGAAAGAAATTTTATTACCTAAAAAAATAATAGGAAACAACCTAAATAAATTTTGTTATATCAAGACAATGGATGCTATGCAACTGTAGAAAATAATGCAAGATAAGATTTAACGACTTGGAAGGACATCCACTATTAATATAGGCGGGAGAAGAAAGTAAGCTATTAAGAATATGTGTGACATCACCCTCTTATTATTGTGAATTATATCTCTAAATTGAGGGGAAAAAAAAACAAACCCTGAAGGTCAGCAAACTTTTCTGTAAAGGGCCAGGTAGTAAACGTTTTAGATTTTGTGAGCCACGTGGTTTCAGTTGTAACCACTCAGTTCAGTTGTTGCAGTGTAAAAACTGTGCCCCCAAAAATGTAAATGAATGGGCGAAGCTGAATTTAGTCCCTGGGCTGTAGTTCGCTGACCCCTATAATTGCAAACGGCGATTATCTCTTGGAGTTACAATTCTAGATTTAATTTTCTTCTTTTAGCTTCTGTTGGAAAGGAGGACATCCCCCCCTGCCCCCACCACACACGCACCTTTCTGGAGTTCTTATGACTAGACCAATAATAAAATTGACACAAAACCAGATTAATAGGAGAAAAACCAATTACTACGTATGCATGTGAGATTATAGATGATGGGTCTTTGAAGTAAAGAACAAGCCAGCTTTTTATATTTTTTAGACAAAGAAACAATGGATTTGCGAAGAAATGGGTGCTCATTAGTGAGGAATCTGAACAAAGTTTGAGCTTGGGCAGTAAATTAGTAAAGGAGGAACATGGTTTGTTTATATAAACTCTTTGGCTTTGGATTCCTTATCTCGAGCAATGAGGGTGTCTCTCTCAGCCCCCTGGAGCAAGAAGGGCAGCCCTTATTGCACCAGCTGTTCATCAAGTAACTTTAATTCACAGTAATCAATATACCATTGTGAGGTATTTGGGGGCCTCTTGCCTTGGATCTCAATATTTCTGTATGAGATCATAGATCTTTGTTGCCAGCGCAATACAAGATCTGATGAAATAATGATAAAGCATTTAATTATTTTTTATTTTTAAATTATCAATGTTGTACTACTATTGTAAGTAGTTCAATCACAATAGGATCACAAAATATTATAAAATATTTATCAGAATAAATGAAAATAAAGACAATTCTTGATCACTTGGATACTGAGCACATTCTTTTATAGCCTAGTTCTATGGGAAGTTTTAAATTCTTCACCAGCTTTTCTTGTAATACAAAATATATCCTTTGTAATATGTGCCCCCAAATAAAAGATGATTTTAATATTAGCTTCAGAAAAATATCATTAGGAAATTTGAATGGTAGGTTAAATAGACATTGCATTTCAAAACATTTTCCAAAAGCTTCTAAATTTTGGAGAATCAGCCACATTCTTTGTTTCACTGGAAGTGAGAATAACATGAGTTGATTGTGTAAGCCAAATATCTACTCAAGTTCTGAGGTCTTCCAGCTTGTGGAGTCCAGTCAGTGGCGTGCTAGTAAATGTTTAATGGTCAGCATTGGTGAAGAAGAAGGGGAACTAGAAAGGGAAGAGCCCTGATCTGTACCATTTGCCAATTTCTGTGGTGTAAATATTCCTAGCTGTGGGCAATTCAAGCTACCAAGGGGACCTGTAAAATTCCTGAATATTTAACAATCACTTGTGTGAGCCAGGGTGAGTCAATGCTAGAACATGACTGGGTCCAATTAAAATGCATTGAGCCCCCCTCCCACTTACTATCAAAACACCCAGCCCGACTCTTCCACCACCCCGCTCCCTGCCCCACTTCGCCGAATGTTTCCGGGAAGCCCTAGGTGTTTATGTTCTCCTGATAGGGCTCTCCTGCTGCATGCTTTTTTAGGGGTGCTCTGTTCTCAACAACCCTCCGTGGCTGCTGAGGCTGCTGTTATCTGCTGCTGTGTGACCTTAGTGCTAGTTGCTCCTTTACAAGTAGCATCCTCACTTCCATTCCATCAATAAGTCTTGTCAACTCTACCTGGAAAATAGGTCCTACCCTATGGATAATCCTACTCTATTCATCTCTGTCTACCAGGCTCCCCTGAGGCACTGTCATCTCTCTTCCGGATGGCTGCAGTAGCCTCATAACTGTCTTCCTGCTCATTCCTACACAGCAACCAGTGCCCTTAAAAAAAAAAAATTAAAACGTAATGTTTACATGTACCGAGCACCAAAAAAGAGGAATTTCTTGAGCATAGAACAGACAAAAATCTTCCTATCAAGTTGTTCACATGCCAGCATGTAGTTAACTAAACATGCATCAAAATAACTCGAAAAAAAAAAGTCTTTAATGGATATGTGTCCTTTGGATTTAATAAAATTCAATTTGGTATGCAACCACCAATCTCCAGTGGTGGAGGTAGTGTTTGAGTCCACCCTTCTGTGACCAAAGAATCTATGCTTGACTATGAAACAGGACTTTGCGTTAAAGTCGTAGCCAGGGCAACAAGAAGGTACCAGAGTCATTGACTTGACGTAGTGCTGGTCATGACAGATTCCAAGATGGGATGAACCAGAGGAAGTGGGATAAGGGGACAGTCACACTTTCAGGACAATCATGGCTGTTGCCTGGGGAATCTGAGTGCCTGTTTGTGGGTGGTAGTGATGAGTAGCTTCTGGAAATCCAGGCTCTAGTTGGGCAACAAAAGTGCGATTCTCTTCTGGACCCCGATTACCTTCCATAGTTTCCATTAGATCACGGAGGGCTGATACCACGCAGTCCCTGCAAGCTGGGGATGGCTCTGGAGGAGCAAAGAGGAAAGCAACAATTCTCCACCCACAGCCTTGGGAGCGCAGGACAGACCCTGGAAGGGTCTACCTGAGACTGGCTTCTACCTGAGGCCAGTCTGGTCTTTTATCATATAACTCAGGAGATATGATCAGTTTCAGCCTTCTCTTCTTCAAGCTGCCACGCTGTCTAAAAGTTTCCATTTGCACTTAACTGCAGGGCTGGCTCTGGAAGCAGGAGTAGCATTTAAATATAAACTTACTTTCACAATAAGACTACAGAGCATTGAGCTGTGGTGCATTTGTATTTCAATTTTATTATTATGGAAGAAAGGGCTTATTGGCAATATTTTTTTTTCCTGACAATAATTCATTAGGTGCTGTCAACAGCAAAAATCTTAACGGACTCCAGCTATGTGAGCCGTATGTGTTATTCCTTTCTTACCCACAGGGCCATTTAGAATGAAGGATTCTCAAGGAATGGACAACATATTGTCAGATTTGAAAGCATATGGGGCTGAACAGGATTCTACTGGAGGCTCATGATCTTATAATCTAATATTTATAAGCAAATCAAGTTCACCGGAGTCTATAAAAACATGCCACAGCTGTGAATCAAATTAGTGCCTTAACCTACCCAATTAGGCAAAGAAAATATCAATATCATAATTAAGTGGCCAATTCCCTTCTTAGAATTAATGTAAATAGTGATTATGCTTTAAAATCAAATGAACACTGTATTTTCAAACTGGAAGGAAGTAGCCTAAGCTAAAGGATGCAAAATTCTAGGGTAGAAGAGAGTTCCTTCATGTTTGATTAATGAACTGACAAGGGGATTTTTTTTTTAAATCTCAGCAAAATTTTCATTTTGATTCCAATCAATCTCTCTCCTCTTTTATATGGACTGACTGCCCATAGATTTAAAGTCATAGCTTTGTCAGTTGAGGTTGAAGAGCCAAGAGTTTCAAGCCTTCCAGGCAGCCACTGCTGAATTATTTAGTAATTTCAAGCCACACCCAAATGCAGGTGTAAATCATGCCAGTCATTTGCCTGTTGAGGTCCTTCATCCTTGCCAATTAGAGAAAGATGTTTCCGATCTAGGACAAGAGCTTCTATTGAGATGAAACAAGTAAAATTATACAAGTACTGCATACACTTCCTGTCTCAATTTCTTATTCTGATGATTTCCTTTCTGATGTCTCTATTCATTGGTCAAAGTTTTCATTTACAGAAACCATTCAGGAAGCATGAACTTACCAATAAATTTAAGAAGTCTAGGTAAAAAAATGTAGAGTAAAAAGAAGTTACTGTAAATTATCAATTTTTTAATTAGAAGAATATTTTGGGGGGTCTTCTCTAGATCAGAAAAGAGCTCCCATCAAAATTATTTTTTTTCTTTAAGAAGTAATTGAAAGGTGTCTTGCTTTAATTTCTAAAAATGAATGAATTTTTAAAGATGTGAAAGGCTGGCAGGGCAATAATAGAAATGTTTTTATGAGTTTTCATGAACTTATTTTATGTCTGTATATTCACAATAACTCTGACATAGGCCATAAAATGAGATGGTCTGATTATTTTGATTATCTTCAGTCAGGCTATTAATAGATTTGTAGGATGTTTTACTAGCAGCATGTGGCATAGTCTTGACAACTTAATTATTTACCCTTGGGATTTAAAGATTGCTTTATGCTTCATTATTTTTTTTTCCAGTGAGTGTATACCTGGTACTCTACAGACAACTTAAGACACAATTCTTTTTTAGATATTTGTATAGGAAGTATAAAATATGCTATTAACATCTTAGGTAAATCTCTACCAGACAGGGGCTTAGAATATAACACATCCTATAGATGTGTCGACTTTATAAAAATAATATGAAGGTGATGCAGAGTGAGCTCCTCAATTCAAAATGTTGTCATTTATCCTTTTAGACTTGATATGTTCTTTTAACCACTCAGGAAGGGTGATGGCAGATTGTTTGCATCTTTATCTTCCTTGTTAGAGGGAACTTGTTTTGGGAAGTCGAACTCGAGTATTAAACTCTCACAACTTGCACTTTTTGCTCTGTCCCCTGTTTATATTCCTCATTCCTCAAGATATCGTTGAGATGATTCATATAGCTCGTTTATACTTCTTGACCAGGGGCCAATTCTTATACTGAATAAAAACATATGCTTCCTACATTGATCAGAGAGGATAAACAGCCCATTCTGTCACCAGCTTTAGAACCACTGCATTTCGGTGAACTGAATTATGTTTTCAGGCAGTTCGAATTTTCTGTTTGAAACAGAGCAATGAAATAATAGGATTTCTTTTTTTCTCTCTGAACTTTCCTGGTTGTTTCTTGAACCTTTAATAACAGAATGAAGTTATTCAATATTATACTTTAGTCATTGTTAGACATCATTATGCTTTACTTATATTTTGGTTTAAATAAAGTTTGTAGACATTCATCAGGCACTAAATTGTGTGTTTTGTATAAGTCAAATTGTAGTGCATTAATGTTCTGTTAATGTATTCCATTTCCCCAGCTAATCCATCCTCCCTCTCTCCTTTCCTTTCCCCACTGTCTTTCTTTACTCCCATATATTTGCTAAATACCTATAATGTTTTATTCAAAGTTGAGTAAACATCTCCTTATCTCCAAGGAGCTCACAGTTTAGTGGGGCAGCTGATGATCTCCCCCCTTGAAAATCTAATCTATTTTTCTGACTCACAAAATTTCATTGGTAGAGACACGTTACCCATTATTCATTTGTATATGGTTTTCTTCCATTGTCTTCTGCTATGTTGCAAGCTATTTTTTGTGGCTTATTTGATGTTAATTTCTTCAATCAACTCTTTAAAAGATACAATTACATTTGTTTTCTTTCAGTCCCCTAGCATCTTTTCAGTTCTTCAAGATCTTACAAAAATAATTTAGGCTGTTGTGAATTCATTAACAAATTCCCTTCATAATTTAGGATTCTGGTCAGACCTACAAATGCGTGCAAAGCATATTCAAAATGAGCATTTTCCCTAACCTGTTTCTAAGACAAAACAAATAAGAAATTCTTATTTTTTTAATATTTTTTATTTTACCTTGAAATCATCCATTGTTATTTTCTTTTAAATGAGAACAGCTTTTTTATCTTAGTCATCTTAGAACATAATTGTTCCAGAATTTACATATATCAATAAGCTTGCAGTGTTTTAAGGGTAATGTTATATTTAAAGGAAAAGCTAATTTATTTCCCTAAAAATTATTGAACTGACATCAGTTTTCTGATGTTTTCTAATTGTAAATGTTGATAATTCTTACTACGTGAGAATAATTTATACTCAAAGGTCCTATTGAGGTCACCCTTGCTTTCAATTTTTTTCAAACTCAATATTATTATACATTTAATGTATGACTTGGAATTAAGAAATTATGGGAAGATAATTAGTTTTTAAAAATGTCAAGGACTAAGATATGGAAGTAAATGGCTGAGGTAGGGTAGAGGATAACAAGAGGACTCTGGACTACAGCAACCACATTTTCATAAATACAAATTACCTCCATCTTCCAACACTTGCCAACAGTGTATCACTCTGTTCCACTTCCCAGCTACTCTTTCATAAAAAGTTACTGGTGTATACAAATGACTCAGGCACACTTGTCTCACAAATGTTCAAATTTATGCTCCTACAAAATTAGATACTTTGAGAACATCTCCCCAAATTCTTCATCGGATGATGGATATTGCCTGTCACTGGTACTATATTCTTCTTGCCTGAAACAGCCTCGATAATTCCTTCAAAAATCAGATTCAAGTTGCTTTTCTCATGAAGTCTTACTAGAATAAACTCCTGTTCTGTTCTTTCTGTTATTGTTCTTTGCACACTGGAATTTACATAACTGTTTACTTGTCAAATAGCTGGAAAGGTTAATCAGTTTAAGAAAAAAGTCCCAAGTCAATACACAACTTTTATTGCAATTTTAAAATATCACAGGTAAGTCTGAGGACATCTTGGTATTTCTGTAGCTGGACAACTTTGACTTTATTCATCATCAGCCTGCTGAACTGTTCCTTTTTCAGAAACATAGATACCATCCCAAAATTTTCTGATAATCACCTTGTTTTTAACTATTGTGGCTTGTTGAATCAAAGCAGCTGAATTTGATATAAATTCAGTGTCATTTCCTTCAAGAATTAACTCATCTTTCTGGGCTTTAGATACTGAGCAAGCAACACCTGAGCTCATCCAAACCCTGAGGATGTATTTTTCACCCGAGAAATTTTGAATTTCAGTAAGAGTGCCATTTTCCCAAAGTGAGCGTACACAGACTTCATCTTGTAAGGGAAGCCCAAAGTAATCCTTCTGATCATGTTCTGTACATGACTGCAGATAGTACAAATGGCAGCCAGTTCCTTTCTACTTCTCCACCATTTGTCGACCCAGAGTCTCTCTCTCTTTTTTTTTTTTTTCCCAAGGAGACTGAGTTCTACATTGATGTGATTGAAGTCCCTTGGCAGGGTACCTCCGAGGCTCCTCACAATAACCAAGCATGATATCCACATTTTCTGGAATGTCGACAGTCTGATTGCTGAGAATGGTTTTCATCCTTGTAGTAAATGTAGCAAAGAGCCCTTGCTTTCAATTTTTCCAAAAATTAAGTTGCTTGCATAAGATTGCTTTTTGATCATTATATGCTTGTATTTTCAGGATACTACAGAAATATCATTTATTTAAATGTTTAACCCTGCTTTTATACACACAAATATAAATGCTCAATATCTGATATTTACCATTAGATTAAAAAATGTTTCTAACTTTTATTATACATCATGGGAATTATTATTTACTATTTCCTTAGATATCTTAGTCACTGACACTCATCTTTGTTTTTTAAATTTGATTTTGAAATTATTTAAATTTCACTAAAAATTTACAAGAATAGTATAATGAACTTTGTATACCTTTTACCTAGATTCACTATTTGTTAACATTTTTGCAACACTGATTTTATTATGTCCTAGTGCACTCATGCACATTCTCTCTCCCTGTGTGTGTGTGTGTGTGTGTACACACACATAAATGTGTGTGTGTGTGTGTGTATGCGTAGCTAGATAGCTAGAAGATAAGTAGAGATATTCAAATGTAAACCTATTTTTTATCATGAACTATTTGAGAGTGGGTTGCAGGCATCATGCTCCTTTACCCGTATATACCCCAGTGTGCATTTTGTAAGAATAAGGACTTTCCCTTACATAACCATACTACAATGACCAAGCTCAGGAAATTTAACACAAATCCAATATTATGATCTAATCTAAAAAACATTTTTAAATGTTGCAATTTCACTAATTGTCTTAATAATGTTTTTTATATATTTTCTCTGAGTCCAGGACCCAGTCCAGGAACATTACATTTAGTTGTCATATAATTTTAGTCTCCTTCATTAGAACAGCATCTTAGCCTTTCTTTTTTCTAAAATGACACTAATATATTTTTAAATCTTTTTTTTTTTTCATGTGTGAGAAAATTTAAGTTCTACTCTGTTAGGAAATTCCAATCATACAATACAATGCCATTAATTATAGTTACCACGTTATATATTAGATACTCAGACCTTATTCATCTTATAGCTAAATGTTTATAGTCTTTTACAAAACTCTTTCCTTATTTTCCCCACCCTCCAGCCCCTGGCAACCACCAACCTGTTCTGTTTCTAAGAGTTCAATTTTTTCTAGAATCCACATATAAATGATATCATGAAGTATTTTCCTTTTTCTGTCTGGCTTGTTTTACTTAGCATAATGTCCTCAAGTTCCATCCATGTTGTTACAAACAGTTGAATTTCATTTTTTTTCTTGGCTGAGTAATGTTCCATGCTAGATACATACCAATCATTTTTATCTGCTCATCCATTCATGGAGGTTGTTTTCATACCTTGGCTACTGTCAGTAAGACTTCAATGAACATGGGAGTTCAGATATCTTTGAGATCCTATATTCATTTCCTTTGGTTTATACACAGATGTGGGAATACGGTAGTGGGAATTTGCTAGACTGTATGGTAGTTCTGTTTTTATCTTTTTGAGGAAACTTCACAGTTTTCCATAGTGGCTTCACCAATTTACATTCCCACCAACAGTGTACAGGAGTTCCCTTTCTCCACATAAAATGACATGAATATATTTGAAGAACCCTGCTTAGTTATTTTGTAGAATGTTTCTCAGTTTCGATTAGTTTGATATTTCTTAGTGATTATATTTAGGTTTTGCATTTTGGGGGAAAAATACCATCAAAGGGAAATTGTGTTCTTCTCAGGACACACATTTTCTCACATTAAGATATCTCTTTGTAATTTCTATTACTTTGTGATTTATAAATAATTTATAGGGAGATATTTGAGATTTTATAAATACCCTGTTTCTCCTGAAAACTTCATCCACTAGTCTTAGCATCCAGTGATGATTCTTGCCTAAATCAACTAATTAATTTATTAATTACTAATCAATTGTTTAAAAAGTGATTTTCTGTATCCTTTATTCATTTTACATTATAATGTAAAGAAGAGCTTTCCTTTATCCCTTATTCATTCATTTATGTATATCAACATATATTCTTGGATTCTTATTTTAATTATTTGAGTTATATGTTGTTACTTTCATTATTTAAATTGAGGCACAAAGTGTCCCAGATTTGGTCAGTGGGAGCTCCTTTGGGACTTTGTTTTTATATTCTCATTTTCTTTTGTTTACTGATACATAGATCCATAAGAGTTTTATTTGCTTACACTATTTACTATCCGAATCACATAAGTACCATCTTAATGAAATCATCAAATAATAGCATTAGATAAAAGTATAACTTCCAAAAAATTAAAAACATGATTCATACATAGCCATAGTAAGTGTGTATTAAATAATTATTTTACCCCTTAATGAAGGAACTAATAATATGGTAAATCTGATTAAAAAGAGAATTTGAGAGTCTTCGTACGTATAGTCAATGAAACATGGAATGATAAAATAAGATTGTACAGTTAGATATCAAACTGCTTAATGTGCTACACAGCAATAAAACTGTAATCATTTGTATTCTCTTCTATATGAACAGACATCTGCAAATTAACAATTTCACAGAGACCAGGCACTTACAAATATAAAATAATACTAAATCAAACAAAGGTACATTCTCCTAGAAATTTAAATAATCCTTGGGTGGGTCTGTTACACAATGCTTCATATTATATTGTAAGAACAAGCACTATTCTTTGCCTTATTTCCAAATTTTGGAAAATTTTTCTTATTACTTCAAAGTAATATTTCTCTTAAAATGTCATCATATCTTTTGTGTTCTGTTCTTCTATTTTAACAGAAAATCTAAAATTTTCATTGATGTCTTTTGTGGATCTTTTTAAATCTCTCTTACTGCAGTTTAAGCTATTTCACCTGTGAAGTTAGAATTTGCTGTAATAATCCAGCCTGAATGTGAAGACTCAGTAGAGTCTTGTTCTCCTCTTCTTTGAAATACTTAATTTTTACATGTTTCCTGTTATTTCCTGTCTTCTTATCTTTGTGTGTTTTGTTCTTTTTCTGGCAACTTTTTGATTTTTTCACAGTTCTTAAAACTGCAGAGTCCCAAACATGATACTGTATTCTTCTGAATTTAACAAATACCAAGAACACGTAGCATCTATGATATTTCAGTATACCCTTATCTGCAAATGTTGTACAAAATAACACTGTAGACTTATTTTTAACTAATAAATTAAAACATGATATGTTATAAATCTTTTTATATTTATTGTTATAAATATGTTTATGTTGTTTACTCATTAAAACACTAATATGTTCATTAAAAACTTCATTGTAGTAAAAAATACATTAACATAAGATTTACTATCTTTACCATTTCTAAGTGTACAGTTAAGTAATGTTAAATGTATTTATATTCTTGTGCAACCTTCTCCAGAACTTTTTTATCTTGCAAAATTGAAACTCTATACTCATTAAACAATAACTCCCCATTTCTTCCTCCTCCGTCTTCTGGCAACCATTATTCTACTTTCCGTTTCTATATTGGAACACTCTAGATAATTCGTATAAACAGAATCATACAATATTTGCCTTTTGGGAACTGGCTTATTTCAATGAGCATAATGTCCTCAAGATTTATTCACATCATAACATGTGTCAGAATTTTCTTTCTTTTTAAGGTTTAATACTATTTCATTGTATGTATATGCCACATTTTGTTTATACAGTCATCTGACATGGGTTGTTGCTTCTATCTCTTGTCTATTGTAAATAATGCTATGAACATGGTTATACAAATACTTCTTCAAGATTTTGCTTTCAATTATTATTTTTTTATTATTTTATATTAATTTCAGTTGAATAGCATAGTGATTAGACATTTACATAACTTACAAAGTCATCTCCTGATAAGTCAGATACCCACCTGGCGCCATACATAGTTATTACAATATTATTAATTATATTACCTATGCTGTACTTTACAACCCAATGACTATTTTGTAATTACCAATTTGTACTTCACCTTTTTTACCTTGCACCCCAACCCTCCTCCCATCTGGCAACCATCAGTTTGTTCTCTGTATCTATGAGTCTGTTTCTGTTTTGTTTGTTCATTTATTTTGTTCTTTAGATTCCACATATAAGTCGAATCATATGATATTTGTCTTTTTTTGTCTAACTAATTTCACTTAGCATAGTACCCTCTAAGTCTATCCACATTGTTGCAAATTGTAAAATTTCATTCTTTTTTATGGCTGAGTAGGAATTCATTGTATGTAAATACCACTTCTTTATCTAGTTGTCTATTGATAGGCACTTAAGTTGCTTCCATATTTTGGCTATTGTAAATAGTGCTGCAGTTAACATAGAGGTGCATATGTTTTTTCAAATTAGTGTTTTAGATTTCTTCAGAAAAAATATCAGAAGTGGAATTGCTGGTTCATAAGGTAGTTCTGCTTTTAATTTTTTGAGGAAATTACGTATTGTTTTCCATTGTGGCTGCATCAATTTGCAGTCCCACCAACAGAGCTCAAGGGTCCCCTTTTCTCCACATCCTCACCAACACTTGTTCTTTGATTTATTGATGATAACCATTCTGACAGGTGTGAAGTGATATATTGTTGTGGTTTTAATTTGCATTTCTTTGATGATTAGTAACATTAAGCATCTTTTCCTAGGTCTATTGGCCATCTGTATACCCTCTTTGGAGAAATGTGTATTCAGATCCTCTGTCCATTTTTTAATTAGACCTTTTTTTTTTTTTTTTGGTGTTGTATTGTTTTTAGACTCTATTTCATTTATTTCTTCTCTGATCTTTATTATTTCCTCTCTTACTCACTTTGGGCTTTGCTTGTTGTTCTTTTTTTTTGTTGGTGTTTCTTTAAGTATAAGGTTAGATTGTTTGAGATTTCTCTTGTTTCTTGAGGTAGGTCTGTATTGCTATAAATTTCCCTCTTAAGAGTGCTTTCACTGTGTCCCATAGATTTTAGGTCATTGTGTTTTCATTTGTCTCAAAGTATCTTTTGATTTCTTCCTTGATCTCATTGTTAACCCATTCATTGTTTAATAGCATGTTATTCAGCCTCTATGTGTCTGTGCGTTTTTTTTTTTTTTTTTTTTTTTGGTAATTGATTTTTAGTTTTATATTATTGTGATATGATTTCAATATTTTTAAATTTATTAAGGCTTGTTTATGGCCTAACATATAGTCTAGATTGAAACATATTTCATGTGAGCTTGAAAAAAATGTATATTCCGTTGCTTTGGGGTCAAATTCTCTAAAAATATCAATAAAATCCATCTAGTGTGTCATTTAAGGCCACTCGTACCTTGTTAATTTTCTGTCTGAAAGATCTGTCCTTTGGTGTTAATAGAGTGTTAAAGTACCCTACTATGACTGTATTTCTGTCAATGCAAAAGTTGTTATGCTTGATATTATCCCAGAGATTCCTTAAACTATCCTCATTTTTTAAAAATATTTTTTTTCTTTTTGCTATTCTGATTGGGTGTTTTCTGCTCTCTTGTATTTCAAACCACTGAATTGATCCTGTTTCATCCAATCTACTGTTGATTCCCTCCAGTGTATTCTTCATTTCAGTTTTTATATTCTTCATTTCTAACTGGTTCTTTTTCTCTGGTTTCTATGTACTTTTTTATGCTAACTCTCTCTTTGTTGAAGTTCTCACTAAGTTCCTTAAGCATCCTTATAACCAGTGTTTTGAACTTTGTATCTGGTAGGTTGCTTGCCTTCATTTCATTTAGTTCTTTTTCTGGAGTTTTCTCCTGTTCTTTTATTTATGACGTGTTTCTTTTTTTCCTCATTTTGCCTGTCTCTCTGTGTTAGTTTCCATGTATTAGGTAAATCTTCTATATCTGCCAGTCTTGCTCAGGTGGCCTTAAATAGTAGCTGTCCCGTGTGGCTCAGTGGTGCAGTCTTCCTGATCACCTGTGCCGAGTGCTCCAGGAGAGTCCCTTGTGTGGGTTGTGTGTGCCCTCCTGTTGTAGTTGAGCCTTGATTGTTGTTCCCATGTAAGTGGTGGGATTGACCCTCAGGTTGACTGGCTGTGAGGAATTGCCATGGCTACTGCTTACAAGCTACTGTCTGGGGGCTTTCCCCACAGAGCATGATTTGCCCCTGCAGGCTCTGGTGCCTGTCAAGAGCACCTTGGGAGTATGCCGCTTATGGAGTTAATCAGGTGGTATCCTGTTATGGTCTGAAGGCAGCTTCTGGTGTGTTGGGTATGGGCCTCTTGGGAGGAGCTCCCATACAGGCCAAAATCAGCCACTGCCTGTGATTTTCCAGGCTTGCCGCTGCCTGCCAGCTGCCCATAAGGCTCAGCTGCTGAGCCTTAGGCAGCCTTAGGTTGAGTGAGGCAGGGTCCTAGAAAGTCAACAGCGTGAGGTGACTGGTGTGAACCAGGTTAACGCAGATTCAGCTTGGCATCAGTGCTAAGCCTGGAGCCACTCGGCAGGACCAGTCGTGACTCGCCTGCGTCCTATGGACATCTGAGATTTGTCCAAGAAAGACACTTGGACCAGGTCTGGCTGCCCACCTCTGAAAGTGCGTTTGGTAGTGTGAGAACCAAGGTGGCTGTTTGCTGCTGGAAGAGCCTACTGTGGTGTGAGAGTTGGGTGGGGTGGGTTCCCAGGGGATCACCAGATTGGAGTGAGTGAATTTCACCAGGCCAATACAGATTCAGATTTGGCTTTGTTGGGGGAGGGCTCAACACAGGAAAGATGGCGTCTGCCTGTAGGCTGCATGAGAGGAGGACTCAACACAGGGACCATGTGGCTGTCCCTCCAGTCCTCACCTCGAAGCCACACAACTCAGTCTCTGGCATCTCCCAAGCCACAGTCCCTCCACTGGAGCCCAAGGTGAGTGCCCCTAAGCGGGAGAGTTTGTGCATGGGCCCTTTAAGAGGACCCCTGTGTTTCCAGCACCCTTTCGTCTCACCCTGATGAACTGAATCCTCACTGTTTTTTTACAGCCAGATATTGTGAGGGCTCCTCTTACTGGCACTCATGCTTCGAGCTGGGGAGCCCAGTGCATGCTTGGGACCCCTTGCTCCTCCAGGGTAACTCTGCAGCTTAGATATCCTTCTTGATTTGCATCCACCACACATGGATGTGGGGTCAGCTCATTTTGCATCTTCGCTCCTCCTACCAATCTTAACATGGCTTCTTCTTTATAGCCTTAGCTGTAGGACTTCTCTTTGGCTAGACTTCAGGTGATTTTCAGTGATGGTTGTTCCATAATTTAGTTGTAATTTTGATGTGGTCATGAGAGGAGGCAAGCACAACTTTAACCTATTTTTCCATATTGACCAGACTCTGCTTTCAGTTATTTTGGATATATACCTAAAAGTGGAATTGCTGATTTATATAGTAATTGTATTTTTAACTTTTTGAAGAACCACTACACTGTTTTCCATAGTGGCTGCACCATTTTACATTTCAGCCAGCAATGTACAAAGGTTCCTATTTCTCCAAACTGAAAACAATCCCCGTACTCACTTTCTGTTTTTTTTGTCATAGTAGCCGTTCTAATACGTATAACGTGATGTCTTATTGTGGTTTAAATTTGCATTTCCCTAACGATTCATGATGTTGAGTTTCTTTTCATATGCTTGTTGGCCATACATGCATCATCTTTGGTCATTCGTTCACTTTTAACCATCTTTGGGGTACCTGTTAAAGCCCCAGACCTTGTGGTAAGTGCTAGAGAAACAAAGATGAATGGGGTAAGTGTTTAGGCCTTAAGAAGTTCATAATCTCCTTGGGAAACTAATCTGTCAACAAGTGACTCTGAAATAAAGAGCTAAGTGTCCTGAGAGAGGCATGCACAAAGTGCTTTCTGGTCATTCATCTTACCTTGTATCTCTAATATTTTTCTTTTTAGTATTTGCTTCTGAATATGCTGGTAGCTACTTATGCCTAATCTTTAGAGATAATTTACAAGTTTGCCCTTTCGGCTACTTACCTTTTATTATTCATTGGCTATTGCAACTGAGTTGAATTTTTTTCAGATCCCTAATTGACTGGAATAAAGCAAAATAGGCCTCTCAAGTTCATTTCAGTCATCGCACAACTGTTTGTGGCCTGTCAGGATGCCGGGGGCCTGATATACTACTGCCTCACTGCCAATTCCTGGACTCTAGGAATTTCTTATCTCTGCTGCTAATTTAAAAGATCAATATTCCTTCCCTCAGCAATTGTCCTATACTTCTTGCAGTGTAAACATGGCTCAAACACCGTGATGTCATTCTTGTCCCTTGTTTACTTTCTCTTTGACATAAAGTCAGGAAAAGTCAGGACACGGAGGAATATAGAGGAATATGAAAGATCTGTTACCAACATAGAATCAGTTGACAAGGGGTCCCACTTATACTTGTTAAGTGGTCACTGATTGAAAAAATATTTCTTTAGAATTTCAAGTTTACATTGAGCCACCCGTAGTTCTTAAAGTGTTACCAATCAAACTACTTTGTTCAAACTACAAACTTAATACCTTTATGCTATGATATTAGAAATCCATTTCTTTTCTCAGGAAATAGCTAAAATAGCAGGAAGGTCAAACTTATGTAAAGTACAAACAAACAAGGACACAGAACAGATCTCTCCCTGCAGGAAAAGTATCAATGATCCCCAATGGGCTAATTTTTAGCCATTCATGATCTGTTAACCTTTGACTTAATTTATTATGTTCTTTAGTTGTATTTATGTCAGCCTGTAGTAATTCGGTATTTCTTAGAAATCACTGCTGCTGTAGTATTCTGGGATAGGTAAAAACAGGGCAACATTTACTTATTTTACAAAAAAATAACAAGTTCTTGTTATAGCCTGTCATTTTATTCCTACCTGAGACGACATTTTGAGTATAAAGATACAATCAGACACACACACACATTTTGGCACTAACTCTGTTTAGATGGGAATGGAAGCCATGAACATGGATGAGTTTATATACAGATTATAGAAGAAGAATACAGACTTTGTGACAAGTCCTCAGGAATGTCAGCATTTAATGATCAAATACAGGAGTCAGAGCTTGCAGAGAAAACAATGAGTAGAAAAAAAGCAGGAGGCCATTTAGGGAAGTGGTACTCCTGGAAGAGAGGAATGGTCCAGTGCTGAATGCCGCTGAGAATGCTGTTGTGAAAACGGACTGAACAATAACAAAGAGCAATAGGTCAGTCACTGCTGATACTGGACAGAGCAGTTTTGGGGAGAGTGATGGGAGCAGATGATAGACTGATGTGAGTTGAAGAGTATGTTTGGAACGCAGCAGATTTGATCAAACAGACTAATTTCTGTTTAGGAGTGAAAGAGGCTAATCTGAAGTTCTGCTCACGGGTTCCAAAATATGGGGAGAAAAACAGTACCAAGAACTGGCAAACACCATCTTAACCAAGTGATCCAAGTCAGTATCTTCAATAAAAGGATAAACTGACATCCTGTGTCTCCTAATGTAATGATCTGAGAAGGCTCCAACATAATTTATGTAGAATCTCTGCCAACCAACAATGCATAATCTGAATCTAGTCATGAGTAAACCATCAAACAAGCCAAATTGAATTGGCCTATATTCTTAAAAAATCTGTGTCATAAAGGAAAAAGGAGTTTTGAGATACTGCTTCAGATTTAAGGAGTCTAAAAAGATAAGTAAATGCAATGTGCGGTATTGAATTGGATCTTGAATCCAAAAGAGAAGAAACACTATAGAAGACATATATTGAGACAATTGGTGAAATTTGAACATATACTGTATATAAGTCTTGCAATAATGTTACATTTCTTGAATTAGATTTTTCTCTTGTGGTTACATAAGAGAACATCCTGGTTTTAGGAGATGCGTGCTTAAGTATTTAGAGGTAAAGGGTCACAAAGCTGCAAATTACCTACAAATGATTCAGCAAATGTGATATGTGTATACACATATAGTATACACATAGAGAGACACAGAAAAAGAATGTGACAACATGTTAGTCATTACTGTCTCTTCTTACAGTTTACAGAAAAGTTCATTAGGCTATTTGTGCAATTTTTCTGCAAATTTGAATTTTTTCACAATAAAAAATTAAAACTTCAGGAACGATTAGAGCTCCACACCATCTGCTGATATTTATTATTCACTAACTACATAAAGATTAGAAAGAACAGCTTTGGGTATTGTGAATATTAATAACAGCATTCATTCATGGCCTTTGATATAATTTAAAACAACTTTAGTGGCTAATGGAGGAACCAGGAAAGATCTTTCCATCACAAGATGTTCTACTAGAATTGCAAGACTATCTTTTTTGTCAAAAATCATCACAATGATCCTACACAGGAACTTAACTGGATTCAATTAGCATCCACAGAGCCTGGTTAAGTGTAATGCTGGATTCTAGGGAACGTAGAAATGAATGTGACCTTCAGGCTTCTGAAGAAGCATGTGGCTCAGTCTGGAGGCTCAGACAAGATTGCACTGTCACTGAAATTTGTGAAAACACAATAAGTAAACTGTAAAGAGAGAGGAAAGCCACAGAGCAGTGTTACCCAGACTCTGGATTGGCCAGAGCAGTAAAATGTCACCATCAACAAAAACACTGGGGAAATGTACATACAAGAAGGATATAGCTACCACCATCCACTTGCATTATCATTTAATAAAGGACATTTCAATACCAAAAATCTATAAAAAAGAATATCAAAGTAAACACAAGTTCTTAAAATAAAATGAATTTCATTTTATTGAGGAAAAAAGGCGGTAATAAAAGCTTAATGAGTGCTGCCAACAGAAGTTCTGAGACAGTCAAAACAGTTTTTTAATTTTGAGAGGAAATAAGATTCACCTGAGTTCTTTAGCAGCTATGCTTGTTGTAGGTAATAGAGATAGGCTTTGAGAAATTTATATGTGGGTAACCCACATATAGGAAAAAGCCTGTTTTTTTTATCTATAGCACATTATGGGCATTCAATGAGCTACAGATGCATGATTTGGGTAAATATAGTAAATATTAAATTAGATAATCAAAGAGTGTCTTCAAACCTGAATCTAACTTCAAAAACTTTTATGAAAATTGCCTATTTAAGGCCTAAGTTGTTTATTTTAAAGAAGTTGTTTATTTAAAAAGCAAAAAAAGTAAAAATATGTGTATATATTTATAGGTACATAGACATACATGCCTACTCTTAATATTTTTAAAAACAATGCTTTAATTGAGGGAAATACTGGGTTAAATTATAGATACTGCTCTTGACTTAATCTCTCCATATCTCCCTAGTTTTAACTAAAAAGGTAAATAAAATACCTGTTCAACATGAGAAGCAAAGACTAAAAGGCACAATATCACTTTTTATATGAATACTAAAAAACAATATTTTGAACTATTGATAAATGTTTCCAGTGGGTATATTTAAAATCAGGTTTTTTAACTCAATACAATGAGTGAAACTCATTCTTTAGGACAATTCAATGAACTCATCATTTAATTGAAACAGAAGCAATTGCATGATATTAAAGCAATTTTGTTGAAAACATAAAAGAAGTCACTTCTTTATGCCTTGTTTCCACTGATACCA
This sequence comes from Eidolon dupreanum, assembly GCA_028627145.1. Taxonomy (NCBI): domain Eukaryota; kingdom Metazoa; phylum Chordata; class Mammalia; order Chiroptera; family Pteropodidae; genus Eidolon; species Eidolon dupreanum. The sequence continues at coordinate 154,052,588 of CM053503.1, read as the reverse complement.
TGTTTGAAAGCAATTAGTTTACATATGGTTAAAACAAACTTGCAGACATTGGGTATGTATCCATTTTGCATTGTATTCTTAAATTACCTTCTGCCCAGTACCCTAATGTAAGCTGTGTAGTAAACTATATTATATTTTAAACTTTCTCAGTTAAAAAGTTGGGTTCAATACTAATGGCTCCTTCACTCTTTAGCATCTTGCTAAAGCTTCCAGCAAGTTCACTAATGACAAAATCTGTCTTCTGGGTTTCTGACTGCTGTGTCCTGGAGATGCATTGTAGAGAGTAAGGTGCATACTTAACAATCAAGTGAAAATCTTTCACCAAGTATGGCTGTCAGTCAAATTACAGCCCTCCTGCTCTTTTTATATCAGAAAAAATGAAGATAAAGATAAATGTGATCAACAATATAAAAAAGAACATAAAACTGGAAAAATTTGATCTCTTTACTATGTCTTTGTCATAGATCATTGAAATGTAGGTCTATTGTGATGTTATCAGAACCAGAAATGTATCTTATTACTGGATTTGTAGACAGAAATAAATATTGCTTAATATTCTCAAAGCTTTTGACTTTGCATCACTTGTCTAGTCCATCCTGTGAGATTGAGTAAGAGCCTTGTTTACTAATCTTATACACTCAGTCTTTAATGCATCTATTACTACAGTTTCCAGCTATTGTTACCAAGATCTGGGTATTATCTATAATACATCTTCTGGCAGAGGAAAAGGAACTGTGAAAGAGTGATGCCTCCATGTTATCTTACCTTACAACCTTAACAAGACATCAATATTCTACTCCATCTCAGTTTCTTCATTCCCCTTGGGATCATTTCTCACCCTCCCCCCCTCCCCCACATGCATACAGGGTGTGAGCTAATAGCATCACAGACATTATGCTCACAAATTAGTACCTTTCTTAATGATATGCCTAATCTAGAAAAATAACTCATGTGGATTGCAAGTCATGAATAGAATGCAGGGAAATTTGAGCTACAGATCTACTGGCAGAGTGTCATTACTCAAAGCTGCTATGGAAAGACCAATAGCACAAGAAATAGATTTAAATAGATTAGATCCATTACAGGTATTTTCTGAACTTTGCTTATTTATCCGCCATAGAGAAGAAATAGCTGAGAAGAAACACTATTGGATAATGGGGAGTGAAGCAAGGAAAAACAGTAGGAGATGGCTCAATGGTGCTATTTATGGCAAATGCAATTCATAGCTATTTCCTATTTTTCTTGTCTGCCTGAGCTAGAACAGAGTGCCTTTTTAAAGGTGACTTTTTTCAAACAGAGTTCTTTTTTAGATTTATAAGCAAGCCACTAAGCTTTAGAGTTAACATTTAAACTTTCTGTCCTCAATTGCAAAGGGGCAGAGGAAAGCAGTGATAACATCAATGTACAAAGCCTAGCCTTGTAAATTTGGAGAAACAGTTTGGGCTTTAGAGGTAGACAACTTTCCAATTCCAAACATAATCTTAGGTTACATGGCTTATTGGAACCAGTCATCAAATAGTTAACTTACAAGAATTTTATTTTTTTTAATTTTTTTATGCTGCAACTTTATTGCAAATCCATAGAATTGATTCTATCTGAAATGTTAGCTTTTGATTCCTAAGCTACGTGCATAAAGGAGACAAAAAATCTTCACAATTTTACTTTGCTATGTCTTATACTCAAGTAAATTATTATAACAGATGTGAACTAAACTGAAAGTGCAAAAAGATAAGGGGTCCAGTTAAAACTTTTTTCATTGATATCTTCAAGACTATTAAACTCACCCAGGGGTTACTTTAGGGCAAACCAATCGAAACAGAGTTCATTCAAGTGTCAACATAAGGTGTAAGAAGAGCATCTGCTCTGTGTGAGGGTCAGAGGGAGGGACAATGTATTATCCACCAATAAGGAATGCCAAGATGGTCTGTTGTTTTCCTATTGCTATTTTTGAAAAATATGTGGGTCAGCGTTTATAAGCCTGGCAAGACAAACAACTATTTCTTCACAGACTAGAACCAGCTCTTTAACTATCAGACAGTACTTTGCTAGTTGATCATGATTACTGCTAAACTGAAGTCTCTGCCACCATTTGATTTTTTTCTTTTGTTATATCATATTCGAAAATGGATTACTCCATATTATTATTCTTATTTCACAGTTGATATTACATTATATATATGTATATACATGGTATACACATACAAATGGCATTATTATAACATATAAACTATTCTGCAACTTACTTTAACAAAATGTCAGGAGTATCTTTTCATGTCAGCCCACATTATCTGGTTCTTTTTGGTGGTTGCAGAGTATTCCATATTCTGGGTATAATTATTTATATAGATAATCCTGTAATGAGGTTGTTCCTCACCTTTGTTTTTTTCCTATTCTTGAAGTTACTCATTCAATTAAAATTTTTTTAAATTCCCAAGTATTTCTCTAGATAGCAAATTTTAAAGTGATGATGGACCTGAATACCAATGGCTTAGCATTAATTAAATACTGAGGTAAACCTGTCATGAGTTCTTAGAGACACTGGTTGACCTGACAGAGGCAACAAAGAGGCTCAATGATTTTAGCAGGACTGACAATCTCCAGCTTTTTAATTTTAAAATCTTTTAAAATAAATTATATGTTCATTTAAACTCACTATGTATCAGCCATAGTGCTAAGTTTTCTTCTAATATTAAACTTTTTTTGAGTAAGGTATAGAATTAAATTAAATAACAATAGCTAATATTCTAAATTTTCAAGTTTTAACTGCCATATATATCATACATCACATACACATGTATGGTATGTGCAGTTGTTGGTATGTATATTTGTATATATCATATATGTACGAAGTAAAGAATCATAATAAAATGAACACTTATGTACTCACTGCTCAAGTTAGGAAATAAAACTTGATAAGAACCTTGGAAGACCTCCAGTACTCCACCTCCAATGCATAACCTCCTTCTCCACTCTACCCCCAGTTTACCACCATCTTAGTTTTGTCTAAATAATTCTCATGGTTTCCTTTATCATTTTGCCACCTAGTTTTGCCATAGGAGGACCCAGGTGTGTGCTCCTAAACACACATTTACTTTCCCCTGTTTTTGAATCACATCTAAGAGGTTCCATACAGTATACATGTTTCTGAAACTTGTTTTCTTTTTTTTGATCATTCTGTTTTTGAGATTCAGCCATGTTGATGTTTGCAGTAGATTGTTTATTTTTATTAATGTACTATATTATATTACATAAATACATCAGATTTGATTTATCTATTTTATTGGTAAAGAATATTTGTGTTGTTCCTGGGTTTTTGCTATCATAATCTAACATAATAGTGCTGTAATAAATAATTTTCTACTTGTCTCCTGGTGCACATATATGTTTTTCTGTAGACAGTGATAGTCAAATATTTTTGCCCAAGATACACAGTAACAAATATATTTTTCTTCGCAATTCAGTGGCAGACACATAGGTAATGTGTGAGAAAAACAATTTCACAAAACAATATTTACCCTTACTAATTGCAGTGCATTCTGATTTTTCAATTTAACTCTATTTCATTTTTAAATGAGTGGGTCACAATCCATAGTTTGAAATATACTGCCTTAGAGTATATACCTAGTAGAAGTATTGTGTCACTGCGTATGCACATATCTAATTACATTAGATAATGCCAAACTCTTTTCCAGTGGCCTTTTTTTGCTTCTTTCTTCATTCATTCTTTCATTCCTTTGACTAGTTTTCAGTTGGTCTGTTTTGTCTTCTTATTGATTCAGAATTTACATATTCTGGATGCCAATCTGTCATCAGTTAAAGATATTACAAGTATCTTGGACATTTATATTTATATGAATTCTTATATAGCATAAAGAGCCAAATTTCATTTTTTTTCCTATATGGATATACTAAATTTTTTCAGAACTATTTCCTGCAGTACCTTCTCTCCACTTCTGCAGTGCCAATTTTATTATATTATCTGTGTAGACTCTGTGTTATTCTATTAATCTATTTGTCTATCTTGGTACCATTACCATACTCTCTTAATTATAGCTTTATAATAAGGCTTGATATCTGGTAGGGCAAGTTTCTTAAACTTGCTTTTCATCTCCAGTTACATGTTGACCTTGGTCCTAAGTTCTGTATACACTTTTAGAATAAGTTTGACAATTTCCCCCAAATAACCTTTGCAGATCTTTATTAGAATTGCATTTAATCTCTAGATCAATTTGGGAAGAAGTAACTTCTTTAGGATAGAGAGTTTTCTTACACAGGAAATTGGTCTCACACCCTCATTTTATTTAGATGTACTTTAATGTCTCTTAGTATGTTTTATAATTTTCTCTACAGAAATCTTTCTAATTGTTGAACTTACTTATAAGTATGTGATATATTTTGTTGCCATTATACATTTTTTTGTGTAAAAATGTTACACATTTATATATATTTTATATGTTTATTATATATATAACTTCTCTTTTAAGTCTAGTAGTATATCTGTAAATCATTTTAGTTTTATACTTAGACTATAACATCATTTATAAATAATGACATTGATTTTCTTTTTTTCTAATTTTTATGCCTTTTTTTATTTCTTTATTATAATATCCTGGAGATCTTGAGAACAGTTTTGGTTAGAAGTGATAACAGCAAGCATCTTGTTTTGCTCCTGATTGTAAAAGATATCTTTACAACTATTTATCACTAAGTACTATGCACACTTGTTGAAGTTTTTGTTGTAGAGTCCATCGTTGACCAACACTATCAAAATCTACCTCCAGCACTTTTTACCCCTTTTCTGCTTTATTTTTCCTTGTTAGCATTTCCCATTATTGCATATAGTATATATCCCACTTTTTATTTGGGATTTCATTTCTGAAGAGAGAAAGAAAGTCATACAACTATTTGTGAAATTAAGTGAATAAATGTTAGCTATTATATTTTAATTTTGTTCAAGTTATTTTTTTGAGCTATACATTCAAGATATTTATTTTATTTTATAAGGCCTTTAAAAATTTCTAGAAGTTCCTTTCGAAATTACTATAACTGTTCCTATTTTTTTCCGTCAACCTGAAAATAAGCATATTCTTTTTCTAAAGAAACTACATTCAAGACAAATTTGGAAAGTTTCTTCCAGTTTAGATATTTTGTCCTCAAAAATAATATTGTAACAATAGTGATTCATACAATTATTTATAGTAAATTCACAATGTTTAAATTATACATCTAGCCTATTAATGTGAACATTTATGACATTTTTCCTCTCTACGAAGATTTCCAGTTCTGAAAAAAAAAACAATGTATAATTGGATCAAATATCACTATATACTCCGAACTTAACTTATGCTTTATTTGATTAAAACTCTCCCCATCCTGTTATAAAAGTTTTAATGAGACTGCAATAACTTCATTTGAAGACTTATTTTCTAGTTTATTCTAAAATTATCTTATATATTACAGAAAAAGGCATATTTTCTCTAATAATGAATTAACTAAGTAGTTGAATATAGGTGAGCAAATTAATTCTAGGCCTTAGATTTTTCACCTGGAAAAAACCAGGTGGTATGCTGGCTTATTTTCCTTTTTAATCTTCCCCAGGCTTGCTTACCAAGATATCTTCCAAAATGAAATTGTCACTAGGATTCTTCTTAGGGAGGGACAGTATTTGCTTTGGAGGATAATTCTTTACGTCTTTTTGCTAATGAGGAGCAGAGTACACATACGAAAGTGCCTTTGCATAGGGATGAGGGAAAGCAGAAAAAACAAAAGCATCTGAGCCTAACAACATGATTGGAGGTTGGAACCTGAGTTGATAAAAATAGCTATAAGAGTTTGTATGTTTGTTTGTTTGTTTTTTAAGAGGATGCTTAATATTCAATTAAAAACCTTTTGTGTTTCTTCAATGCAAATATCCTCCATTTCCCAAATGGTCAGAATGTTACAGTGTAATTTTCAAAAGTTAATAACATGGCTCTCGTGCAAATATAAAATGATTTTATTCAACTCATTAATTAATGCAACAAATTATGATATTATGACTAGTTCAAATGAGAACAAACATGAAATTGAGAATACTTAACTGTATTTGCTAATAGAGGCAAAACTGGTTCTTATATAGCAGTAACATTTTTTTGTTTTGGTGTCAATCTTTTCTATAAGGCAGAAATGAATTGTATCTTTACTAGGCAAACTTCATTGCTTTGGACAAGAATCATTTGCATTACTATCAGTTTTTGACAATGCTGAGAGAGTTGTAAAACAGCCTAGTTAATAGAATGATAATCAGAGGTGCACACCTGTATAAAATTATGTAATCCCCAAAGGGTCCACTGGACAATGCCCAGGCTTTCACTTAAAGGACACACAGTAATCTCAGTAATCTCTCTTGCTCATTTCCAAGTCCTGGACATTTTTTTTTTTGGCAGAAAAGACAAGTAGACACACATTAAATTGTATGAAAATTATGGAAGAGGATTGAAATATCTGTTTGAGTTTATATGTTGAAGAAAAAAGAATACTATGGGCAGAATGATGTGACAGTCCATGTACTAATCAGTGGAAACTGGAGTTTTATACTTAGGTGATCATAAGAATAGAAACTTACTGGCAAGTCTTGGAGGAAGATACTAGAGGTAAATCAGGGCACAATCAATCTCATCTAGATTTTGATTGACAGGGTTACTGTAACCACAGCTGATATATTGGCTGCACGTTTTATAAAATGATATTCAGTTGTGAGAGTTAGTTCTACTTCCTTCAACTTCCACGAGGAAAGTTTGGGAAAATAAAAAAAATTTAAACCTATTTGATAATGGTAACATCTTCAAATATAGTGTAGGGATTTCATTGCTTTTCCAAAGGTCAATTAGCACTTTGATTCTCTGAAGACTATGGTTGCTCCCGGCTTGGCAGCTAATATTAAGAAAAACTGTGACTAGATGAACAGAGGTGTGCTTTTATTAGCAATGGCTTTTGAAGTGAACCCTCTTATAGTGGCCGGGGATTCTTCTCATCTACTTTGCCCATCACTGCCTCCATCAGAGACTGTGGCTCTCCATTTGATGAGTTTGGAGTCAGCTAGAAAGATCAGAGGTCTAGCTGGACCTATTTCTATCAACCATATCAAAATTTGAGTTGGCTATTCTGGACTTCTTAATGCTATAGTGCCATTTTGGAATTTTGGGGGAGAAATTCAGGACTGGTTCTAAGAGGCAGCAAAACAAAGTGGTTAAGAGTTCTGGTTCCATAGCCACACTCCCTGAATTTTAATTATGGTTCTACCCTTTACCAGTCACAGAGCCTTGGTTAAGTTACCTAACTTCTCTCTGCCTCAGGTTTTCTAATTGTAAATCAGGATGATAGGCATACTGTTCTCATAGAGTTGAAGTGAGCATTAAATAAATTAATTTGTATAAAATAAGCCTGATACATATTAAGTACTATATATATGTTAGCCTTTGTTCTAAATTGACAGTTTTAGATCACAAGATCAAGGTTGATAAAATGTTTTCATATATGAATCAGCATTCTCTCAGAGAAATAGAACCAGTAGGACACACACACACACACACACACACACACACACACAGTATATATGTGTTATACACATATAATATATATGTATATATGTGTTATAGATAAAGACAGAAAACATGTAAAATGCATTTTATATATTTAAATAAGTATATATTATTTATTTATAAAGATATAAATGTATAAAAATATTATATATGTATAAATATTATATATAAATATATATAAATATTTTATATATATATATCGAGAGAGAGAGAGAGAGAGAGAGAGAGCGAAAGTTGCTTGATTTCTAGGAATTGGCTTGTGCAATTGTGAGGTCTGGCTAAACAAAACCAGTATTTGTAGAGCAAGCCAGCAAGTTGGGAACTCTTGGGCAGCACCTAACACTAAAGTCCACAGGTAGGATTTCTTCTTCCCCAGGGAAACTGCAGGTTTGCTCTTATGGCCGTTTAACTGATTAGACGAGGCCCACCCATAATATCAAAAAGAATCTTATTTACTTAAAGTCAGCTGATTGTAGATGTTAATCACATCTGCAACATACCTTCACACCAGCACCCAGATTAGTGATTTAAAAAGTGGTTAATATAACCTAGCTAACGTGACACATAAAACTAACCATCACGAAGGCTTTCAATCTAGATCGCACTTCCTGATATCTAGGATTTTTTTTTCTTTCTTTTTTTGTGTAGGCTTTTTAGTAATAGATTACGAGGGAGACTTTTATCCTGGCACTACTTCATTGGCGTCATTTATATTTGATTCTAAGAGATACAATTAAGTAGTAATTTGTTAACAATATCCAGCCACCAACATCCAGAAGCTATTTTACCCTTATTATTGTCACTCGAGAAACACCTTAAGAAAATCATCAAGATGTCAATTGTTCTTGGCACAAGGGTTTGTCACTTTCCATCATTTACTTGGGGGCACACTTTTCCTCACTGTAACTAAAGAGCATCTTGGAGTTGGGAAAGTCACCTTGCTTTTCTCCTAGTAAGAACTCTAGCATCACAGAATTTCAGAAGACAAAGAGCAGCCATCATTCATCATATTACAATAGAGCCACTGAAATCCAAAGGACCCAACATCACACAGCAAATCAATGTCTGAAACAGGTACCTGACCAGGTTTTCTAATTCCCAGTCAAATCTTTAATCTCTTCTGATCTTTTCTACTTTCCTGTTTTCAGTCTATATATTTTCCTCGGCTATTCAAAATATAATTACAAAAGGCTTAGCATCAAACCCAATGAAGCTATAGAGTATCTTTAGGTTTTTTTCAGGAAAGTTGATATTAAGTTGAGGTAGTTACAATTTTATTATTTTTGCTTCTTTTCTTACACTAGTGGGATGAATGGTGGAATACTTGATAATATAATGCTGTAGATAAGCACAAGACAATTTAGAGAGACAATAGATATCAATTCTAATCATTAAAAATATAAATGAATGTTCATTTTTAAAATGTTTCACCCTGAGTAAAAAAAAGGGTAGAAAACAGTGTTTTACTGGTGTTCAGACCAATAATAGCTACAAAAGCTGTCATCCAGAAACCAGTAGGATTCTTTCAGGTGAACACTCATCTGTGTGGACATAGAGGACATGGTCAGCCTTGTATTAGAATTACCCATGCGCATGTCTTTCTTCTTACATGCACATACAGGAGCCCTTTGATAATCAACTCTCATTTTATTTTTTAACCTCCAATGCCGAGAATAATCTTTGGCACATATCTGGCAATTAATTCACAAGATTAACTAAGCGAACTCCTAGAATTAAGGTCTTCTTCTTGCCCTAATATAGGTGGTTGGTGATGGTAAAACATTTCCTAATTCTTTTGAGATAGAGCAAATAGCCATTATTTATTAGTTATTTATAAGATAAATTCTTCAGAAATAGGTTCAAATGTTTACAAGAGCAACAACAAGGCATGACCATAATATGGCATTGAAGTAACATAGTAAATTACAGTGTGGATTTTTGTGAGTATTTTTCTTTTTTCTATTAAAAAGGAGCTTCATGCTAAAGATAAGATGTATTAATACTTAGAATTTACTTAGTATTACATTGCACATCTAATTAAATATCAGATTGTAATGTAAAATAAGGCAATTAAAAGCAGAGCTTCAAACTTTTATAGCTCTGTTACATGTATGTAGGACTTGACTTATAAAGTTATAATTACTGTATTGCAGGGTCAAACATGCCAGAAGAAAAATGTGGAATGGCTAAAAAACAGTGAGTTTTTAGGAAGAGAGATCAGGTTATCATGATCCACCACTAGACAGTGAAATAGAAGCAAGTCCTCTGCTCATCCGAACTATAAATCACTCAACAGGATCTTAACTAGCAAGCTCTTTGTGGGTAGTATTTGTCAAAGGTTGAAACTATTTCCAGTGTGGTACCTATAAATCAATCATTCTTTGGTAGACTTATATTTCTTTTTTTTAAATTTTTTTTATTTTTACTAAGTTTATTGGGATAACACTGGTTAATACAATTATATAATTTTCAGGTGTAAATTATACTTTGACATCTATATATTCTATTGTAACTTACATTTCTTAAAAAGAGTTTGAATTCCAGGACAATCTCAGTCTTAGGAAATATGTATGCTTTAGAGCAAAGTCTGTGAAATTTTTTCTACCTGCGTTTCTTAATCTGCAAAATTTAGGACTAACCTTATATCACCATGAAGAGGATTATGTGTAGCTCCATAAGGTTGGAGCCACTGGATGGCAGGGACAGTGTACTTGTCTCTTATGCACCATAGGACTTGGCGTATATAATAATGGTAGCAGTAATTTCTATTTATTGGAAATTTATTTAATGGTCAGCAATTAAACTAATGTAATGATATCAAAATTTTATTAATGAATGAATTCTATTTATTCAATGCAGGCACAGTTCTAGGCACTTTAAACACTGTGTTTAATGCTTGCAACGATTTTGCAAGGTGGGTTTATTATTTCCATTTTAAATGAGAGAATTACACTCAGAAGTGTAGGAATCTAAAGAATGGCAGAATAAATTTCAAGGTGTGATCTGTCAGATTTCACTAGGTCTGCTTCCTTTCTTCCATGGGGTCAACACTCAGTAAATGTTGAATGAATTAATGAATGATCGTCTTTAAAATCTTTATAAACTGTGTGACAATGACCCGGTCTGCACTAAACGTTAGGTAACTAATAGACAGTTAAACTTTAAAGAGTTATTGCCAAGCTCTAAAGTAGACATTTTGTTTCTCATAGCACAAGAGCACATATCCAGGTAGTACATTCATTCATTAGCTTTGGGATTGTTCCAGTTTCTGATGTACCTTGTTTGTTCACATCCCACACAACACACTGATTTGCTATTGTACACCCACCAGGGAGGGGACGCCTTATACAAGATACCTTCTTTTCAGATCATCATTTTGATAAACACACGTTCAGCTGAAATCATCTTGAGTAAGATTTGAAATATAAAAGTATGATGAATTGACGCATAATTCTCATCATGAATACAAAGTGAAATGTGTACGAAATCTCCCTGATCTCTCTAGGCAAAGAGTTTGCCAAACACCAAGTGTCTCATCAATACAACAATGAGTGTTTGGGGCACTTTGCAAATTCAGTCATTAATCACCAAACTTGAATCAAATCTTGAAAGCAAGCAAACAGCAAGTGATCCTGTGTTATATGAGGATAATCTAAAATTTTTACATGGGTCTTTACCTTAAATAAGGTTGAATAAAGCAGTGAAGAGTAAGGTTTATGACTTTTATATACCATTTACTAGATGCCAGGAAATATTCAAAGCAGTCTACTTGAATTTTCTCATTTAATCCTCTCATTTATACCTTCTATGAGGGAGGTGCTATTAACTTCATATCTACAGATAAAGGCACTGAGCAGAGAGAGTAACTTACCAAGAGTCACACAAGTAGCAAATATAGGAAACAGGAGTCAAACCAACATCTCTTACTCCTGGACTCACATTCTTAACTTCTTTCCAAGCTGCTTCTGAGACGTTTTCCTTGACTTAAGGACTTTGACACAGTGTAGGACATCTCTGAACATCTAAAACTTCACGTGTTTGCAGCTGACTCTTTTCTCTCCAGCCCCACCATTCTGGCCCTGATCGTCCCTCTGCTTCTTCCTTTCATTCTTATTTATTTTCACATGGTCCCCAAACTTGAAACATCAGTATCTCTCAATTGCCCCTAGTATTTAATTTGTTGCCAGTCTCTGCAATTTTTTTCTGCAGCGTGCCTTGAATATATCTCTGACTTTCCCTACATAATTCCCACCACTTCATTTCAGAGCTCATTGCTTCTCACCTAGGAACCTGCAGTCATTTTCTGACTGGTTCTCCTACTTCCTTTATTATTGTTATTATTAGTAGTACATCCTATCATCCCAAGATTCATCCTCAAGCTAAGCTGTAATGATTCCTGTCCTCTGATTTGTAAAAACAATTCTTTCATCTCTTTTGAATGTGGAATTATGTTCAAATTTTACACCTGAGGCTATAGGGCGATGAACTGAGACCTTCACTCCCAGCTACTATCAGAAAAGACTTGGAGATTTTTCCCAACCATGTTCTAGTAAAGTTGTGACCTCAAGTTCAAATAGCCACAGGAAGTAGTCACATGCTTCTTATCACATGAAGTCCTGGGTTGTTATTTCACAAGCAGGGCAATCAAGGCCATGTTATGAAAAGAAATATGATTTCCTCATAGGAAACTAAACTGTGTTGTTTTTAGGAGGAAATTAATGTTTGCTCTAGTGAGACGAGTTTGCCTTTGGGTAACTTGGGAGGAACCTAGCTGTAGCCTTTGGTAGTTCAGCTTCTTCTTCCACCTGGGGGGAACAGAACACACTTATCCTTCTTCAGAACCTGAAAATGCTCAAGGAAAGTCTGCGTTTGTGTTTGATTGTAGATCAAGGCTCCAAAGCTGGCAAAATACGAGACGGGAAGTAGCTTTCTTTTTCTACTGGGAAAGGAGTGACGCTTTGAGATGAAAGGAATTGAGATTGCATATGTGGAGAATTGAGATCAAAAGGGATTATGAGATAATTGTCAGAGGAAATTAAAGAATAAACCATGGTTGGAAATGAGAGGAACAACCTCCCTCTCTATACGTATAAACTCTTATTCTGATTTTTTTCTTTCCTGCCCTTTTCTCCTTCTCTACCTCCTCCCCTCTCTTTTTAGCATTTACCACCCACAATTGGTAAATCAGTATGTCTGATTATTGTCTATCTCCCTCCACTAAAATATAAGCCCCATGAGGTCAAAGAACTTTATATTATTCACTGCTCTTTTCCTGAAGTCTAGAACAGAGCCTGCCATGAGTTAGGTGCTCAATAAAAAGGTATTGAATGAAAAAAAGGAGGGACAGAAAGAAGAAAGGCATGAAAGAACTTCAGAAGGCACAAGCTATGAAGTATTTCCCCGTCGTGTATACTACAAGGGCTGACCTAGTAGGACTCTGTTTTTCACACTATTGTGCTTTGAGGGGCTTACCTGATCTTTTAGGAAGTGTTCAGGTAAGCAGGAACAATAGAAGAGGCAATCCTTGTCTCATGCTATTCATTTACTAGGTAAACTTTGAAGCTGGAGATGGTCTTTGACCTGTCTGTTGATTTGTCTGAGAGCTTCCATCCACCAGCTTCTGCTCAGGCCAACAGTTGTTCAAGACAAAGAGAGAACAGAAAAACCAAAAATACGTTAAAAGAATAAAGACAGCCAAAACATTAACTAAGAAATTATAATTAGGATACAAGGAGGGAGGAATAGTTTATCCTAAATAAACTGGTCAAAGAAAAGTTGTAGTTGAGGTTAGACAGAGTGACACGCACGTCCCAGAATTTCAGACCTTTAAGCAAGGCGGTTTGTTGTTTTGGCTGTAGAAGAGATCAGTATCATCTGGTGGTAAGACAGAAGGTGAGGCTTCCCACCGGGGTTTATCAGATTCATGCCGGGAATGGTCCCTTAGATGTGATGTTGACAGATTTGTTGGGAGACTGGCTCTCCCCTCTGTCAGGAGCACAGACATGTCTGCGTGTAAGGTCTGGAGTAAAGGTCATGATAGAAAAGGGTTCAGAAGGCTGAAACAGCATAGACCGGACTGACTGGCCATTTGTATTGAAAGTGTTAGTTGCAAGAAACACACACCCACAAAACACTGTGCCAAGTCCCTCATGCCCATACTAGTTATTGGTTTCATTTCAAAATTTTCTGACACTCACATTTGTCTACCCAGCAGACAAGACATTATCATAGAGCATGTGCTGAAATTTCTGCAATTTAAAAGAATTGGGGGCAAAAGAGCAACAATGTCCTATTGCTTTAGGAACTGCTATAGAGGTAAAACATCAGAGAATTTGTCTGGAACCCCTATTTAGATTAGTTTACATTTGCCATCCAAAATAAAATTCCAATGTTTAAAAGGTTGATGAGAATATGAAATGCCTCTCTCTCTCTATATATATATATACATATACATATATATATATATATATATATAGATAGATAGATAGATAGATAGATAGATATAGATATACACATATGTATTTGGTGTGACTTCTAATGTAGTAATTGAACCTATGGGTTAAAATCACCACATAATTTTTCACAGAGTTGACTTCTGCATCCTCTTCCTTCAAATAGTATATGAATGGCTCCTATCATTTGCACATTAAGGGATTTTCCTCACACATATGCCCATCATGCAACATGTTTCTCTCATTTCTGGGAGGCCACTCGTGCGTCTTATGCTACTCCTGTGCTTTCCTGTACCTTCTTGCTGGCTCCAGGTCACCTATACATCTCTGGACCTCTTGACTTGCGTGGAGGCAGAGGGCATCTGCCTGGGGAAGGTCCCAGCTCACATTTATCATGCTCTTCTGTCTGGCTCTTCTCCATAATATGGATTTTAAATAATTTTCAGTGGCAGTCAGCAAATAGTCCCATGTCAATAAAAGACAGATAGTAGGCCAAAAAAAAAAAAAATAAGAAAAGCCAAAGAGGTTTGGTAATCTATAAACTGTTGTTAATCACTTTTTTTTTTAAGGTTGTAGGAATAGAATTTTAAAAGTTAGAATGTAAAGAATATTTTACTTCTGATTGTGAAAATTTCTAGAGTCAAATTCTCTTCCCATATCTTTCTCTTTCTGATTTTTTGCTACATCTTAGCTGATAGTATTTTTGAAGTGAGGTACAAATTATATGTAAAATAAAGCGTTGAGTTTGATAGTACATATCATTTCAACAATCTCTAATGTAGTTTATTATTTGTCCAAGGGTTAAATATGATTATTTAATTCTTTGATTAAAGAAATGCAAACCCTATCTGAACTTCCAAATTAGCTTTTACAGCATGAACATAATTTTGCCTACAACATAGCCAATCACCAGAATTGTGTTAAAAAACAAAACAAAACAAAACAAAACAGGTTGTAAAAGTAAAAGGCTGTAGCGAGAAATGACCAGG
The DNA here is from genome assembly GCA_028627145.1 of Eidolon dupreanum. Classification (NCBI taxonomy): domain Eukaryota; kingdom Metazoa; phylum Chordata; class Mammalia; order Chiroptera; family Pteropodidae; genus Eidolon; species Eidolon dupreanum. The sequence goes on along the minus strand of CM053503.1, from coordinate 154,037,567 downwards.
ATGGATTGAGAACATCAGAAAGGATGGAGAGAATGTGGGTGGATATTTTGTAGTTTAAAACAAGAAGGAAGCAGCAATCCACATTTCAATGAAGACTAGATACTATTTATACAATTGTCCTATTAAAGTTGAAACATATTGTACTTTATCCTGTACATTTAGAAGCTTTATTACGGAATAAATTTAAAATTAATACATGTGAGGTTCAAGAGAAGGTCATTGCGTGAAAATGTTGGTAGTTGTAAAAAGTCCTGCAATACATGCCAAAAACGTGGAAGTTCATACTAAACTTTGCATCTAGAGATGAAGCTAAGATAAAGGCTAACATATAAAATGGGTCCATCCAGAGAATTCTCAAAACCTAACTCTTGAACAAAATTTTGAGGTCTTTCTGAAAAATGAATCTTCCTTTCCCCTTTTCTAACGTTCACACGGTAATTCATTTAACCCAAAGGCCGGGTTCCTCTGTGCAGTTCACCAGGGTTAAAATTTCACAGCTCTTACATGGTGAGAAGTGGGTGTTTCTCTCTCAGAGGCCATCCAGAGAGAAACAGTCCTGCTTTGTTCCTTCACTGTGATTTCCTTCCCCACCAAGTCAGTTGTGCTTTTTTTAGTGAACTTTTTAGATCAAGTTCACTCGTTTTTCTTTATCATATGAAGGTTACACAGCTTGGACTAGACACAAAGCCTCTGAAAGTCCCTTTTTGAAGTCGCAAGCGGCCCCTTGATAAGGTCTTTGAGTCGTGTTGTCCTTTTGTGTTTGAAATGAAAATAATTTTAACTTTTGTCTTCATTATGAAGTTTCATGACATTGCTTTTTTTTTTTGTTGCTATAGTTTTTGTTGACTATATAACATGAATGCTGATATATTTTTCAGCTTTCTTGGATTCTTTTTTGTTGGATGCCAACCCAGTGACTCTGTCATTTTGTTTTGGTGAAGATTGGGCTAATCTTTCTCCTCATTATTAGAACATAAATTTAAAAAAAAAAATCACTGAGCTGAACTGTCCATAACCGAAGGACTTTTAGACTCTCTTTACTGCTTTTTCACCAGTAGCATGAGCAATTAGTACATAGCCCCAAAAATGTACAGATATATGTAGAAGAATTAAATCCACCAGTTAGTAGTAGACCATCCCAGGGGAATTACTCCCAATTTTCTATTAAATAAATTTGGAATTAAATTTGAACTAATGAATATTTTTGAATGACTATTTGTTGGATTCATTTGTTTCATTTGGATTCATTTTGGGAGTTTTTTTTTTCATTCTCTTTTCATTTTAGTTTTTGAATAGCCAATACATGTATATGGTTCAAAATAGAAAATTATTTAAAAAAACACATAGTCAAAGAAGTCTCACTCTTATTTACCCATTTCCATCCATAGATTTAAACTTTTGTATTAGTTCTGGTTTATTTTTTCTGTGTTTCTTTTTGCAAAAATTAGCAAATATATGTATGTTTGTTTATTTATATTATATATCATTTCTTTTTTATGTAAAAGATAATAATGTATATATACTTTTGCTTTTGAACAATAATAGCAGTTCATAGAGGTTTTTCTTTTTTTTTGTTGGTATCAGCACTCTACTCCATTATGTAAATATTGTAATAAATATTTTTGGTAAAAATCCCCAAATAAATTTACAATGATGAAACTTCATATTATAAAATTTGTTAAAAGATAAAAAATCTACAGAAAAAGCATATTGGAAAAGATTAGACAAAATTAGTAGAAATAGTCCTCATAAAATAAAAGTAAAAAAGCTAGAACTTTATATGATAAGGTTTATCAATCTCTAGACTCTGATACCAGAATCAAATCTTCTTGACACAATTTAGATATATTAAATTCAACCTGGGAAAACTGGTTTTGTTAGAAGAACCGCTAGAGAAAAAAAAGACACAATGGTGGAAGCTATAATTGGGATGATGCAATATTCTCAAGAAATTCGATAGAACATTCACAGCTTCAGAGTAATATTTAAGTTGGAAAAAAATTGATCTTAAAAAAAGTAATTTTAGTTATATTAAAAATAAAAATAAATAATTGCATTGTATAGAAAATTGATCAAAAAATCAAATAGGCTTAATGGAATAAGTTCCAGAAAATATTTTCTTGATGAAAATTGACCATTTGTATAATTCTGCTTAAAATACTTTACACAGGATCAAATTACCTGCTGGAACATAAAGTGGTATCAAAACAGACTGTACTAGCATGTCCTAGGTCCCTTTCTACAAGTTCTGTTTTTTATTTTTTTCATCTCTTTTCTACCGTCTTCTCGAGTTTTGATGTATCATTTCAGAGCTGCTTAACTATGAAACGACTAACCTTTTCTTTGAAGCATGCTTTTGTCCCTCCCACTTCCTAACAACTCAAAGCCTTCTTGCTCTTTAAGCCCTGGACTTCATCAGGTGGATTGGACCCTCATTCCCTCTTTCCATCTCCATCATGAGTCACATACCACCTTTGCTAACATTTGCATATTTCAAATGTTCATTAGCATGTTGGAGAAAGCAATCAGCCTTCCCTGCAAGTGCCCTTACTACCTTTTTTAGAAACTTATCCTGACGTTCTGGCTCTCTGCCTCCAATTTCTTTCCTACCTAAGGTCTTGATTCCTCAAGGCACTTTTAGTCCATTTCTGGTTGGGCCAGTCCTCGGCTGGGTGAACTCCAGAAGTCCTTGGTGAAGAGTTCCAGTGATGAAGCAGCTCACTAATCCCATTGCCATTTCCGAGCTGGCACTATTCACTGATTTGGTAATCATATTTAGGCCTATGCTTTGATAAATCTTCTATCACGTATCCCAATGTCAGACTCTGTATTCCCGTCTTCTTACTTTTTGCCTGAGTTTCTGTTTTGATAGGCTGCTTGGTACTCCCATCTCACTAAGACTGCATTGTTAGCCTTCGTAGGGGCCTGGAGTCCTAACCGTGAACTCTAACCTCAGGTCTGGGACTTGGTTTCTGTTTCTATAGCTTCCTGATGCTTGTTAGCCACCTACCTGGGCTACACCTCTGAGTATTAGCTGCTCCACACTACTCATCTCGTCTCTGCTTGTTTACTGGAACACCCACCCTTTATCTCATGCCGAACCTCCCGGGCATTGACCATCTGGCCAGAATTTTCTCCTGATAGGATGTAGGTCAGGTTACGCTTCTTTCCATTCTGGGACAAGAGCTCCATCCTCAAGGATCTGCTTAATTCTAGGAAGTAATTTCTTGCTCAAGTCTCAAGTTAAACCTTCATTCCAAGTTCCCATTTTGACAAAATCTTTAATGTATTTAAGTACCTAGATTAACATTTTATTATATCATTCTCCATTCTTTTGGGGGGGGTTTCCATTAATGCTCTTCTCTTTTGAGAGAGATGATTTTAATTTGTTGCTTGCTCTACAATGCTCTTATTTATCCTTAAAATAACAAATTATCTACTATTCGTATTTATATCATCACTGTTCTTAAAATAGAATGGTTATCCATGATTCAATTAGAACCTTGCTATGTATCAGAGCACATGGGACACAAAGATAAATAAGATACAGTCCTTATCTTTAAGGAGCTCACACAGCACACAATTACAATACAATATGATGAAAGTTCCACCAGATGGGATATGCAAAAAACTCTGGGAGCACAGAGGTAGGCTTGACTTACCTGCCTTGGAATGAGAGGATTAGGGGTTGCTTCACAGCTTATGTGAGTTGATTCCTGAAGGATGAGTAAGAGTTTACCATAGAGGGCAAGGATATGCCTGGCTGAAGAAATCAGAAATAGAAAGGTACCCAGATATGCCAGAGCATGGCCTATTTCATTGGAGAAAGCATGAATAATTTGAGCGGCCCCATCATAAGCCCTGTTGAGGGAGAAGGGGCAGGAAATATGGCTGGAGAGACAGGTTGGAGACAAATGGTGAAAGATCTTACATGCTATGCTAAAGAGTTGGGACCTGATTCTATTGGTAATAAGGACCTATGCCTGATAGTTGAGCAATTCCTCAGCTGCCTTATGGGGTAATTCATAGCATTTTAAAATGTATTCATAGCATTTTAAGTAATAAGGCATCCATGCTCTGGAAGTTACATAATATTGGTATGATTCTTCCAAAATGCAGGTACCATTCTAAACATTATCCTTACAAATATCTTTTCTCCCATTTTATATACAAATATCTTTCTTTACTTTGTGGACGCCTTGGAAAAAACCACACTTAATGTCGCTTACTATCAGATTGTCCCAATATCTGATATTTACTTACTTATATTTGAATTTTATGGTGAGTATAGAAATGTTTTATGGAAAGAGTAACCTTGTGTGTGTGGCTGTGTATATCTGTGCATGCATGTGTGTAAGCAAAAGTGGGGGTGGAGAGAGAAAGAGAAAGCGAGCGAGCGTGTGCGGGTGCTCAGATGTAGTGATGTACGTTTTGTATTTCTCGAAGTTGTTTTGATCATGTATGGTTTCTTCTCTGACTTACTGTTAGGATAAGCTCTCAAAATTTTCTGGCAAAAGACAAACAACTTTAATTGTATCATATCGTTCTATAAAAAGTTATCAAGTAACCATGAAGATATTTTCAAAGCCCTTCCCTTTCACCAATATTTTTCAACAGCTGCGCTCTAGAGAAGCATCATGCAAGTACTCCTGAGAATGATTAATTTTCTGCCTTGTTTGTACATGTGAATCTTAATGAAATGCAGCAGGATGGATTATTCATTTTTTTCAATATTTACTTAGCATTCACTATACACGGGGCACTTGACTAAATGCTAGTTTACGAAGATAAAGGATGATTTCCTTTTTCTGGTTCCATCTTGGTATCTATTGGTGACTTCCTCTCCAACACTCCCAGCTTGAGGCTGCTTCACTCTGGTGGGCTCAGTCCTGCATTCTTCCTTAGGAGACAGTGCTTGGGCCACTGGAATTTTTTTGTCAGGATCAAGCCAGAATAGAAAGTACATGGGCATTTGTGTTTTCCCAGAGAGACAGTAGCCAATGACAGAGGGATGAGACTTCATTTGAAATTGCTTCTGTGCCTGGTTTCCCTTCTCTCAATTCCTCTACTCCCTACCAGTTTCTCCTGGGAGCACTGGGATCATTTATAACCTAAGACAATAGCCATGTATATCAGTCAGGGTTCTCCAGAGAAGCTAGAGAAGATGAATAGGATACAGATATAGATATATTTATATATGTATGTATATGTATATACAGTGGATTCTTACTACTCACAAGTCACAGAAGTAATTTTTTATTAAGTTGCTGCAAAAACTTAAATAGCCAAATAATGAATCATTGCTCCTAGGGAAAATACAGGGTTGAGTTTCTGGGGTTACTGGTCACAGTTTCATCAACTGATCAATATATAATCTTGTTTTATGCATGTTGTTATTTAAAGACACCATATATATTTTATATATTATCATATATATGATTATATATATATGAGGCAGCCTTCTTGCATCAGAAACACTAAACAGCATTTCATACTATGCTGGAGGTGGGAGGAGTAGGGGGTTGTCATTTTGAACAGAAAAATCAACAAGAAAGCATAAAAATACAACATACATATGGCACTATATATATCACATGAAGGACAAGGGTTTAAAGTATCAGAGCTGAAAAGAGAAGGCTGAGGTTTTCCTGTTTAACCTCAGATGGGAGCATGTGCATTGGGCAGCTCAAAGTTTTTGCTACTCTGTGAATGTCCACAAATGAGTACAAAAGCATGTGAGTATTGTTTTGGGGGTTACTAATAAATTTAAGCAAGTAGGCAAATTGCGAATATAGAATCCACAAATAATGATGATCAATTGTATATGTGTATGTTTTATATGTACGTATAAATATGTCATATATGCACATATATAATACATCCATGTATAAATATGCATGTTATCTACATATGCATAAATACTGTCAGTGTAAGAATGTCCAAACCTGTAGAGAATTTTTATAAGTTTATTTAAATTTATTTGAGCCAAACTGATGATATGCCAGAAAGCAAGATCTCAAATGCTCCAGAGAATGATTGTTTTGCAGTTCCTTTCATACATTTGGAATTAAGAAAGGAACATAAAGAAGATTACCTGAGGGTAAGAGAAAGCAAGACAGGAAAATTTCTATGATTGGATTACAGGATAGTTAACAAGATCATGAGCTCCCTTGAGGGTGGTTATGCCTCTGACTGATCTGAAAAAGAGGATTACTCTGGCACTTCAAAAGTGTATTAGCCTAGATGTACAAAGAAAATCGACAGGACCTGACTACAGAAGTTATAGGCCGGGGGCTTGACTATCTACCATGACCAGCTAATTAGAAATTTACGATCAGATCAACCTATGAGGTTACTCTCCATCATTAGACTTGTCGGGTTTATTATAGAGCTCCTTTTTCATTCATAATACACACACACACACACACACACACACACACACACACACACACACACATCTATTACAAGCTGGAAACTCAGGCAGGAGTTAATGTTGCAATCTTGTACAGTTTCTTCTCTGGAAAACCTCAGGTTTTGCTCGTTAGGCCTTCAACCTATTGGATGAAGCCCATCCATATCACTGAAGGTAATCTTTATTGAAAGTCAACCAATTGCAGATGTCAACCAAATTTACAAAACACTTTCACAACAAGACCTAAATTAGTGTTTTATTAAATAACTGAGATAACTAAAATTTAGTCAAGTCGACACTACAACCAACCCTCACACTATGTAAACAACTTTAGCTTGAAGTTGGCTTCTCCATTCTTAAAATGTATTTTGACTACTTGGTCACCAGATATCTCCACTGGCTGTTTCCCTGCAGGGTTCCTATACCACCAAAAGCCAAAGACATATCCTAATTTTTTACAAGTGTAGGATAACCATCATTTTGTTTCTTGGGATTATGCCCCAGGGCACCATCTTCCATATCAAGGAATTTAAGTGTTTTCTCACAGCTGTAAAAAAAAAAAATCAATTTTCATCTTGTTCTATCTAGACAGGGAGTCAGGAATAAAGGGTTTAATGGTCAATGTGAGATTGTGCTTGAAAAATGAATAGGATTGGAGGAAGCTGAGGTAGACTGGGCATGATCCAGTGGGAGGGGCAAATGTGAAGAAAAGCACAGGGGTAAGATAAACACAGAGTATAATCATGGAAAAGAAACTGTTCTGGGCTGGTTGGACTTTAAAATTCATGTTGTGAGCTGTGGGAGATGGAGATGGAAAGATAGTCATGATCCTTATGTTAGGTAGCTAGTCAGACATGGGGAACAAAGGAATAGGAGCCCAGCCCAGAGACCACCCAATGAACACCCCAGTGGTAGTAGGATTCTGGATATGAACATGCGCACTAGGCAAAGTTATATAACAGTCAAGTGTCAATCAAAATAACCTCACTTGGCAATCACTTAGGAATGCCTTTGGAACCGCCCCATCACGGCCCAAATATAAGGCAAACATTCCTACTTCTGGCCCTTTTTGCCCTTCTGGGCCTTCTTTTTGCCCCTTTTTTTCCCTTTTTGGCTCCTCTCCTTTTTGCCCCCTTCTTTTTTGCCCTCTTGTTATTGTAGTTGTTATTATAGCACTCTGTTGCAGCTTCATTTTAGGCTATAATTTCATCGCTGGGACCATGTGCCTCCTTGCAGCATACTTTGTCTTTCTAAAATATACTTTTAATAAAACTATTAAATCTCAACAATCTGTGGCTCTTTGCTGCCGTCATTTGAGGAAGAACCAAGGGAAAATGTTAACTACACGTCTGTGCTGTAATTATTCCTCACCCTCGCCCAATCAGCTCCAGTGGTGATGCATATGGCAGACTTTTGAATGAAATGATGAGTGATAAGGAGTTAATTGTGTGAACACAGCAGTTTCAGCATTGTGTTTTTATTTTTTATTTTCATTTTCACCTACCTTTATCCTTTAACTTTCCTCTCTCTTTTAACAACTAATCCCTTACATGTCCAGCCTGACTTGACTACAGGCTGTTGGAAAGCAAACAGCAAAATCTGCTGCCCCCAAATGCATTTCTCTTAGAATTATTTTATTTTTAAGAAGCAAAAGACTCAGAGCCTTTGATCGTCCTCCCTACTGCTTAGAATAGAAGGCCTGCTCCAGGAAGGAAGCTATCACCATAGATAACTATAGTCTAAAATGAACTAAATGTGGTACAGGAGACCCCACAGGATCTAGAGATCAGAGTTCAGTCTGAGTCTCATTGTCTCTGTATGGCCCAACAAATATTTGTTTACCGAGCATGTGCTTTTCATCTCCATGTGAACTGCCTTCCTCAAACCCTTTGACAACTCAAACCACTACCATCTTCTCCTTAGCTCAAGATGGCACATAAGCCTCACCTGCCCATCTTGGCTTTGAGCCCCATATTCTTATGGAACTACCATATGTATGTGTGTGATTAAATTTGGTTATCTTCTCCTCCTAATCTGTCTCATGTTGATTTAATTACAAGACCAGCCGGAAGAACTTAGAAGGGTAGAGAAAATTTTTTCTTCCCAACAAGGCTCTTGCTCTGAGTGTCAGGCTGAAGCTCTGGGAACCCTGGGTATGAGGAAGAGGGAGATAATACAACAAAAGGAAGGATTTTTGGACTAAACAGTTAATAAGTTACTAAAGAGAGTGATATTTACCCCACTTTTCACTTGCCCCTTGAGTGAAAAGCCAGGAGAAACGCCTATAAGGCAGTCTCACATGTAAACATGGCTGTCAGGGGAAGTTGCAGCAGACTGAATGGAAAAGCACTTAAAAATGTAAAAAACAGCCTACTCCTCTTTATTCCAGAGAGTGACCCCAAAGAGAGTTGAGTGAATTCTCTATTCTATTCCCCAGCCTGTGAAATACAGAAATCGCTAAGTACTGACTGAAAATGGCTCTTTCCTTTGTTCTCCTTCTTAGAGCTAAGGGACTTTGGGAGGTATTTACAGGCAGTTCAAGTGCAAATGGATGTTGAGTAGTTCTCACTTTTCAGAAAAAAAAAAAAGAAAAACCAAAACCTCAAACAAGTTGCCTCCAGGTGCATCCCAAATGGCATGTTGATTGACTCGGTTCAAAAAGAAATTAGGGATGTAAATGTGTTTGAGAAAATTATTACCCAAATCACAACATCCTCTTCAGACAGTTGTTTGATTGAATACTGAAAGGAACATTAAAAATCTTCCAGCAAAAGATTTTGCCAAAGTATTAAATGATAAACTGGTATGAATTCTCTTCTTGCCCTCCGAGAAAAGATCTTTGCCTTTGATATTAATTCAGGTTTGTTTGCATGTATAATTCAGACACATTTATAGGTGGCCTTCTGTCAAAATGTCATGAGATTTCATATTTATAATTACTAATACTTGAAGTGATGTAATGAGTATTAAAATTATTGGCCTAGACCGTCACTGGTGTCTTAAAGCAAATAGAATGCTGACAATGTGTCCCAAAGTGAATGTGCTCAATCTGAAATTACAATAATTAAAATATTTTTTCATTTGTATGCTAGTTAATCTTTTCAAAAAATATATTCGTTATCTTTTTTTTTATAGAGATCTAATAAACAACTGAGTTTTCTCTTGATCAAAGATTTCTGCTTTATTAATTGATAGACTCCTTCTATATAAATAAAGGTCAGTTATTGTTATACCCTAGAGATATGGTAGTAAACAAGACAGTTAAGGAAGCTGCTTCTGTGGGGAGACAGACAGTATAAATTAAATAAATGTGTAAGAACACCTCAGAACCTGAGCTGCTGCCTCTCTTCCCTTCTACTGTTAAATCTATCATTGATGATTAATTTCATAAAACGATATCATCCATCATTTTAAACTATTGCTTATTTGTCAGAGTTTCAGCAATAATTTTGTAACATACATGTGTGGAGTTAGGAGGAAGGTGAGAACAAAAAAGAATATGGAATGTTTTCTGATGTTGATTTCTATATGTTCCTAACAGATTGAACATTTCATGTGTTTGCTCAAGGTTGGTTAATGGATAATTCTGGAAAGATATCTTGTTATTTTATTATTATGTGACTGGTCCTTTCATGATGTTCTGTTCTTGCAGATTTACAGGGACCAAGGAGCATGTATAAAAGCTTGTAAACAAACAAATAAAAAAATTGTGTTGGTCAGTAATCCATTCATGTGGTCAATGAACCAAAAGTACACATTGCAAACCTTTCTAAACAATGTCCTATAACTAATAACTATAGTTTTTAGTCCTCAACCAACTGAAAAAAAATCCATTATTAGTTCTTAGTTGGACTGAGCCACAGTTTTTTCTTAGTGGACTGGGCCGCAGTTTTTTTCAACTGTAAAATGAGAGGGATACTTAGATGATTTCTAAGCTGCCTTTCAAGCTTCTTAACTCTTCATTCGCTCTGAATAATCAGTCAACATTAGTCTAGCTGTGTTGGACGACCAGATTCTGTCCCCATCTGAAATCCACTCCTTGTCATCGCTTAGTAGGTATACCAGTTGTCCTCCAATGAGTTATAGAAGTACTTATATGGTGAGAAGAGAGGAAAACACATTTTTAAAATTAATTATCTGGCCTATTTCTGTAAGAATATTATATTCATATAATATTGTTTTTTAAAATTATTTTCACATGGAATAGCTATATGGAGTGCTAAAGAAAATGAAAAGTTCAATTAAAATCAATTCCAAGTACATTTTGTTTTGCTAACTGTCTCCATACATTTGTTACATGGAAATTCTTTCCATGCCTGCATTCCAGAGAGAAAAATCAATGCACAATTCTGAAATGATTTTTTAAAATAAATTGGAGCTGATATTTGATTAATGAAGTGCTTCCATTTTTCATGACTTCACTCATGCCTAAACTTTATCACAAAAAATGTCCTTTGATGACTCTTTCCTTTGGCCCTGCCTGCCACCATATTTCTTAGGTCTGCTCATCCTCACCTCATAACTAACCACTTCTCCTACCTTTTCACCTAAATTTAAACTGCTGACCTGGTAGGTGAATCTTCCAGTCTCTTAATTTTAAACAAATCTTTTTATGAAGCTGTACATATTTTTAAACATTTTATTCTTAATTACCCCCCCCCTTTTTGGTGTACAATTATGTAAGTTCTGAGAAATGCATGGTCATAAGACCAGCACTGCAATCAGGATGTAGAATAGTGCTCATATACCAAAAGTTTCCTCGGGCTGCCCCTTTGTAGTCAAATCCTTTTCCCAGATCTAACTCTTGTCAATTGCTGATTTGTTTTCTGACCCTAAAGTTTTGCATTTTTGATAACATTGTATAATAGGAACTATATAATATTAATCTTTTGAGTCTAGTTTCTTCATTTTTCATAATGCATTTGAGATTCATTTCTATTGGTATATGTACCAATAGTTCATTTCTTCTAATTGCTGCATAATATTCCACCACATGGATGTACAACAGTCCATCTATTCACTGGCTGAAAAAGGACATTTGGGTTGTTTCCAGTTTTTGGCAATTATGAATAATGCTTCTATAAAATTCATATACAGGTTTTGTGTAAATGTAGGTTTTCATTTTTCTTGGCTTAATACCTACGAATGAACTTTCTGGGTTGTATGGTTGTATATGCTTAATTTTATTATAAACTGCCAAACTATACAGAGTGGCTGTACCATTTTGCATGCTCACCAGTGATGTATAAGAGTTGCAGAAACTCCTCTGGTAATACTACACATGGCCAGGTTTTGTTGTTGTTGTTTGCCATACACCTAACTAATAGATGTATAGTTAAACATATCATTTTTTTTTTTACCACAAAAATACCTTTTACGTTACAAAACAAAATACTTATTATTCCAGTTTAATGCATTTGCACTTGTATTGAGTCACCACTGTCTGAAGCAAGCCCAAGGACCCCGAGCAGGTATTTGACTTGCATCTGCTTGGCCAGAATGATGTATAAAAGATATGCATTCTAGAACAAAGACAGGCTCCCACAGTGACAAACTACATATCTTGAGTTATCGAAATCAAATGTATAGTTATAGACTAGCTCTTTTGCCCCTGTAGCCCACCACTAAGCATTCAGAAGTAATAAAAGACTCCTCAGATCATATTACTACACAATTATTTTAAATTAGGGAATATTTAAAATAGCAAGACAGGGGCATTTACTTTATCACACAAGTTAAAATGTAGGACTGTCAAGTTTAATATCAGACATGTGACACCTTGAGTCCTATTTTTAATAAGAATTATATTTGAATCCTTTCTTGAAATTGTCTTCTCTCCTGTTCTGTATTGACTGTTTAAAGCTTCTAGTCTTTGAAGTGAGTGAACCTCAGATTTATGGACTTTCAGGTACATATTAGAAAGCTTGTATCCTCATCTGACTTTTGTCCTTACAGCATCTCAAAATCTTACTGATTCCCTTGGTTACTTGACAAGGCTGGCGCTCCTGATTTGCCCTGTCTTGAAATTGCTTAGAACCCGGTATAGCTGGGTTTCATCTTAAATCAGGGTCAGGGCCTCAAGTCAGCAGGGATGGAAAAACTACCTATAGTTGAAATTCCTACTGAAACTCCTTTAGGATGAAACCAAGTTTGGGGCTACCACACTGTCTCGCAGCTGAATTCAGCTCAGCCAGTTTTTCCTCCAGTTTTGGAACAAATTACTTGTTCTTCAGTTGAGCACCAGATGAAGGAGTTGGCTTGTATTTAGGGGCCATGTTGTACAAAAACCATCTTTCATGTCTGAATACCAGAATTTTATTGAGTGCATCTGATTCTCACACTATGAGAAGCTCAGAAGAAATGAGATAAACTGAGAGAACAGATTTATGTCTTTTACTTTTACTCATCCTGGGCATCCACTCAGCATATTGAGAGAGATGACAGGTAGAATTTCTGGCACCATCTTAATCGTTACTTTATTTTATTTTTATTTTTGTCTTTCCTGCTCCCCTTTGCCCACCCTCTTCAGGTATGCAATTGGATTTCCGCAAGAAAAATGTTACTAATGTTTATAAGGCTACTTATCTATACTGGTAATGCAGGAGCTAGCTATTGTATTCTATTCCATTCGTTCACGACAAGATGGAGAAAAGTTGATGGATTTTATGTACTTCTTAATGTCTAGTAGTGAACTTGGCCAGCCCTACTCCTGTCCCAGGCAGTACCTCCTGCATGTGGCACAATTCATGAGCTTGCCCACGGTTCATCTTTACCCAACACTGTTCTTGCTTGAGTGAGAGATAGTCTGCTGCTGTTTCTAGCCTGAAGTCATAGAGTTCCCCTCTTGTGGTCTATGAATGCTCAGGCAGATCATAGAGTTTGGCTCATTAAAATCTGGCTTTAGAGCGATGGTGGTAACAGAATATAACGTGTTATTACTTCTATTTTCATTTTCTGAGATGACTGTGGCATTCATTACTCATTGGAGATGCATTAGGCTTTTTGGACATGTTTTTATGCAATTAACTTCACAGAAGTAAAAATGCCAACAAATTTCCAAAATACAGCAGTGCAAATTTGCAAGTCTGGTTTAATAATACAAAATAACCTAACTTTTATTACATGCTGTTTACTAACTGCTGTTTATATGTAATAAGCAATAATATATAAAAATATACTCAAAAAAGAGACTCATAAATGTACTTAATAAGCTATTTTAAAAATAGATAAGAATTGAAAACTTGCTAGCACAGAGCCTTACATGGTAGGACCTCATTAAATGTTAAATTCTCTAGTTTTCTTTTATTTTTAACTCTCTGTATATAAAAGATGATTTTGTTAAAGGCCTATTCTTGGCAAAAAAAAAAAAAAAATTGAAAAAATGCTGAAGCAAGAAGAGTTAGCCCTTGGATCACCCAATTTATTGATTATTTTGGGAAGACGGTAAGGCACAATTGAAATATTAGGGATCAGACAAACCTTATTCAAATCCCAGCCAGCTGTGTGACCTTAGGCAAACTATTAATTTTCTGAGCATCAATTTCTTGTTCTTAGAATAACAGAATATTTTGAATGTTCATAGCAGTGTATAATAACACTGCCTTACAGAATCATTGTAACAGTTTAGGATGAGGCCATTACACACTCAGTTCATTGGATTTTTAGTTTTGGGTCCAAATAACCTTTTCACTATGTGGTTTCCTAGGTAAGTCTCTCTAGAGGGAGATTTTGTGGTGAACACATGGGCTTCTGAACTTTCTCAGTCATTTCTTAGTGTAAATCAATAATTTTCACTTACCTAACCGATTTGCTTTACCATACAAAAATAGTGCACTATTTTTGCAGGCACAGGCATGCTGGCTACCAGTGTAGTGAGGTCTCATCCTAAGCTATTATACTTCATCTCATGAGAGTGACTAAGTGAGTTTCATTGCTTCTCCCAGAGATGGAACTTGATTTTTATGTGCAGGTGAAATTATGTTTTTTAATCTGCAAAGCTGAGGACTAGAAGCTGAAGGTTATATATTTAGCATGATAAGGAATGTCGCCTAGCAAGACATGGACAGAATTGGTAAACCTCTTTGCAGACTACTCTACTTCTGCTTATCCATTAAAGTTCAAATTTAATTATTATTAGAGTAATGACTGTACATCATTTAAAAATAAAAAGCAGTACTTGGCTTATAATAAAAAACTCCCAATTTCTGTTATTCAGAGACAACTAGTTTCAACTCTTTAAACTATTTCTTCTTGTATTCATCTCCATATATGCAAATTTCATGCTTCTTGAATTGATTACTTGATTTTTAAAGTTTTGGGCCATTTTCTGTTTATTTCATGCTATGGAAGAGACATTGTTTGTGAACATTATAATTGCATATCTTTCTTACATGACTTTTTCTTTTTATAGAATTAACACTGAGGAAGGGCCATGCCATATGATCACACTGTATGGCCTAGTTAGAAATATATGCCTTTAAGTCCTGAGAAATATTCTTATTCTATCCTTTGGTAATCTCCTATGCTCCATTTTCTATTTATAGAAATATTATTATTTAGACACTAGATTTCTCAGATTTAAATAGTAAAAACTTCCCCTAATTTCAGTATATCTGTATTTTGTTTCTACTTTCTATTTTGTTTTTCAATGCTTCTTTTTGAAAGAGTTTAGAACATGCCACCCCAAGATATGCTGCTTTGACATATCGACAGTTAAGTGCTAATGACATTGATACTTAACAACTGATCTAAGAAAGCCACTCTGACCCTGCTTTTTCTTCCTAAAAACAGGAGATGAAACTCCCATGTGAAGATGCTCTCTCTGCCCTGGTTGAAAAGAACATTCTTATCAACAGAGACTGGAGTAGAGGCTAAAAACAATCTTTACAAATAAACCTTGTTAAAATAATGGTTATCTTCTCTTAGCCTCCTTATATATTTGTTACTCTTTTTTTACAATTGCTCCTTTTTTTTTTAATCTAGTATATTAGCACTTGGCATAACCACTTTTTGAGTATTTTTTTTGTGAAGTCTTCCTTGTACATGTAAAAATAAAATTTATATGCTTTTCTCCTGTTAATTTGTTTTACGTCAAGTTAATTCTCAGTCTCAGCGGCAGACCTTAAGAGGGAGGAGAAAATGCTTTGCATCCCCTATGTGTTGAAAGGTTTATTTCTGCATCATACTTTTAATTTTCTTCTTTTTTTTTTTTTTTGCAGCAAAATATCCCTTTCTTATTTTATGTCTGCTGTGTCTTCTTTTAGATTGTTGTAGCATTTGCTCTTACCTTCTTAAACAGAATTGATTTACATGTTTTAGAGTTTTCTTTTGTTTTCTTACCTTTGTTTTCACCGTGTTTTCTTTTCCTTTATGTTCCTTCGCTGTATTTCATGTTAAGGCTTCCTTTGGTTAACTGGTAGTTTCTGGCTGTACATTTTAAGAAAATATTATTGGGGGTCTGTTTCTGGACATAGTTTGCCACAGGACAATTGAAAGTGGGACCTTGCTCTCTCACTAGGAAACTCCCCAAATAATTTCTGAAGTTCTTTCTTTTGGGTGAATCAGTTTCCCCAGAAATAATGTCTTCAATTTGTTACCTAATGATATAAAAATTGGCTGCAAGTATTTTGGGAGTCCAATAGAGAAAAAGTACTACTGTAGGTAGTGGAAGATTTTATCAGCCCCTAAAAGATAAGAGCTTTTTGGAGACAGAGCTTTTTGGAGACATAGTATCTCCTATGGCATTGAGCTAAATGCCTACATCTTGTGACATAGGGATTTATGAGCAGTTTGGCTGGGACATTTGTCACACTATATTGGTTAGGATTGCTTTATTTGCTTGATGCTCCATGTGTATCCCTTTAAAAATTGAAAGAGGGTGGATGACCTTCACCAATAGAGAAGGACTGCTGTTTAATAACAGTGAACACATTGTTGAACTTCTGGTTACAAGACACAAAATAAAGTAGTAAGTATATGTATAATGCTTAAAACAGTTTCTAGAACTATTAGTAGATTCATAACTATGAATGATTTGAGATCAAGTAATTAAACAAATATGTTCTTTGAGCCTACAGTTTCGCTAAAGTGATCCTTATTTTAAATAATATCCTACCCTCAAGTAGCTTACATTCTAGGAGAGACATATGAAAAATTGATAAATTAAATAATGGCATCAAAAATAATAAAATACTTAGGAATAAATTTAACCAAGGAAGAGAAAGATCTGTACAATGAAATTTATGACACTGATAACAGAAATTGAAGAAGACGCAAATAAATGGAAAAATATCCCATGTTCATGCATAACAAGAATATTGTTAAAATGGCCATTCTACCTGAAGTCATCCATAAATTCAGTGCAATACCTACCACAATTCCAATGATATTTTTAACAGAAATTGAAAAAGAATCCTAAAATTCATATAGAACCACAAAAGAATAGCCAAAGCAATCTGGAGAAAGAACAAACGTATCAAACTTTTCCTGATTTCAAACTTTATTTACAAAGTTATGGTAATAAAAACAGTGTGGTATAGCATAAAAGTAGACCCATAGGCCAATGGAACAAAATGGAGAGCTCAGAAATGAACACACACATATACAAATAACTAATATTTGACAAGGGAGCCAAGAAGACTCAATAGGGGAAAAGATAGTCTCTTCAATAAATGGTCCTGGAAAACTGGATAATTACATGCAGAAAAATAAAATAAAAAGAAAAAATGAAAAAGAAAAAAGAAAAAGAAAATTAGACCCATATCTTACACAACTCATAGAATTAACTCAAAATGGTTAAAGACTTAAATGTAAGGTCCAAAACTCTAAAACTACTAGGAGAAAACACAGGAAAAAAGCTCCTTGAAATTGGCCTTGGCAACAATTTTTTAGTTATGACACCAAAAGTGTAAGCAACAAAACCAAAATAAACAAGAGGGACTACGTCGAACTAAAAAGTTTCAGCACAGCAAAAGGAACGATCAGTAAAATAAAAAGGCAACCTAAGAAATGGGAGAAAATGTTTTCAAACCATCTATCTGATAAGGGGTTAATGTCCAAAACATATAAGAAACTTGTACAACTCAATAGCAAAAATATAATTCAATTTAAAAATGGGCAGAGAAATTGAATAGACAGTTTTCCAAAGAAGACATAAAAATGGCCAACATATACATGAAAAGATGCTCAATGTCAGTAATCATCAGGGAAATGCAAATTAAAACCACAAGACATCACCTCACACTTTTTAGAATAGTTATTATCAAACAGATGAGAGATCACAAGTATTGGTGAGGATGTGGAGAAAAGAAACTCTTATACCTGGTTGGTGAGAATGTAAATTGGTATAGCTACCTTGGAAAACAGTACGAAGGTTCCTCAAAAATTAAAAATGGAACCATCATATGATCCACCAAACATATGGCGGATCTATACCTGAAGAACTAGAGATCTGCACCTCTATTTCATTGCAACATTATTCATAATAGTCATGACATGGGAACAACCTAAGTGACCAACAGTGGATGAATGAATAAAGAAAATGTGGTACATATATATACAATGAAATATTTTTCAGCCATGAAAAGGCAGGAAATCCTACCATATGAACTAACAGGCATTATGCTAAGTGACGTAAGTCAGACAGAGAAAAATAAATACTGTATGTTCTCACTTATATGTGGAATCTAAAAAAAGCTTAATTCGAAGAAATAAAGAGTAGACTGGTGGTCACGAGAGTCAGGAAAATGGGAGAATTTGGGAGATATTTGTTAAAAGGTACAAACTTCAAGCTGTGAGATGAATAAGTTCTAAGATTTAACATATAGCATGGTGACTATAATTAACAGTACTGTATTACAGACTTGAGAGTTATTAGGAGGGCAGATCTTAAATGTTCTGACCATACATACATGAAAATGGTAGTTATATAAAGAGATAGAGGTATTAACTAACCTTATTGTGGTAATCATTTTACAATATATACATGTATGAAATCATCACATCATATGCCTTAAACTTACATGTTAAATATTAATAATATCTCAATAAAGCTGGGGAAAATATAAACAAATAATTAGGAAAAGGAACCACAGAATGACACAAAGAATGAAAAAATAAATATCTATATTATTTAAGAGGCTAACAGAGACCTAAAGAAGTCACCTTTCTCAAGGGTAGAATGAATTATTTTTGACCTCAAAGAGAATCCAGGTGTCTGGTGTTTAACCAATATGCTTATTTTTATTCTACTTCAAATTGCTGCTCTTAAGGCCTTTAATTCATGAAGCCCAAATATTTCCCGTGAGAAGTGAGCTTACTCAGATGTTTATTTCATTCTGAATAGATTTATATTTTTGAAGATGTGTGAACATTTAAGGAAACGTTATAGAAACAAGAAGTATATACACCCAGGATACTTTTGATAAGAATTTTAGCTGTTTTCTGTTGCCCTTTAAGAAACAAGTTGCCCAGAGGACTTTAGCAATAGGAAGCTAAAATGATTAGCATTATCTCACAAGAGGATTAAAGAGGGCAGAGGAAAGCATTAGCACATGTTATAAAATAATGGAAAACTAGGCTAGACCTTTCAGCAGGCTGGATTGTTGTACTTTGAGGGGCAACTCTGAGACCTACTAATGCATTTCCACAATGATTATCCATCATCACTGCATTTCTATTCTTTTGCTGAGATCAAGGGCAGCTTGTGTTCTTGATAAAGATGTCAGGCTTGGACATAAGTTGTTGTTCTTTTAAAATATATCTTATTGAAAGAAAGATCTTACATAGCTATTGGCATCATTACCAATATATTGCTTTGCTTATTTGTAATGTGTGCAGAGGTGATGCAGAAAAGGAGCTTTTTTCCTATGCATTGTCATTTGACTGCCTTCAGTTACAATAAGAAATAGTAATGATTTAAGTAAATATTATTTATTCAACAAAAATTTACTTACAGCCTCCTTTGGGTCAGGCATTGTGTAGGCCCTGGGACACAACATGTTTCCAATAAGTCAAGGATGCTTTTTATAATCCAGTGAGGGAGATAGACAGCAGTGAAATAATCACATGCAAAAATGTAAATTGTGACAATAATAAGTGCTATCAAGGTCATAAGAACAGTGCCATGAATGTTAGATTAGACGTTTTTAAGGAAATGATAAAAAAAAAAAGAAGCTGAGAAGGCTGAGTAGCTATAAAATTGGAGAGGATAGAAAGTGTGCGCAAGGTCTTGGCCCTGGGATGGCAGTGAGCATGGCGAAAGAAGACAGGTGGGGGGAGTTTGGGAGGAGGATGGCGTGAAGGCAGGCATCAGAGCATAGTAGGTTTTGACCATATTAGGTTTGTGGACCATTAAGGAGTTCTGTCTTTTTCCTAAACCCAAAGACATTCAAGGACTTAAAGAAGTGTGTGTGTGTGTGTGTGTGTGTGTGTGTGTGTGTGTGTGTGTGTGTGTGACATCTTTACATCTATGCTTTGTAAAGATCATTGTGGCTGCAATCCAGAGAATGATTTGGAAAGGCAAGAGTGGATGATACAACACTGATCAAACCTTACCGAGAATAGTTACATGAAAACAGCCTTTAATTTATAAGAGAATAAAGCTGTAAGGAATGTCAAGAAATTTACTTCGATATTCTCCTTTCAGATCAGTGGATGTTGCAAACTTTCAGGAGAAATGACTTTATAAAGTCTCTAAGAGGAGAAAAATCTACCATATCTCTTGGGAACAGATACTGACATTTGACTTTATTATGGAGGAGCCCATCTCACTGTTTTAAAATGCTATGCCTCTTATTGGATAACTTTCAAAATAACATGGAGAAGTAAGTCGGCATCATAATTTCAATTTTATAGATGTGGAGTTAAAAAACTTAGGTGCAGAGATTAGTAGCATATCCTAGATCATGAAAAAAATTTAGTAACAGTGCTAATTGGTGACTTTCTTCCCAAACTTCCAGTTCTCTGATTTATCCAGGTGATCTTGCATTCAACAGAAATGTCCAGAAGCACTTAAAGTCTGACAGAAGTCAAGTGTCATGTTTCAAACTTATTGGGCGTCTCCCTAAAGTTACTACAAGTATGAGGCTATACCCTCGGCCTAAATTATTACTGTTTATTTACACATTATGTACATAATGTGTTTAACCTCATCAATTCCTCCATCTAATTTATTAACCTTTAAAGGCAGGTTTATATACAATAGTTTTAAGAATTTATAAGGATTTTGCTACTACTCCGTACGGACTCAAAAGCTGTATGTCCAATTTAGTACAAAGGATGGCGTTTTCAAAGGGTTGACGTATGTTGATCTCCTGGAAAACTGTGTACAGAGACTGGCCTTCTACACAGATTTCTCCATTTTTCCCCCCTTAGGTAGTTAATAAAACATGAAGTCTATAAGTTGTATTAAAACTTAAATTAAATTGTAGCAATAGTATTCTTTTCTAAAGGTTGGTTTTAACTAATGTCTCTTGTTTGATTTAATTTATAATATTCCCTTCCATTTTCTAGAGTTTCTAAGATACTTTAAATGTATATTATGTTCTATAATTATAATTCCCAGAGAATGTCAGTGGGAGCAAGTTCCTATTTTCTCTCGCTTCATAATACAGGCAAACTTCTGGCCTAGAACCTGATCTCAGGATTTTTCATTAGCTCTTTTTAAATTGCATCAGGGAAACTAGTTTGAATAGTTTTATTATTCACCACAATAGGGCATATCAAAGAAGAAAATATTTCATGTCATAAAAATATAATAGATACTAAAATTTATCTTTGAAATGTTGGCCAAACATCTAATGCTATATCTGTGTAATTATCTAAATAATTTAGGCAAAATCCATTTATTTGTTTTTAAGTGAAACACCTGAGTAACAAAGAAAAGTCTTGGGCTTTATCAAAAAAAAATATATATATATATTTATATATATATATATTTTTATATATATATAAATATATATATATATTTATATATATATATATATATTTTTTTTTTTGACCTGAATCTCTATACCATATCAGGCTAGTACATTTTTCTAAAAAGATTTCTAATTTTACCATTATTTAGTCAAAGTATTTTGAATTCATTGTCTCCTGTAATTAACTAAATAGCAGTCTGGTACAGTGGACTTAGTGGGTAAAATTAGTAGACGAAAGTTTAAGGAGGAACAGGATATTAATATGTCTCAAAGTATCTCTCCCAAAATAGCAGACTCCACCTTAACCCAGGGCTCAAGATTAAATTCTCGATGTATGGTAAAACGAAGGCATAAAAACATGTTCTGGAGAGAAATTTCATGCTCTTTGACTGTGTACATGGTAGTACAATAAAAGTCTGCTCAAATGTAAGCCCTGTAAGGTTTAGAAGTCTAGGGCATAATCTTTATTAACATATTTATCTATTCTATTTTAAGGACTTAATAAGTATTTAATTCTGAGCAATTACTAATTTATTTGACATGTATTAAGCACCTACGAACAATTCTAATATAGAACAGACACCAAGAAACAAACATGTTAAGACAGAATTCCATAAAAAACGATCTGTTATATGATTAGACCAATACTAGTTTCCAGATATTGACTTAAATATTTATTTACATTGAGTCTTCCTGGTCCAGGTATCTTTAACTCTGTGCTTTATAAAACCAACAAAAATTAGTTAAACATAATTGAAGTTAACACAAAGAATAAAATAAATATCCATTAGTCTATATTTATATAAATAAATAATTGAATAAATATGTAAATGCTAGACAAGGGACCATACCTCTTTACAGAAGAATTTCATTTAATAAGTGCCAAAGGAAGGTAAAAAAGATCACCATTATAACACCATTATAACACCCCAGTAATAATTGGTACAGGTGAGATCCTCCAATGGATGATGAAATTAGTAAAAGTTTAAGGAGGAACAGCATATTTGTACAGGTTCAAAGTATATCTTCTAAAATAGTAACTTTACAGTAGAGAAACCTGGAAGACACCACCTCGACCAAGAACTAAAGGTTAACATCACCAGTAATAAGTTATGTTGACATCATATGCCCTTTGAGATAATGTCCTGGGAGGGGTTTGTCACCTCTGTTCTCATTCCCAGTGATGCAAACCTCATTCTAATCATGAGCAAGCAAGGCAAAGTTGAGGTTTATTATACTCTACAAAATAAATAACCTCTTTTCTACAAAAGTCTCAAAGTCATGAAAGACAAAGAAAAATTGAAGAGCTGTAGTAGATTAGAAGAGACTACAGAGATGTGCTGATTAAAGCACTGTGGGATCCGGGATTGGCTGGATTCTAGAATAGAAAAAAAACTTTGGTGGAGGAAGGGGAAAATCTAAATAAAACCCATAATCTAGTTAACAGTATTGTGCAAAATGATCAGCTTTCAGTTTGATCATTGTACTGTGGTCATGGAACTTTGAAGAGTGTATGGGAATACCCTGTACTATTTTTGCAATTCTTCTGTAAGTCTAAATTTATTTCAAACTAATTTTTTTTAACAACAAAAATGGAGGAGGACGCTATGAAATACATGTAGTGTTCACTGTTGAACATTTTAAGTGGAAAGTCTAGGTCACTGAATCCTTCACTGCCTATCTTTTACTCCCTCTCCACCACTTGAAACGTGTTTGTTTCTTAAATATTGGCACTTAGATATGTGGCAATGGCAAAACATAACTGTATTTAAAGATAAAAGAATGTTCTCTTGATTTTCATCTGTATCTCAGCTTTTATTGTGTACAAACCAATTTCAGACTTAATGTCTAATCATTAATGAAGAGATAAAATATGGTATGAAGTATTATTTAACTATTAAATGAGACAACATGAACTTTGAAAACATATCCTGAATTAAAGAAGGTAGTTACAAAAGATGACATTTTCCATGATCGTTTATATGACATGTCCAGAATAAGCAAATCAATACAAACAAAGTACATTAGTGATTGCCAGAAGCTCAGAGTAGAGAGAGAATGAGGAATAATTGCTAATGAGAACAGTTTCTTCTGGGGATAATAAAATGTTCTAAAATTAGTGATGATGATCGATCACCTTTGTGACTATACTAAAAATGACCAATTTTATACTTTAAAAGAGAGATCTCCTTACGTTTTTGGCACCAAGGATTGGTGCTCCTATGAGAACCTGATGCCTGATGATCTGAGGTGGTGTTGAGGTGGTGATGCTAGTGCTGGGGAGTGGCTGCAAATACAGATGAAGCTTCAATCACTGCTCACCTGCTGTGTGGCCCAGTTCCTAACAGGCCAGAGACAGGTACTGGTCTATGGCCCAGGGGCTGGAGACCCCTGCTTTAAAGGGCGAATTCTATGGTATGTAAATTATATTTTAATAAAGCTATTATTATAAAAAATCTTTTGGGTCACATGGATTATTTGTTGTAAAAGAATAATCAGAGGCTGTTATCTCTTTATGGCTGGTAATTTTGCTATATTATCCTGTTCCATGATTACATATCTGTTCTGTGTATGTTTCTGAACATATAAATATACATAGCATATTCAATAATACTGCTAACAGTTTAATTCATATACTATTCATAAAATTAAGATAATTATATCATAATATAATATAGATGATATGATATGATATGTCAGGAAAAAGATGTTCAACAATATGTTTTCCAAAAAAAACTTTGTACCTAGGATTCATATCTTTTTAAACCTCAAAAATTCTTTATCTTCAACTGTGGAAAATGTCTATAGTTTTTTGTTTGTATTTTTAACCTTTTTAAATTCTGAACCATAAGACAATTTTTAAAATAATAACAAAGCCTGATGTTTTGCAGTGTGATTAATGAGAGCAAAATGTGTTTGAGGTATCTCATTTTTCTTTAATATTTTCCTTTAGTCATAGTTTTTATTATGACCGAATCAAAGATAATTTATCATGGATTTTTTCTAATAGAATTTTGGAGGTTTTTCTATTGCTAAAATTTTGAGAAGCAAAGTTGATATTTTGTTTGTAATTCTTCCTCTCAGAATATGGAAATTCCAAACTAAGCCTTTTTCTTGAAATATTCAAGGCCTATATGTAATTAAATAATTAATAGGTAAGTGTCATTCTTAAAAGTTATTTTATTCAGTTCTCTAAATACTGGTACATTAGGCAATTCTACAAAGCTTAGAATTATGGTATAATCTAATCTCTATTATTGTTTTATATTATTTTTTAAAAAATTGAAGTATAATTGACATACAACATGATGTTAGTTTCAGGTATACAGTATAATGATTCAATAATTGTATATATTGTGAAATGATCACCACCAATAAATCTAGTTAACATCTGTCACCATGTACAGTTGCAGAATTTTTTCCCTTGTGATGAGAACTTTTAAGATTTACCTTTTTAGCAACTTTCAGATGTGCAATACAATATTATTAACTATAATTGTCATGCTTTACATTACATCCCCATGACTTATATAATTTCTTACTTTTAAAAAAATTAGTTGGGCCAAGAAGTATTATATTTGTAACAGTTATATATTGCTGCATTAGAAGTCACCCCAAATTTAGTGGTTTAAAATGACAATAAACATGTATTATCCTTAGTTTATGTGAGTTAGAAACTTCAAGTGTCTTATCTTGGGATTTCTCAGGGTCTCTCTTGAGATTACAGTCAAGATGTTGGTCTGAGCTTTAGTCATCTGAAACCTTGACTGGGGCTGATGAGCTGCTTCTAGGTTGGCTCACACAAAGGACTAGCAAGCTGGCAGTGGTGGTTGGCCAGAGGCCTCATCTCCCTACACATGCTTCACAGGTTGCTGGAGTGTCCTCGCTGCATGGCAGCTGGCTTCCCCCAGAACAGGTGATTCAAGAGAGAGCAAGGTAGAAGCCTCAATGTCTATTCTGACATAATCCTAGAAATCATACTATGTGATTATTGTTTATAGAGGTCAGTTTTATTCAATATGGGAAGGTATGTACTGGGGACAAGAACACTAGAAGGTGAGGGTCACTGTTTTGGAGATTTGTTACCACAACAGTCTTTGTAAAAGTAGCAAGCTTGTATATTCTCTCCTAACATTCATATTGTCTATCAATCTATTTTCATATTTACTTAGTGATTTCAGGTTCTTAAAAATTGTTTTTGTACATCAAAATAACAGCTTCCAAAACACATCATTGTAACAACATTTTTCTCTTGCTATAATGAATATACATTTATGTCATGATTGGCATAGAACTTTAATATGACAAGCACATGAACAAATTTTCATTATAAATTATATCTAGAATTTTTTCCAATTTTGAAAAGAACAATTAAGATAATAATAAATCCAAATGACATGTATTATTCATATTACTATAATGTTCTGGTTAGGTACAATGAAACATATATGATAATATAACAATCAATCACACATTTGCTTAAGTATTTGACTCACTACCTTCCAGTGGCTGAGGTCGTAGGACAGATTTTGGTTAAATAATGAGGCCAAAGCCAAACTCCAGGGCAGTTCTATTATAAAAGACCTTGGTGAATTCTGATATGAAGTCTCATTTCCTTCTAACCAAGGAACTAGTGCTAACCCTGATGGGGCTACAGTGATCTTAGGAGGTCAACTTAGATTGGTTGGGATCCCCTTTGCCTTCTCCTTCCTTGACGTTTACTCTATGCCAGAAGGTCTGATGTCTGAAGAAGAAGCAGACACGTAATTCCTGATGGTAAATGGCTCTTAACCTTTGTTTGGCAGGAAGATCAGTCTTGTTCTTTTCAATTTCATGCCATATTTTATCACCTGGACAACAAGGAAATTCTGCTTGTACTCAGAATTTTCGAAATCTTTGTGAACATTTTCATTGGGTTTTGACTTTCAGCCCTGTACCTCACTGATTCGAATTTAGTCCATATTATCTGAAAAAGAACAGATGTCATGCATTCCCTTCCTTTATCTTTCTATTCTAACTCATCCTCAAATAAAATTCCTCCCACAAATAAACAAAACCTTTAGGGATATTCCTGAACAGTGGCTGAGGCTGTAGGACAGATTCAGAGACTGTAATTGGAGAGCATATTTTGAAAAAATCACTTGACATCATTAATATTTCAATCCCAGTTCTTTCAGTAAAAGGACCCAGAACACTTAGGAAGAAGTTGAAAATTTACTCGTCCTGCCATAAAATGTGCAAATAAAATGCAGCTTCTTTATTTTCTTTACTAGATCAGAACTTTCTTACAATATTTTAGTTCCCTGGATAACATGGAATTTAAAACAATTCTACAAACTTGGTCATATACAGTTTAACAGTCTTTTCTGGTTTACATAATCTCTTCATGATGACTCAGTGTGTTTAGGGTAAATCCTCAGACTTTTATGTTTATCTTCCATGTGATCCTATTTAAGATGATTATGGGGTTTATTGAGGGTTGTTTTTATGATCCTGAAGTATTGGGTTAATGTTAACTGTGAGGTATGGGAAATGGGAGGTCCACAGACCAACATTCATTCTGGATCTTCACTGATCTCTACTAAAGGTACAGATCTTGTCTGTTCTCTAGCCATGGAACCTAATGTCTAATGATTTGGGACATCATGCTAGTACCCACTACTAATGACCATTTGCCAAGGCTATTTGTCTAATATTAAAGTTTCCTTCCACTGAAGTCTCTTTGTTGTTCATCCAGTGAAGTTTACAGCAATTATTTAAAACTTTCCTAGTTTTATAATCAATAATGTTATTCCACAAGTAGATAGCATTTTCAAAAATTCTTGAAAACAAATACTTTTTTCCCTTCAAGTATTTGTTTATAGGCATAACTATTTCAGAAACTTTTTAAAAATTAAGAGTTTTAGAAAATTTGAAGTTTTCAAATACCTATAAAGTTCTGCAGAATTTAAATTTTTATTTGATATCAATTTCTTATGATTGCTGAACATTTGCTCAGAATAGTCAGGGTCCATTCTGGAAAGTGAAACCAATAGGATATATATATGTATTGAGATATTTATTGCAAGAAATTGGCTTATGTGATTGTGGAGGCTGGCCAGGCAATCTGAAATCTGTAGCCCAGGGCATAAGAAGGGCAGGTTGGAAGTCTGGGGCTAAAGCTGCTCTCCACAGGCTGAAGCTCTTTCATTAGGAAATCCTCAGTTTTACTGTTAAAGCCTTTTAACCACCAAATCAGGCCCACCCAGACTATCCAGCATAATCTCTTACTTAAAGTTAACTGATTATGAACTTTAATCACAACTACAAAATATCTTTACAGCAACACCTAGATTAGCATTTAAATGAATAACTAAGGGTTTAGCCTAGCCAAATGACACATGGAAAGACCATCACAGGTCCCTAAGTGTTTTTCCTTAGAGTTTCTCAATGTTGCTCACAATCTAATTTTCTGTCCTCCATACTTTTAACCGTAGAGAGTCATGTGCATGCTTACTCAGTTTTTTTTTTTTTTTGATTTTTGAATGGATTGATTCTAACCTACAAAGAGTCAGTATATTCTAAATATAGAAAATGCATGTTCATACACATCACACATAATGATATTAATTACTTTAAACCTTTGTTTGCTAGTTCGGACTTTATATTGAACCAGAACCTTCCAAAAAGCAATCTTCTCTGGATTTAAAGTATAACCAAGAAGCCTTGATTTAAACATTAATCGTTTTCAGACTGTTATAAACAAGTCATTTACTGCCAATTTCCTTTCTCTGTGATGAACCTATACATATTTCTACATCGTTATGCATTTGTTCCCTACTACTGTGAATGTGTACTTTCTGTATTATGTCCTTCTTCTTTTCTCACGGATCCACTGCAATTAAAGCAGTATTTTCTTTACTTGTCTATATCATGTTAATGATGTCAAATCAAAGCCTTAAAATGTATTTTAAAAAATAAGAAAAAATTCAATTATGAGATATCATTGTTACAGAGAAGTATTACTTTTATAACTTGTAGAGGAATTTAACAATTCTTTTGAATTTGAGTTTCCATAGCAGATATGTAACAATTGTCATTTTTGTATAAGAACAAGAGACCTAGAAAAGTTTATCAATTCACTGAAAGACTGAACATTTCTACCACAGATGATCACTTGATACTTACTTGTTCACAGGGCAGTAATCCAGATAAAACAGAATAGATTTGCTTTAATTTTTCAAAGAATATTATAAATGTGAAAGCCCCCGAATATGAAATTTTCAAAAAGAATTCACAGGCCCCTGAGAATATGTCAGAGACCCCAGAGGAGTCTACACTTCTACTCAAACTGCCTTGGGTAGAAAAAAATGAGAAGGTGACAATATTTCATATGTCCTGATATGTAATTGAATATTGCTTTGAGCTTGAAATAATTGCTGTGGAATTAATCTTATTATCTTCCTTTATTGTCATTGTTCTGGAGGTTCCAAGTGATCAAGCATTATTTTAGCCAGTAATAATAATAATTCATTGTAGGGTGTTGGTGAAATTTTTACTTCTTCAGGAGCTGCTGCTACCAGAGCTTCTTATGGAAAAAGAAGGGTCCTTATTCTAGTGATGGATAAGCCTGGGGATAAATGAATCTCTCTGTAGTCTGCATGTCAGGAGGCACAGAAGCTTTAGAGAAGGATGCAAACTGCTCAGCAAGGGAAAAGGAGAGGAATTTAATTGTCCCAGAATGGGAGGAGGGAGGATGAAATAAAGAGAAGGAGACAGAAG
This sequence comes from Eidolon dupreanum, assembly GCA_028627145.1. Taxonomy (NCBI): domain Eukaryota; kingdom Metazoa; phylum Chordata; class Mammalia; order Chiroptera; family Pteropodidae; genus Eidolon; species Eidolon dupreanum. Next base: position 154,008,476 of record CM053503.1, on the reverse strand, counting down.
GGGGATAGAGAAGAGGACAAGTAGGCGCGACTGAGAGGTCACACACTAACATTTGTGACCCACTGATCTCCAGTAAGGGTGGTATACTCACCAAATACTTTGTGTGCCCTTTTGCTTTTGTTTTCCTGTACACACTAGCAATGGGTTGAGTTTCTGTCTGGCTTGTGTAGGGTGTTAACTCAAGCCATATGCATAGATATAAGAACTGGGGGTTAGAGAGGCCTTAGCTAACATCTAGGTTGTTTACATTTATTTACCCTTTAATTTAATTTGCTACTAAATAGATACACTAAGCATAACCACTTTCTAGGTAGAGCATTTAAGCATCAGAAATCAACCTGGCTGGGAAGCAGCAGAGTGGCCTCTATATCCATATCCTCACTAGAACTCCCATGCTCTTTTCCTCAAAGCACTATGCTTCCTTGTTAGTCAAGTCTCCCTCAAATAAGCTGATGTAGTGTTCTCTTTCTTTATAGTAAGTTAGTGCCTTCTCTTTCAACATGATTTGACATTTCTCACATGGCCCCTAGTTGGAGGAATGAAGTTGCTATATCAAAATTGCATCTTGCCAATGACCTCCTGAGGCCGCAGAACCAAAGCGTCAACAGAATTCCATTTCATATGCTCTTTGTGCTACACAAAATGCTTGTTGTTTCCTTTAAGCAATGAACTTTCATTATTGAAGGAGGCTGAACATTGAGGGTCAAGCTGTAGGTGAGAATGGGAGTATGTTTCCCAGAAGAGCCTTAGTGGTAGGAAAGTTGGTGCAAGCCTCTTGGAGAGTTTTGAACAAGTTTCTTCTTTATTATAGTCTATGTAGTATAGATTATGACCAGTTTTCAAAACAATTCCAGGTCCAGAGAGAAAGCCAGAGTAGTAGCAGAATAGGCAAGATTATTATTATTGCAATCATTCAAATTATTTTAGATTGAGATACATTCATTTTGTATTACATGCTGAGTGCTTTCCCTTAAGAAGGTTAATGTAAATACTTAACAAAAAAAAATAATGAATATGTAGTTATTTAAGTTAGAATGGTTTTAACTTGTATGTTTAGAAAAATGATATGGGTGTTATCTATAGGCTACAAAAAAAAATTGGTTCAAAAGATTTGTCCAGTTTTCTCAAGGAAGACTTGACTATCACTCCCATATGCTCCATTTGTCATATGCTATCATTAAAGCACTCATTAAAATGCATATCCGGAGGGCCAGATGTTTCATTTTTATTACATATCATTTTCTTCACATTTATAATCCACATATGCTATTATAATGGCTAAATTTTTGTAAATGTTTTTTTACATATTTATGCATATGTTTTGTTTCTAGTTACATGTTTGTAAAGAAGCATATATGGGAATATATTTATGTCTATAAACCCATACAAAAATAGATATTTTTGAGTATGGACTTATGAACTTATTTCACCCTTTTTTAAAAAAAAATTCTCTTGATCAAAACTATCAAATACCAAGATACATGACAATTAGTTACTCCTTTCCGTTTCTACCTGATGTCTTCCTCTCCTTTGTTTCAAAATATCACTTGTGGAGGGGTCTGATGAGAGGAAGGTGCGTTAAAGGAGGCCATATGAAAGGGCAAGAAAGTAAAGATCTTAGTTTCCTATAGAATAACTAGTCAGTGCTTTAGTCATCAGACTTTCAACTAAAATATTTTATCATTTGAATTGAAATCTTTGACCAGTCCTTAGTAATACACATAGAAAACATACAGGAAAAATTGTTGCATTGCTCAACATTGAGGGGACAGATAACTGGGTGACTTATTTTTCCTATTCTGAAGGTTTGGAATTTCAAAATGCTAGGAATGATTGTTTTCTAGCTTATTTAAGAAGAATCTATTTTCAAACATAATTTCTGTTATAGTGAAGAGAATGCATGCTGTCACATAAAATATAGAAATTTTTAATATTTGTGATCTTTTTAAAATTTCTCTAGGAACAAGTTGGTCACCAAAGGCTAAAACACATGCAGAAATTGATTTGTTGTATTTTTTTTTTTCCAGTAAGTGATACTAGATAAAAACATAGATTTGTCTTTTAAGCTGCTTTAGATTTTATGGAGGAAAAGATATAATTTTAGAAGAAAATAATAATGTTTTCATTTTTATTTTTTCCTCTAAAGTATAAAATTAAAACTTCCACTGCAAAAAAGAGGGGAATTGATCTTTCTTAATACTCTACTTTATTTTTTTTTCAGTTTTAATAAATTGGCCAAAAAAAAAACCCTCCAATTATTTCTTATTTCTTAATTCCCATAAGATTATAGCAACACATGTAATAAAATTAATTAATTCGACATACATTACCAGTTTAACCAAGGAAATTATTACTCATCCTGGGAGAGTGGGTGAGTAATTCTTTGCAAAATTCTAAATCACCCTGAAATTCCCAGACTTACACAGCTCCATGGTAAGATAATCAGTTTAGCAAACTGGCTCACTTGACAAAATCATGTTATTTTTGATGGGATATTCTGTACCATTGTATCATCTTGGAGAGAGAAACTACTTTATAAGTTGGCTTGGAGTAAGTGAGTCTTGTTAAAGCCCCTTCAAAGATGTCTTGGTTTTGTAGATCTTTACCAGTTGTTTCTTGACATAGTTCTTCCATCCCTATCATCACTGGGGTATCTCAGTGCTGATAAAGCACCTGAAAATCCTGAATCTGATAACTTCCTCACACCCACCTGCTTCATAGCATTGACTATCACCACCTTACATCACAGGTAGCTCTTAGGTAATAAGGAATTAGCAATCAGTGCCTCATTATGTTAAGCCTCTGGTGGAGCCCCACCCTCTTCATAAAAGAAGGATGCTGTTATTTTTGCCATTAGTTAGCTTCAGTTTCCCAACGTATTGCACATTTCCACCTGGGTTAAATGCATACACTTGACTTGTTTTGTTATCCATGCTTGCTTTATGAGGTCCTATTGGAGAACAGGCTTCAAATCATTGTTCTGACACACATTAGCTTTGTGACCTAGGGAAGCTACTTGATCTATGCTTCCTCATCTATTGAGCAGTGATAATAATTTTGATCTCACAGGTTCAACATAAAGATTAGATCCTAGCTGTGATGAGCATTTCATAGGACCTTAATGTAAAAATCAATTAATGGTGAAAAAAAATAAGTTGTTACTGATGCTGTGGACAAAAACCAGTTTTGCAGATGAAGGAGTAAAATGATGGAGCTGGTGACTATTCAAATTTCTAAACAATTTCATATCACTATCAAATCAGTTCCATTTTTTTCATATTCAAATTAGAAGCTTCGGATCTACAACTGAATTTCTCATTCTACTAATATTTTCATCTTCCCACTGCATCAGTTTTACCTCACGCTATCTCTTTAGATGAGTTGCGACAACTCATCTAAATTCTCCATATGTTGTCCTCTGTTCTTTAGCGTTAAGGTCCCTAACTCTTTAACCTTTTTCTTATTCTACTTCACACCAGCTCTTAGATCTAGTAAGGTAAGAGTTCTCACCATTTTACAGGAATATAGAATTAATCTCCAGCTCTTAATGCTTCATAAGGCATGGTTCCTGTCTTCAAGGGCCTCAGAGTGTAGACAGGAACACAGGCTGACTATATTAAAAGCTAATAAGGAGTTGACCATCTTTATAAACAGAGATCCATGTAAAACAGATGAAGAAGTGATTAATTCAGCCGGGGTGGAGGCGTGGGTGGATGGAAGGGCTGGGAAAGGCTTTGGAGAGGAAGTAACATTTGAATCATTTGTTCAAGAATGAGAACGATTTCATTTTGGGCCGAGGGAGCAGCATGACCAAAAGCTTGAAAGTAAATATCCTCATCCAAGGCATTACAGCAGATGGCTGGAGGGATGGTTGAGAATGAATAGACACACCTGATGAAGATGGCAAGGGCCAGGCTGGGAAGTTCTCTGATGCTCTATCAAGAAACCGAAAAAGAGCAGCCTTTGTTTTCTTGAATTTCTGGTGCAATTATTCTTTGTGAAGTTAATTCAGTAATAATTTTTCATTTTTAATAAATATCCACAAGTGACGTATAGACTTCCAGAAAACCAGAAACCCCCAAAGCTGTTTACTTTCCTTCTTGGTTTTTCCCATGCAGTACAGTTCATAGGATTAAAGGCAGCACAGCACAGAGATAAAAAGTACAAATTTAGGGATTTGAATCCTTCACTTCTAACTGGGTAAACTTAGGCAAGTTACATCACCTCTCTGAATGTCACATTTTCCTTTGATAATACCAATTTCTATATAATAGGCCCCCTATAATGATTCAATAAATGCTTAACAAATATTTACTACTCAATTATTTAATAAGCATTAATTGACCACCTACTATAGGGCAAGATTTTTACTATATAGTGATGAGTTAGACAGGGCAAGGATTTTGTAGTCCAGTATTTATTATTACTATTATTATTGTTGTTGCTAGTAATATAGATCTTTAATAAATACTATCAAAACTAATTAATGTGTTTCAGCTACATCCATATCCTATCCATGGTCCTGGATACATGATGGTTGATTGACAAAAGCTGCCATAGCTAATGCTTATGGAACCTGTCAGTTATATGATTGTGCAGCCTTGGCCGAGCCATCATTCTATCTAGTTTCAGTAGGTACGGTGACCTTGGAGGTGACTCTAGATAAGACCAATCTTAGAAGGATGACCATGCAGGCTCATAACTAATTCTGGGTATGGCTCAGTCAAATTTGGGCTGATTAAACTGTTCTCCAAAATTTGCAATTACTAGATGTCAGGAATGCAGAACGCCGGAATCCTGGGATTAGCTGATTTTTGTGCAAGCTATTCCATGATAAAGCTGTATTTCTGTTTTTAATGCTGGTCAAGTGAGTGCACAAAAGCAAACACTGCCTAAGTTCTTGTAGATGTGATGATTCCTTACTTAATAAAGAAATGAAACTGTTGATTACCAAGAAGTAGAGTCACCAACAGCAGAGAAAGGGAGTAGAAGCAGGTATTACGGACTGAGACTTGGAAGTCATCCTAAAGACAGCCTGGGTCTGCTGGGCACAGGCAGAAGTGCTAGAATGACTGGGCAGTGAGGCAGATCACCACAGTCCTGCCAAAGAGAGTAATTTAACTTCTCAGCACAACTATAGGGATAAGATCTGTAAACAGTTTGCTGGTAAACCGGATTTTGTTATTCTAAGATTACCTCTGTTTGCTACTCAGTTTAGCTTTTTGCCTTTTAAAAAAACACTTTTTAGCATTTGTGTGTCCTGGGTGCATGTTTTTTACTGGTTACCAAGTTGTTTTCTCTTCTCTCAAGGAGAAGTCCTAAGGTACCTGCCAATCGCATCCTAATCTACAATCGGGAGTGGGGCACAAAGCTACATCTTACTCTGTGGAAAAAAAAAAAAAATAGACTTCACTATCTTTAATCTCTTTTCACATTCTTTCTCTCATTTCTTTTTGATTGGTCTAATAATGGCTTCAAGTTCTCTTCTGATCAGTGGTTATAATTCCTAATTTATGTAAGCTATAGCTTCCAAGATCATCTTTAGCCAAGGCCTTTTCTATAATAGAATCTCAAAAGATTTTTTCATCAAATTTTAAAAGAAATTTGAAAAGCTTAAAGAAGATATTAGAAGCAGATATGGTTGATATCAATGCCAAGATAAAGAAAAGTATAAGAATCGTGATTTCACTCAAATGTGGAATATAAAACAGAAAGCAACAAACAAATAAACAAAATAAATAAACTTATAAAAACAAACGACAATATGATGGTGATAAAGAGAGTAAATGAGGTCAAATATATGGTGAAGAAGACAAGACTTTGGGTGCTAAGCACATAATGCAACATACAGGTGATGTATTAAAGAACTGTTCACCTAAACTTATATAATATTATATAATGTTATTAACCAATGTCATGCAAATAAGTTTAATTAAAACAATATAGCTATTTGGAATAGGGCAAAATTTAGAGGTCTGATTGTCTACGTATCCCAACTTAAACTACTCTGAATTATGTTTTGTAGAAGATTAATTACCCTAGTCCCCTAAGAAGTATGTGTGACATTTGATGCTACAACATTATGTGCCTTCAAGTGTAAAGAAATATCTTACATATATTAAACACCTAATGTATAGTTTTGAAATTGCTTCGAAGAAATAGATCTTCTGGGAAGTCATGGGATGTGATAAAATACATTATCTCATCAGAAAATTGGAGGTAATAGATGAAGGTGTCCAGGCAAGAAGACAGCCTGAGAGAGAATCTTTCACCAAAATTAAACAAACAAGAGCAAAACAACTCTATGATTTCACTGGAGAGATGATGAGCAGATGCTGGGTGAAACCATTTGGTACTTTTTGAGTTGACCTCTCACCTGCATCAGTCATGTGGTGAATCAGTACTTTTTAACTTGAAGTCACCTGACTAAATAAAGTGACTGTTGCTCATGTCCCTGGACATATAGTGTCACATCTCAAATCCCACCTTGTCTTTAAAACTGAATCATGTTTATTTGTGAACCAAACTCCTAGTGAGTTGTAGACTGTGACAGATGGCAGAGAAAGAAGGTAGGGCAGCAGGAGTTCCAGTCTTTGGCAAAGCTTGACAAAGGCAGACACTGCAACCCAGGAGTGGAAGGAGGATGTTATCTCTGAGGCCATCAGCTGTTTGAAGAACACTTTGTCTTTAACATCATCCAGAGAACAATCAAAAGGTCAAATTCTAGATATTCAGTACTGTCTCATGAGGACTGGACTCATCATCATAGGGATGGAGCCAAAGTTGAAGCAATGGGCATGTGTCAGCATGGCTCCAGTCAGCCCCAGGCTGGCTGCCATCGACAGTGCAGAGTTGGCATGAAGACCAGGAAGCTGAACATAGGGGGCCAGGAAGAGGCACACTGGCTCCAGGTGTGAAGGAAGAACCCAAATATTATTTTAACTAATTTCACAATTAGAGTAATGGAAAAGTATGAGGATCGAAAGGAAGCTTCACCAGCTTTGGCTCAAATAGTCTATTCAATTAAATTCAGCAGCAGTTTTTGAGCACTGATCATGTGTGAAGTATTGTGATATAAAATAGTCCAAGCTCTCAAAGAATTTGCAATCTAGTGGGAAAAATAAGACACAAAAAATAATATAAGGCAAAGATATAAGTTCCTTGAGAGAGATAGAAACAAAGAATTATGCTGGATTTATAAAGAGATATCTTATGTAATTAGTATATTTAAAAAGACTTCATGGAAGATACCAATTTGGGAATAATTTTGAGAGGTAGGAGCTTTAAGGGAGGAGGAGCGCATGTTAGATAGAGGGGGTATCATGAATAAGTCAGACACAAGAAAGCACAGGTTATATTTGCATATTGTAATATATACCAGTTTAGCAGGTGGTCAAACATTTGTAATAGACTATTGGAAGATGAGATTATAAAATTAGCTGGAGACAGATGGTGGAGTCATTGAGTATCAGAGGGAATGGGTTGTCATTAAGGTGTGTAAGCAACATTACTTCTAGAAGCCTTTATGCCAGACTTCTCCATTAAACATACCCTTGAATCACAACTAAAACTACTTGGTTGGCTATGTTTCCTTTAACCATAAAAGCCTGAAACAACATAGCTTTCCTATAACAGATGCGTGAATGTACCCAACAGATGCGTGAATGTATCCTCCAAAATGAGGAATCCATTGTATGTTGTTTATGTCACCGATAGCTACGTTTTATTTATTTATTTTTTGTATTTTGCTTAACCTGATAAACTGTGATAGAAAGTGAGGCCTCGCCATCATAGTCACTCTCCACCCCCCTCCCCTGTCAAATCAAAACATTTAACTCAACTTTAGGATGAACACGAGACCTTTTCCATATGGGCCGAGGTTTGGAGTTTTTCAGCTGAGCTCTGGCCTTACTGACTTAAAAAAAAAATCTTAATGACACTTTAACTATTATAAGAGTCACTGAGCTAGAGTCTATAAAATGCTCCTTGTGCCCTGCCTCTGCTAGAGCAGGCACTATGTAGTAAAGAAGGCGAGAGAACATAGGACAAGTCCTACTGGCCTGGCAAGGGTCCCACCTAATTCCTCATGACGTGTTCAGTTCAGGTGACACCTTTTAGGAGGTGTGGATAGGCAGTTAATTTCATGGAGAGTAGGAGGTGTAGGTTCAGATTTTTTTTTTTACAGTGGGGCATTATCTGAATGACATTTAGTCTCTCTTGAGTCTGGACTTCACGCAACAAGCAGCAACTGGATGTTATTTTAAAATAAGCAAAAGCCACTGGAAGATATTAGTTGGGGTCCTTGTTTGGGAGGAAAAGTTGGTTGAGAAGTGCTTCTTGGGCAAGAATTAAACCAAACCTTGCAAAAGAAAAGAAGATCTGTGGAAGAGAAAATCTGTGGGTTTCTTACCCCAGCTGTCACGAAAGGTATGCCGTGAAAAGGCTTTTCTGACCCATTGACACACAGCAAGTTGGACCAATTCTTCTTTTGTGGGGTGAAGGAAAAAAAAAAGAAGTTCTCTTGCTTGTGCTGTTTGAAGGATGGCTTCCCAGTTTCACCAGCTTCGGGTCCTGGTCTGGAAAAATTGGCTAGGTGTCAAAAGGCAGCCGGTGAGTAAAAAAATAAGGGGGGAGGTTGGGCATGGGCCATGCTCCAGGCAATCCTACAGTGTGATGTTAATGAGAGGGAAAAAGAGAACAGTTTTAAGGCAAATTTTAGAGCAGGCAATAAGATATTTAGAAATCATCCCTGCATCTGTCTTCTAGCTAATGCGGCAAGTCTGAACTTGCCCCTAAAGCAGCCTTTTGATTTCAGTAAATTAAAACAGTAAAACAGGATATGCCCTGAGCACAGAAAAGGATGTGTCTTATTCCTGGTCTAATTTGGAACTCGTGTTGAGTTTTAGGTTTCTGGCCAAGGTGCTTTCAGAAATTTCTTTGATGAATGTAGTTAAAAATGAGATGCAGGAAAGAAAAACCAGATAGAAGTTACAATAAATGCGAGAGAAATGTACTTGAAAACCAAAAGCAATAGAAAGCTTGGTTGAAAAGTAAGATGTGGAAAGGGAATAGTTTGAAGGCTGTTGGTATAGAAAAGCTTCTGAGAAATTTTAGCATCTAAAAATTATTTACCAGAAATGCCAAACAAGAGCCAGCGTATGTGCCATGTTTCCAGACTGTTATTGAATTACTTAATTTTACTGCTACAGTCTGTCTGTTCTGCTCATTACATCTTTTTTTGTGTGTCCTTACATTCACGTTTGCTTTTAAATTACAAAGCCAGCTATTAGAGCCTCACCAGATAGGGCCCTAGGAGACTGAGAAGGGAATTGGCTTCTGTGAGTTGTCACATACATGAAAAAGTGTTTGAAAACCAGAGGAATCCAAAAAGGCACTCAATATACTTTATTTTAGAGTGGTAATTCCCAGCCTTAAATAAATAATTAAATATTATGCAAATAGCATGTGTCATAGAAACTAACATTTTATCTGTGTACCTTATCTCACTCTAGGTTTGCTTACAGTGCCTGACACCTTTCATAAGTGTTCTGGTGTGTGTATATATATATATATATATATATATATATATATATATATATATATATATATATATAAAGAGGGAGAAGTAAATGTTCACTTACCTTTGTGAATTTGGTGGGTAGGATTTTAAATCATAAAGCGTTATGTGATTGCACAGGTGTGGGGTTTGAACATAAAATTTTAAATTATTACCATTTTTATTGTTTTTTAAACTGAAAACAGCACAAAAGTAAAACTTGCCATATTTATCCCCTGATAGGCTTTGTGCAGAATTCAGTAGGGAAAGAGTCTGGGTGGGTGGATATGATCAGGAGATGAGAGCTGGGTTCTTGGTTTTGCTCCTTACCAGCTACAAGGCTTGAGTAGCAAATCACCATTTCTCACTTCTAAAATAGGCATGAGATCTACCATATCCATCTCATAGGGTAGTTACATTCAAATGTGCTCACATATTTCAAACTGCTTTAAAAATGGTGAAACCCTTGGCAAGTAGGTTACAGAGGGATTTAGGGCAATGTGCATATCATATTGTACTCAATGTAATGATGAAAAGAAATCCAGGAGAAGGGATTGTGGGAGAGAAAAAAAATTATATATAGCAAAGTTCTTAAGTGGTAAAACACAACTGTTAAAAATAAAAGCATAGAGGAACTAAAAACATCAATTATTGCTAATAAACACAATGTTCAGGTTATATATTTTCCTTACAACTCTATATTTTATCTAAAAATTTAAAAAATCTTCAAGTGAATAAAATTATTCATTAAGAAATTTTATCCTTTGAAACTTTAATATGTTTCTTCCTCATCTGTAAAGTAGTGGTATATCAATTTTCTACTTTTAGAGTTTTTCTCAGTTTTAGTCAATTTCTGCTAGACATGGCATATTTGGAGGGGATGTAAGTTGGTCATGCTAAAATGTTTATACTGTGATATATTATTCCTACTTAGACCAAATCCCTAAAAAAAACCCTAGTAATTATACTTTTGCCTAGGGCAAGATAATACATAAGCTATTAGTTTATTCTGAAACATCAAATCATACAGAAGTTAAGTGCTCCTTGAGAGAACGGGATCAAAAACAGAGAATTCTTTGTTGCAGGAAGAGAGATCAGAAAAAGTCCAGAATTTAGGATAAAATAGAAAGCTCACCTAAATCCTTTATGACCAACTAGAGGGACCCAAGAGACATTTAGAACATAGTGGTGCCAAAAGGATAAGGAAAGACAATTCTCAGAGAAGGGCAAGAGGACAAAGAGAGGCATCTTTCTTCATAGTTTTGCCTGGGGCTAGCCCTGTATCTGGATATTGGAAGAAAGACTTCAGGACACAGATGGTTAGGATATCCATGTGCCAGTGTTACTTAAGAGGGAAAAAAAAAGAAAATCAGGAGGTTGGACAGTTAGAATTAAAGAACTAAAAGGAGATGAAATAAAATAAAATTGTGAACAGAGAAAATATAGACAAATTAGAAGACAGAGAATGTGAAAAACAGGTGTATATATATTTTAGGAGAATACATAGTCTTTGTATAGGAACTGGACTTTGCCATCTGTCAAGTGATCATTTAAAATGCAAGTATTTTACTCTATCTTTGCAATTTTTCTAAACATGGTGCCTTAAAAATATATGTTTATACCAAGGAAAATAGAAATTAGTGTGTGTGACTTTGAAAATGTATAGGCCTTACTGAATGTCAAAGAAAAAATGCTAGCATCCTCACAATGATATTCTCCTCCAATCTGTTGTCAAATCCACCACAGAGCAAGGTAGTGAGAAGAGAAATCTACAAAGGAAAAAGTTAGGAATCTAGTAATGGAAAAATAAACTAAATATAAGAAAGAATAAAAAAATAAAAATAAAGATATAGTGAAAATATTAGAGTGGGGAATTACTGAGGAAACACATTATAAAACATATATACTACAATAGAAAGTGAGAAAAGAATTTCAAACACCCATACAGTCTAAGAAATAGAATGACAATGGGATAAATTAAATGTTGAGTTTGGATGCAAAAAAAAAAAAAAGGAAGACAAAATCTTTAATTTTATAGGTGACTTTCCTCAAAATTGTTCTTAGATAAGTCTCTCTCTCTCTCTCTCTCTCTCTCTCTCTCTCTCTCTCTCTCTCTCTCTCTCTTTCTCGTAAAATCAAATATCAGAATTCTTGACTATTTTGGATTATCTGTTTTAATTTTATAGGGTTTCAGAGAGTTCGAGGGACTCGTTTAAGATCACACAGTGAATTTAAGGACTCAGAACAGATTTCCCCCAAAGTAGATTTATTCTTTCTATTACTTCCCGAGTTGAGTTTCTTTATTGCTTTTGAGTTGACTTTCCTTTCCTATTATTTCTCTGATTCTTGATCAGAGTTCAGCTCACCAACAAAAAGATCATATTTGCTAAGGAAGCCTTAGATATTGCTTTTTAAAAAAATACTAGTGATAATATCAATTCTCAATTACATCGTTTTAACCTAAAAAATAAAAAGCCAAATTGAGAGGCAACGATGTTTGAGCTCAAAGAATATCTATTCAAGAAGTGATAATTTAGGCAGAAACCCAAATAGTGTTCTGAGGTGAAGGTAAGGGGTTTTTGTGAAAAAAGGAAGGAAAATAATTACATGAATAGAAGAAATTTCTACTGGTGCTAGTAAGCGAAGTTATTCATGTGCTCTACATAGCTATTTATTGATTCTAAAGAAGGTCTTTAATCTTCAGTTTTTGATCAGGATGTGCTTTCTTGTTAGCTCTGCAAACAGTTCAAAGTTTATTTGGCCCAATTCAAAGTATATTTGGCCCAAGTCAAACTTTCCAAAAGTTCAAGGAGCAAGACATGCAAGGCCTTTTTTGGAGATGGTGGTTCTGACTCTATTTTGAAATGGCTCCACTTACATCATTATTTTTCTTATTTCCCCCTTCTGAGTGAGATTTTTCCTTGAAAGCATCTCTGATCAACAGTTGGAGAGCAACATTGATTTGTTGTTTAAAGTTTCATTGATCTGTCACTGGGAAGGCTCATTCCCAGTATATTATGTCCCACATAGGATGGAAAGTGGTTTCCTTATGAGACTTAGGCCACATTTAAGCAACAAGAGCACCAGAACAGAGGAAGGCCTTAATATCATGTCTTTTTTAGGACAAACATCTTCAGTTCCTTGAGGTTTTTTTTTTTTTTTATATGAAGTCTCATAGGCCTTAGTGATTATCTCAAAGCTCTGAGCAACCATTATCCAAGTGTGTCTTTATAACATTGAGCTATGTAAAGCAGATAAAATTCTATAACAAGAATTTCTATAATGATAAGCAAAATACTAAGTCCAGTTTGGAGAAGAGACCTGAGTAGGAGGCAATGCTTGAGGGTAGCCAGCTAACAAGGTCAAGGACCATGATGTGCCAGCGGGCAATGTATTTAGCCCTTTGCTCTGTGCCCAGATTTGACCTAGTTCTGTCTCTACTTTGCCAGGGGTAGATCTGTGGTGCAAACAATCCAGTATTTAATGAGACATTTCTATAGAAACGAAAGATAAACAAAGGTTAATGGTAAGAAACCAGTGTGTGAGCCTAAGGGGCAGCCAGTCAAGAAAAATTTTAGGTGTCAGGGTTGAAGCATCTTTTGCATTTTGAAATGTCTCTAATGATTGTTCAGGTAAACTTTCCAGGTGGCTTACACATCAGCATGGAGGTCGTCAAAGCACGAGAATTTGTGGCGATTTCTGTGAAGTTCATACCAAGGTCATTTACATTTAGTTTCCAGGGCTTTGAGGAAGATGGCAGCTTTAGTTTTCAGTGATTCCAAGTCAAAAGTGAGAGAAAAATTGGAAACGCTAGTTTGGAGACTTGTAGCCAAATATTTGAGGAGACTAGAAGAATTCAGGTTTTAATCCAGTTTATAGGTAGAAAACAAAACCTCAAAGACAATTAACAGAAGTAATATCCGTGTGTATTACAGTTTCCATTAAAACATATTTTTTTTCCTCTCTCTACAATTATCTTCATTTTTACCAAGATATTTTGCAAGCAAATTAGTTTTACTATAATTAAGTCTAGTTTTAATGAACTTGACCTGATCATCTACATAAATGCAGCAAGTATAGCAATTGATCATATAGGCTCATTTAAATCTGCTTTGCTGGAATCTTTCTTAAGAAATCTCCAGATTGAACTTTTAATAGCCTCTTGAGGCTAAAAGGCCAAGCCAAATACTTGCCATCAGACTTCACTTGCGCTACCTTTAGATTTGGGTTAATTCCTTTCTTCTTGAGGTTCCCAAAATATCTTGTGTCTGCCAGGAAGTGACCTTCTTCCTTACTCACCTGATAAGGCTGGGAACCCTATATGCAAGGTTCCAGGGCGATTTTTCCCAGGAGGCTTTGTTGGCTTCCATAAGTCAATTTTATTTCTTTAAAGCTGTCTCATCACATCTGAGTTTATGCATGTCTCTCTCAACCATGACATTTCAGTCAAAGCCTTGGTAATATAACCAATGTTTTCAATTGTATCCTGTTACAAGAACAGATTCTTGTTGAACTTATGTGAATAACTATATTGCTATGAAAATAGGAATACTCACTTATTAAGAGTTTCCAAATTCTGGAAGGATCAGGTAGGGAGAAAAAGATAAATATATAAATTATGCTCACAAAGGTATAATTTACCAAATTGCTTTAATTTATGGGTAGCTTAAGGAAAAAAAATGTTTTCTTAAATTTGGAGAAACAGAACATAAAAAAAGCAATATTTAAACAAAGAGACAAAAATTATAATCATCTTCATCATTTAATTCCCATGTAATTAATTCTTGTTGATTTTGTCCTTTTTATGAATCCTATTTTCCTTAGAGTTCTGTAAATTCTTCCCCATTTCAGTGGTGTGATCTGAAAGTTTCAGGGCACTGTATTCTAGGGTACTCTCCATGATTTCTTTTTGAAGTTGAAGCAAATATATAAAAGCATTACAGTAAGACAATAACCGTCTGTAAAAAATAAAGACTCAAAAATCAAGGCAGACTTTTCAGCTTGCTTGTGCTTTTAAAAGAATCTCAACTGTCCTATCTGCCACCCCTTCCCCCTCACTTTTGGTTTTAGGTTCTACTGATGGAATTAACTTGGCTCAGTCCCAGGCCATTGGAAAACTATGTTTACATTTCTAATTTCGTAGAGGTTTAAAAGACAAAGTTGTTAGCTCTTGAACACTGGCTTCCAGCTGATCTATTTTCTGATTACATATGGAAGGGCCTGAGAAATAGCTGAAGAGGCCTAAATTTTCTATCAGACTTAGAGTATCAGCTTTTGATTCTGTCAAATTTCTGATCATAGTGTTTTTAAATTCTTTAAAATATTTTGTCAGGTTTCAGGTGGGACAAACAGTAAAAACATAAATAAATGAATAAAATAAAATAAATTGAAGTCTTAATGGAGATTCTTGCCTTTAAGTGCCTAAGGTAAGGTTGCCTGCTCAGATGACCGAAGATTTTTTAGCATTCTGTTGGGGTTGTCTCTGAAGTCATTTTGTCTCTCGGAAGCTTCTTCATATGAATCAAAGAGTGCATTACAGTACCTCTGAGAGAGGTGGGAATCCTCTCTTTTAGTGGCTTGGGGGTGGGAGGGGGCTTTAGTTTGACTTACATAAAACAATTTTTCACCAGAATGGCCTATAGAGTTTTAAATTATTTTGGCTAAGTTGGTCCATTTTACAAAAACCATAAAAGAGGGACCAAAACATTTGTACATATAATCTGGGGAGTTCCTGAGGAAAAGACTTCTTGAGAACTTTTAGAGGATGAAAGTCCCCTGTTAAAAATTCCCCTGAGAGCTGGTACATTGGGCAAAAAGACAAAGAGATAGCAGTCACAACCCCAGGTATTTCTTGTGCTTCTGACCTACTGGATACAGCTGCCCCAAATCCCCAGTCTATTTGACTGGCTGCCACTGAATACCGAAATCTGCATGTTCTAGATGGCAGAGACCAAAGAGGGTATTCTTATAGATTGAAAGCCAAAATCTCAAGACTAAAGGAGAAACTTCATCTGGTTTCTTATTATATGCACATGAACAGCTTTAGCTAAGCCTTGAATCTCTTGGAGCACGAATACCTAAGAGGGATGTGCCATGGGGCTAAGCATTGCGTAATCTTCTATAGGGTATCTTGTTACACCAAATTTTCTTGAGGTCGGTGGGTGACCTAATATCAGTCTAACTTAT
Organism: Eidolon dupreanum; assembly: GCA_028627145.1. NCBI lineage: Eukaryota > Metazoa > Chordata > Mammalia > Chiroptera > Pteropodidae > Eidolon > Eidolon dupreanum. The sequence goes on along the minus strand of CM053503.1, from coordinate 153,992,734 downwards.
TCCATGACCTTCTTATCACAGGTGCTTTAATTTGAAGTGCCAAGTGCCCTTCTGTTTCTTAAATACTCTACTCGTGTTTACTAATTTTGCTGTTTCGGCTTCCAAGATTTCCTTAGCAATGACTTTTACTTCATGTGCATTGAACCCACAGTAAAGTTTGTTTAAATAGACACTGGTCTGGTGAGATCTACAAAAATTGTCAATTTGCAGGGGCCAGCCCAGACACAGGTTTATAGGCTTTATGCTTGTATTATTCCCTTTGAAATCACTTTCTTATGACAAACAACAGAAACAAAAGAAACAAAAGAGTGTGTAACGAAAACTGTGTACCCATCCACCAGGGGGAAAGAAAAATCCCTGTGATATGCTCACCCCCCAGAGAACTTCTTATGAGCATGAAAGAAGCCCTGTCTGAGGAAAATTCCTCATGTGGTAGCAAGCTCCTGTGGCAGTAGCCATGATGGCAATGGAACAATTGTCCCCAGGGCAGTGCTTCCCTAAGAAAAAACCCTCCTGATCTCAAAGAAAGCCACTGACCTCAACCAAAAAGGATGGAGGTCAGAAGCCTGAGAGGACTCACCATTGAGAAGAGTGTGTGGTCCGTGGAAGTAGCTTGTGTGATACCTTTCCAGGTCCCAGGTAACTCTAGCCTATGGTGGTAAGTTCTGCCTCAGGTCTTGATTCTGACACCATATTTGTTAACCTAAAAATAAAAAGCCACGATGTGAGGCAACGAGCATTTATTTGAGATCAAAGATTCTGGAAGCCCTGATTTAGGCCAAAACCCAAATTGTGTTTTGATTATGGGGTAAAGGCAAGGGGTATCTATGAGAAAGGGAAGGGAAATAATTACATGAATAAAAGGAAGGAATTTCTATTGCTGCTAATAGCTAAGTTTTTATTTATCTCTACATGACTGTTTACCGATTCTAAAGAATGTCTTTAATTTTTAGTCCTTGTGTCAGGATGTTCAATTTCCTGTTAGCTCTACAAACAGTTATTTGGAAGACAACGTTGCTCTGCCCTAGCTAAACATTATTTTGCTAAAGTCAAACATTTCAAAGGTTCAAGGTGTACAAGGCCATTTCTCTGGAATGGTGGCCCTGACTCCATTTTGAAGTAGCTCCATTTATATCATTTTTCTCAACTGCAAAAATGAATGCCAAAAGAGTGTGAAAAAATACATTAAGCACTAACAGAAATGTTAGGTAATAGTGAAAATCAATTAGATGCAGTTGCTATCCTGCTGGGTTTGTAATTTAACTCTAAAAATAATGGAAAAATGAAGATACATTCCACTGGAGATGGTTAACAACAGGGAGGCTCACCTAATGAGATGTTAGTTAATGACAGGAAACAGAGTTCTGGGGCAGCAAAGAGACTGCAGGCTTAAAGACTAGATAGTGTAAGATAAGAGTTTATCTTTCATTAAGAAGATGGATTCTAAATAGGCATATCACAGAGTGATTTCAAATGTCTATAGAAATAGAATCTAATTCCAGACTTATGACCTGAAGAAGGAAAATTAACTTTGGCTGTTTATTTTCTGTTGTAACTTATTATCTAGTGGATCACACTTTAGCTCAGTTGATGATGGAACTATTTTTTTTCTATCACACACATTCCCACAACTTGATAAACTTCTAACACTTTGGATCAAGTTTGACACTTTCCCCCCAACTCCCACCTTGCTCATATAATGTCCCCTCAGAGTAGCTAGAGAAAGAGGAAGACATAGCTTCAAAATTTTAGAGCAGGTCAGTCTATATATTAAACTAATATTTTTGATTCAAACAATTTAGGATTAAACTCTAATCCCCAAATTTAAAATTCTAAATTATATTAAGATACACTAGTCCTTATACAGTTCATTCAACTACATGCCCAGATGTTTCAGGTCCCTTTTACCTCTTCTGGATCTGTATCATTTACTCTCCCTTAACACTTTTAAATGTTAAAAAAAAATTAAATCTACCTGTTGATTATGGTGCTTGGTACATAGCAGACATACACATTAGTTTAGTAAAGTAATGAAAAGTAAATGAAATGAAGATGTTTCAGAGCAATGAGAGCAATAGAGACATAATTAGCTTAAAGTTCAATAAAAATGTGTTGTTTTCATGTACATCATAGAAAGTTTAGCAATCTCCAAAATGTATTACAATCTCTACAAGTACAGATTTCAAAAAATTTCCTTGATTCCAGTTTTTAGATGAGTGGCAGTGTTAAAGAGCAGAAAAACCCAATGAATCGAGAACTCCATGCCACTTTTGTTTCCTTGTTTTGGGGGTGGAACTAAGGTTTATTCCAGATCTAAAGTACCAAGCTCTTACCTCAGAACGTGAACGTGGAATCCTCTTATCACTGTCAAGTAATAGTCGTATTTGACTTTATGGGACAAAAATAGAAGGTAAAATAGAAGAGGAATGAAGAGACAGTATACTTTATTTATGGAAGGTTAGACAAGTTTTATTCTCAAGTTTGTAATAAAAGTTATAATTTGAGGCTACGGGATGACTTTTAAATGACTTTTAATGCTCTTATATTTTGAACTAATATAGAAGTACAGTATTGTGGTCAAAGAGAGCTAGTAATCTGTTCTGTAGTGGTTTGGCTACATAGCTTAATGGTTAACTGTACAGGTACTAAAATTAGGGTTTCATAGACACTCTGGGTTCAAAGACCATCTCTATCATTTGGTGTTTGATGGAATGAAGTCTCATTTACTATCTTTAAAATTCTAATTTCCCACCTGCAAGAGGAAATAAGGTGATTATATTAAATAAGATAATGCATGTGAAGTGTTTAACATAGCATCTTACACATTCTAAGCAGTCAATGAATATTGGCTATTATCACTTGGGGTGATAATTGGAGTGTTATATTGAATTCTGATACTAATAATAAGAAGACCACTTCACAACAAGAATTTATCCTGGGAAAGATATCTTGAAATCATATTTAACAGGGAATTGCTGAAGGAACTAGTATTGGTACCCAGGAAGGAAGGGGACTTGGAATATTTATAGAATTTTCAGATGGAAGAGGAGGCCAAACTAAGACAAGTGAGTGTTAGTCCATAAGAAGGAAGATATTATCTATAAATGAGCAAAAAAATCAGACAATATGAATTGTCCAATAATAAAGAAGACTAGTGAACTAGCGAACTTCTAGTCACTAGAAGCATTTAAGTAGAGGCTGGATAACCATATGGCAGAGATGTATTTCCTAAGTCATGATGCGCCAGTCATTCTGGACTTAATTCTTTTCCTGGAATATGTCACCCATATGTTTCTTCTGAAAATTTCTCCCACTTCTTTCTCACACTCCATCCATCATATATATCTTTTCTTCTGCCTGACCCTGATCATCTTTTAGGTTTTAGACTCAGCTTCCCTTGCTTTATCTTCTTTCTATCCTCTTTAATTCCTATGTCTTAGCATTATCTATTATACTCGGTTATAATTTTTTTGGTTTCCTTTTCTCAAAAGACTGAAAATATTACTCTATCCTCAGTGCCTGGTACACAGTGGTGCTCAATAATTTTTATTGCAATAATAAATATATAAACCTTATATAAATGATTACTGTAGTATATGTTAAATCCTAAGTTTTTTTAAGACTCTCCAAGACTATTATTCCATGAAGGGTAAAGGAGAATCTTCATTCTAAAGGTTTCACTTTTATTTATTTTTAAAGTTAGGCAAAGGAATCCCTATTGCAATTTAAAAATTATAATAATAATTACCATCATTTATTTTGAATTCAACCAACTATGAACCACGCTAGTGCAAAGGATGCTATCTCCATCTATTTATATCTATCTGTCATCTGTCTGTCTGTCAGTCTATCTATTATCTATCTATCTATCTATCTATCTATCTATCTATCTATCTATCTATCATCTATCTATCATCCATCATCTGTCATCTATCTCTGTGTCTAAATATACTCCGTAGTTCTGTCTTGGCTTGGAAACAGTGATACTTCAATAACAACAATAGCAACGAATACACTTAGCTCTCATCTGTCCACTAAAAGAAGCTAGCGTTTCTTAGAAAATGTGTATTTTCAGGACTAGGACACAGGTAGTATGCAATGAGTCAGAAATAACTTATGGAACCAGAAAGGAGGAAATAAGCTTTACACACACATTTATAGCAATATTTCATGTCTCTTTATACATTTTGGAAACTCAGAGTTCATGCTCATGTCCTTAATTCTAACCCAACACTAAAGGGTTTATTCTAGTTTTCTCCTTTTCCATGTTTATAATTCCCCTAATAGACAGTAAGAAACCTAGCTCTTCTAAAGGTGAGATATAGTTACTTTTTGCTCAGGCTTCCTGTGCGAAACCAATGGCCTGCTCCTCATGCTGCACAGTTTTCTTACCCTACTTGAGCTCTGACACCCCATGTCTGGCTGCTACACTGTGGGTGTCCTCTTTACCTAGCTAGAGACTCACCTCCCTCACTATGTCACTGTGGTGCCCCCAGTCCTAGAGTGAACTTCTCTTGCTGGGCCCCACCTAAGGACTTTTGGGCACTAAATTTTTCAGGAAGGGAAAGGGAAAGAAAAGAGAACAGAATGAGACATCTTAATAGAAATTAATTCCTAGAAAAATAAAAAAAGACAAATGCTATGGCTCACTAAGGAATTATGAACTACTCAGTGTGCCTATACCTTTTGATGTCACGAATGCAGGGAGGATGGATTGCAAGTAAGGTATAGGGGCAAGTGTGTGGTAATTGAAATATCAGCAAAATTATGAAGCTCTTAAAAACAGCTTTTCCAGAGGTTCCAAGTAGCTCCAATATCTATATGTGCCAGATCAATATATTAGCCCTTCTCTAAACAAACAAAAAAATAAGCTGTGACTCATCAGTTTAGTATATGGATCCTTGGTACTGCATTTGCTTCTAGGTTATTTATGATAATATTTAGAGTTGTAGTGAGAGCAATCCTACTGCTATGAAAATTTTAATTTTGTTTATTTCTTGCTTTTGTGATTAACTTGTCAACCTTAACACTCCCAGAGATCACAGTGTGAATGGCTTTGTATTTATTATCCTTCTAAAATGCAGTTTGCAGAAATGTTCTTCAAACCACTCTGACCTACAATCCCAAGGGAAATCTTGTGATAATAGATTGCTTATGGCTTACCGTGGTTTTTACCTATAACAGAGTCTAAATTGCCTTAAACTACTCTGATATAGGTTACATTCTGGTCTAGATTTAAACCGTGTCTGAAATTAATTTCAAAATTTACCAAAACATCATGAAACCATCAAATTAGATCAATCAAAATAACACTTAAAGATATCCCACACCATGTGACCCTTATTTGAATGTGAATGTACATTTGTGTTGGTAAAATTGATCTCAGTCCCTAAGCAAATTCTCATGAGGTTACTGCAGAAAAACGAATAGATACTCCTGAAAGTAGCTATGGAGAACTAAAACTACTCAGTTATTTAAAAAAAAAAAACAACTATGGCCTCAAATATAAAACCAATAAAACCACAAACATTGCATTTTTTTAAACTTAATTCTTTACAGTCTGCATTTCAAATGAGTCACAGAATAAAAATGATACCTTGTATCTAGGATCTTTGAAGAACAGACTCTAATTTTTGAATATATCAGAAGCTAGACTGGAATCATACATCTTATATTTTTATAGCACTTGTATTTTTCTAATATACTTTCTGTACTGCTTTCTTATTTATTCCTCAGAGCAGTATGATAATTAAAAAAAAAAAAATCCTAGCCCAAGTGTTTTGACATTCAGATCCTTGTCCCCTGCTCTACTTCCCAACTGGGAATGTGACTTGGATAAATTATGTTAACCTTCTGTACCCCAGAGAATAAAAAAGGGAATTGGATCAGATCAAGGCTTCTTAGCTTCTTCTATGCTATGGATGTCTTTGGCAGGCTGGTGAAATGTATGACTCTTCTGAGAATAATGTTTTTAAATGAGTACAATAAATAAGGTCACAAGTAAAACCAATCATACTGAAATTCAGTTAAGGCATTAAAAAGCAAATTTATGATATGGTAATATGTGTTTCTTTATTAAACATTAAATAAATAAATACATATCGTGAACCCATAACTACTGTAATTTTCACATCACGATTAAGTGTAAACAGCACTAGGAGGTATCCGCAATGTTAATGGGATTTGAAAATATGTGGTTTTTATTGGTGGCCAAGTCACATTGTTGCTTGAGAAGCACTCTATAGATTAGGCTATATGGCCAGTCTGGGAGCTTTTCAGCTATGATTGATTCCTTAGATTGACAGTAAACTTTCATTTCTAACAACTTGCCCTTAAACCTGAAGTGTGAGAAGTTGATGACAGGCCTGCCAGCAAGGAGAGCAGTGCTGTTAAACCCACAATGATATTTTCATAGAATATTTAGGTTAGAAGTTTCTTAAAGGTCAATAATTGGATGGGTCTAGATTGTTTTGGAGAATTGAAGAGCCCCAGACAGTAGTTTGAGGTTTGGCAGAAGCAAATTGTCTCTGAAAGTGCAGGAAGAATAATAACAAGTCTGACCGCATAACCAGACAGAAACATAGTTCCAAGTTTTACTTTATTAAGTATAGGCAAGATTTGTTCTGTACGGTTCGGTTTGAACACTATAACTATTTGCATATCACTGTTAATATTCTTGTGAATATGTTTGAAAAATTTTATAGGCATGTAAAATATTAATCAGTCTTAGGAACTAAATCAAGTCTACATGGGGAGAAAAGCTACTCCCTAATTCTCTAAAAGACATTTCAATACAGTATACATTTAACATTTTTTTTTAACATTTTATATTAGTTTCAGGTATACAGCACAATAGTTAAACATTTACATAATTTATACAGTGATCCCCCCAATTACCCTAGTATTCACCTGGCACTATAAGTATATTACAATATTATTATATATATTATTCCCCTTACTGTACTTCACATCCCTATGACTGTTTTGTAGCTAATTTTGTACTTAATGCCTTCACCTTTTTCACCCAGCCCCCTGAACCCTCCTCCCATCTAGCAATCACCAGTTTATTTTCTGTATCTATGTTCATTTATTTTGTACCTTAGAGTCCACATCTAAGTGAAATCTTATATTTGTCTGACTTATTTCACTTAGCATAATATCCTTTAGGTCCATCCATGTTGTTGCAAATAATAAGATTTCATTTTTTATAGCTGAGTAATATTCCATTGTATATATGTACCATAATTTCTTTATCCAATCACCTATTAATGGGCATTTAGATTGCTTCCATATCTTGGCTATTATAAATAGTGCTGCAGTGAACATAGGCTAAGCATACATAAATCTTTTGAATTAGCGTTTTGGTTTTCTTTGGATAAATATCCAGACGTGCAATTGCTGGGTCATAAGGTAGTTCTATTTTTAATTTTTTGAGGAAACACCAGTTTTCACAGTGGCTGTACTGATTTGCAATCTCACCAAAAATGTATGAGGGTTCTCTTTTCTCTACATCCTCGCCAACACCTGTTGTTTTTGATTTATTGATGATAGCCATTCTGACAGATGTGATGTGATAATCTCCAGCGGTTTTAATTTGCTTTTCTCTGATGATTAATGACCTTGAGCATCTTTTCGTATGTCTATTGGTTATCTGTACATCCTCTTTGGAGAAATACCTATATAGGTCCTCTTCCCATTTTTTAATTGGATTGTTCGTTTCTTTGGTGTTGAGTTATATGAGTTTTTTATAAATTTTGGATATTAATCCCTTATCATATGTATCATAGGCAAATCTCTTGTCCCATTCAGTAGGCCGTGTTTTCGTTTTGTTGATAATGGCTTTCTTTGCTGTTTTTACGCCAGTACCATGCCGTTTTGATTACTATCGCCTTATAGTATAGTTTGATATCAGGTAGTGGGATACCTCCAACTTTATTCTTTCTCAAGATTGCCATGGCTATTTGGGATCTTTTATGATTCTATAAAATTTTCATTATTTGCTCTAGTTCTCTGAAAAATGTCATTCGTATTTTCATAGAGATTGCATTGAATTAATAGATTGCTTTCTGTAGTATGGACATTTTAACAATGTTGATTCTTCCTACCCAGGAGCACAGTATATGCTTCTGATTATTTGTGTCTTCTTCAATTTCTCTTTTTAATGACCTATAATTTTTCAAATACAGGTCTTTTACTTCCTTGGTTAAATTTATTCCCAGGTATTTTATTTTATTTTGATGCCATTGTAAATGGGATTGTTTTCTTAATTTCTCTTTCTGATAGTTCATCATTGGTGTATAAAAATGCAACCAACTTCTGAATATTAACTTTGTATTCTGCTACTTTACTGAATTCATTTATCAGTTCTAATAGTTTTTTTGGTGCAATCCTTAATGTTCTCGCTCTCTATATAATGCCATTTGCAAATAATGACAGTTTTATTTCTTTTCCAATTTGAATGCCTTTTATTTTTCTTTCTTGTCTAATTGCTATTGCTAACACTATGTTGAATAAAAGTGGCGAAAGTGGACAGGTTTGTCTTGTTCCTGATCTTAAGGAAAATGCTTTTAGTTTTTCCACATTGAATATAATGTTAACTGTAGGTTTGTCATATATGGCCTTTGTTGTGTTAAGGTATGTTCCCTCTATTCCCACTTTGCTTAGAGTTTTTATCATAAATGGATGCTGAATTTTGTCAGATGCTTTTTCTCCATCTATTGATATGATTGTATGATGGTATCTTTCAATTTGTTAATGTGATATATGACATTAATTGATTTGTGGCTATTGAATCAGTATTCCTTCCCAGGAATAAATCTAACTTGATCATGGCGTATGATCTTTTTAATGTACTACTGAATTTGGTTTGCTAATATTTTGTTGAGGATTTTTTAATCTATGTTCACTGAGATATAGGCCTATAATTTGTCTGGTTTTGGAATCAGGGTAATGGCGGTCTCATAAAATGAATTTGGAAGTCTTCTCGCCTCTTCAATTTTTTAGAATAGTTTGAGAAGGATAGGTGTTAATTCTTTTGAACGTTTGGTAAAATTTACCCGTGAAGCCATCTTGTCCAGGATTTTTGTTTTTTGGGAGTTTTTTAATTATCGATTTAATATCATTAATGGTAATTGGTCACTTCAGATGTTCTGTTTCTTCTTGACTCAGTCTTAGGAGATTGTATGTTTCTAGAAATATATCCATTTCTTCCAGGTCATCCAGTTCATTGGCATATAAGTGCTTCTAGTATTTTCTTATAATCCTTTGTATTTGTGTGGAGTTAGCTGTCACTTCTCCATTTCATTTCTGATTTTGTTTATTTGGGTTCTATCTCTTTTTTCTTGATGAGTCTGGAAAAGTTTATCAATTTTGTTTATCTTTTCGAAGCACCAGCTGTGGGTTTCATTACTTTTGCATTTTTTGTAGACAGTGTTTCATGTCATATATATTTTTTGAGCATCTATTTTGTATCAGTGAAAATTCAATGATGAATAAGACACTGTTCCTGCCATAAAAAATTACCAATTTATTTAATGAGCAAAAAAATATTGATGATAAGAGTATTTTTGAAGCAGACATAAGATACTATTTATACTGGTAAGGGGGAGAGGAGGTTTACATATAACTTTAATTCTTGTTTATTCATTGACTCAATTATTCGTTTGTTCAGTAATGTTTATTGAGCCATTATCCAATGTCATACACTAATCTTTATGGCTGAGCATAGAATGCTAACATTGGAAGTGGTAAGATAGGACTAGGTTGAAATTATGATGGGTTTTATATGCTCTGTTTAGAATATTGAACCTTACCGAAAAACAATTTGGAAACTAAAAGATTTTAAGAAAGAAACTACTAATCAGATTTGAATTTTAAGATCATTGCTGTAAGGGAAGATATGAGATGACTGGAAAGGGGTCTTCAGATCATTTTAGGGTTTTAAGTCTGAACAAATCATTCTTATGTTTATTTCTTGGTCTCTTTAAATTTTAAAAATCTCATTTCTTTTTAATTAATGAAATTTAGAGGCAAATACTTGTCTTGTGTTGGAATTTTATAGTATGATGTACTTCTTGTCAGGTTTTTTTTGTTGTTGTTGTTCAACAATATAATTAACATATTTTCCCATCATTATTTTTCAGCTTTGGACACTTGTCTTGATTTTATGGCCAGTCATTATTTTCATCATTTTGGCTATTACCCGGACCAAATTTCCTCCAAAAGCAAAATCAACTTGTAAGTAAATGAGATTTGTTTATTTCTCTAACTTTTGGATTCTAGTTAAAATTTATTTTGATACCACTTTAGTGTTTCATCCTGAAATTTATTTTTTGAATAGTGTTGCCACTTGAAAATATTTGTATTATACTTAGCATAGTTTTTCCCCAAGTTTTTTGTATTAGTTAGAAAGATAAGCCTATAATATTTATCTAGAAAAATCTGAGCAGGTAGGAGGCAGAATATATTTTAAATCTTACCTATAAAATTTTGACTCATTTATTATTCATCTCATAAATCTTACCATGGTATGGACAACACAAAGAAGAAGCTATCTCAGCTGGATCATTCTTTACTTTTGTGTTGTGACAGAAATCATAGATTGGTATTTGATCAACTGAATGAATGAAATCTGGAGCATTATTATAAAAATTTCTTATCTCTCTTCAGGGCTGATGTTAGAATGGCACAAATATATCATTTAGTTTAAAAGAGGGTTGTTTTCCAATTACTGTTGTTTCAGCTACATTTAGCATTGCCAAGTTGTAAATAGGGTGCAATGCCCAACTCAGTCACTATTTTCTTTTGCACCCAGAATGAAAATGCAGAAAAGACTTAGACAAGGCCTCAGGGCTGAGGCAGATGAGCTTTTTAACCTTAATGATTTGATCAATGTTGTTTTCATTTTTGTTCTTAAACTTTGGACCCAATATTCCCAGTAGAAATACTTATTATTTTAATAAATACTTATTACGTATTTTCCTTAAGTAAATAATTTTTCTTAAGGAAAAATCATGTCAGATATTTCACATTTCACAAAGTAGCCATCTTCTAAAGATTCTGGTTAATCAAATTTCTGTAAATCAGGTTGTATTTCAGCTAAATTATGGCAATTTGCTATATAAAAAAAATACTATGCTGAATTATCTGTAGACAGAAAAATGAGTTGGTGACATTTAAAAAAAGAACAGTGCTTTTTAATCATCCATTATTAAGAAATAAGATGAAAGCCATGGTGGATTGAATCATATACAAAGGATAATTCAAAAGAAAATATCAATTCAATTAGTGTAAAGCATTTATACTCCTGGTGCTAGAATGAATAATTCCTTACATTTGAATAGAAGCTTATCATTCCTAAAGGAATTTTGCACATTATTATGTGGAGTTGTTGATGAGATTTTATTAGGTTGTTTATAAAAACAGCATAATTTTGTTTTCTTTGTATTGTACATATTTTAGTTCTTTATAGCAGATTAATTCCACTATATATTGTTGGAATTAGTGTATTCTTGCATATCTTAAGTAGCATAGACTTCAGAAATAAATACATTCTTCACATAAGAACAAATACTCTTTAAACTATTCTGGTTTAAGATGCTAATTATCAATTTGCTAATGATAGTTTTAGAAGGAGTTTTTGGCTCCTTTTCACAACTTATTTCTACCAATTTCTTCTTTTTAAGGACTTTTCAGTTATATAAAATTCCTCTTATAAAACTTCCAAGAGAGAAATATGAGGTGTGTGAGTAGTCTTAATCTAATTAGTGCTATGTGATGAGATTTAGAGATTCATAGAGAAAATTATGAAAAGCTCTTATAATTCTACTAAATTATGAAGAAAAAAATTGGAAGAACCATGTGACAAACACATCATAGACCTAATCTAAAAGGCTTCACAAAAGCACAATATCCAAAGGAAGATGAATAACCAGTTTTTACTCTGGACCTATTATTATACTCTAATGATAATTAGCTATGGTGATTATGTTTGTGGGTAGGAGAAAACAAAATTATAGTAAAGTTCAAACATTAAAAGTATTTTTTCCAGTCTCTCAGATCTTATAAGACTCAAAATATAGTTTATTATTTGTTATTAGAACTGGAAGGGACTCTCTTACTTTACAGATAAGAACACTGGAACCCACAAAGACTGCAATTTGCCAAAATTCAATCACGTAGGATAGGACACAGAGGTTTTAGAAACTACCTTTACTTATTTTTTGTCCATGAGATTTATATTGCATCTTACTCTTTTATACAAAGAGCCAAATACAAATTACGTCCAAGATTTCAACTCATCCTATAATCAATAGAGTATAAAATGTGCTTTTATAATTGGAAGTGCTATTTTGTAGAGTAATTTAGAGAATCTAAAAACTAGAATAGACACAGTTAGCTTTTCTTCTTGCTTGTGGTAGAGAGAGATTAACTTAGAAATGACAGTTTAGATTTAGGTATTTTTATTGTTTCTTATTGTTTTCTTTGTTTCTCACACCTATTACACTGAAGGATTAAAATGCATTAATAATAACATTGTTTGATCTCATACCATGTGTCAGGCACTTAGGGAGGAAAATGCAATGTTATTTATTTCACAGTTGAGAAAAACAACTCACACAAAAATTAAGTAACTCGACCAAGACTGAACAGTTAAGAAGTGGTGGTGTCAGGATTTGAACCTAGGCAGTCTGGCTCCAGAATCTGGTTTTAAGCTCATGGACTCACATTTTTAACATCTAGTAGGCAATATGAATTTCTCAGGTTGCGTTATTTGGATTTTGCAAAAGTAGACAAAAAATTAGAAATTGGGAATATAAACACCCCTTCTCTGTATCATGAAATCAAGAAATATGAAGGAGAGGCACATTCTAATACACATATCAGAGTTATCCTAAATATTATATTCAGTGTAGAATGCTGCTTCTGACTGATGAATTTTGCATGAGTCACTGCAGTTGTCGTACCATAGAAATCAGGTTCCGCTTAACAGAGTTAAAAATCCTTTCTGGGCTATGGTGACTTCTTCAGTGCTGGTTGGGCAATAGAGAAACGAAATTGAAACTTCAGGCTACACCCCAGATGAAACTCAGCTATGGTGAGAACGGGAGTTGCCATCCTGTGTGCACATTTTACTCCCAGAATAGTTTGGCAGGTCTGTAGGACTGATAAACCATTCAGACCAAATATAATCAGCAACTCAAAGGACCCCCTCCCGGTCTTTTTGAATGATGGGTTTCTGGAGAAGTCTCAATTTTTGGTGAGTAAGGAAGTTGCTGCCCTCTCTGCCACGGTGAGCATCAGTCCAGAGCAAAATGTTTATTTTCGGCATTGTCTGCTTTCACCTACACTCTTTTGTGTTGCCACCAACAGCTTATGTAACTAGTCTTCACAAATAATACGTTCCAGGTAAGGAAACCTTCCAAAGCCTGGCAGGTAGGCCCTGATGCTTCTCGTTCACACGGGGGAGAAATGCGCTGAGGCACCAAGCTTGAATTAGCTCCAATCCCTTATAATCTCTACATGCAGTGGCTTGTCAAGAGGCGAACTTTAAAGCCGAAATACTACGCTTAGGAGCAAAGGCAAATAAAACAGCTCTCCAAAATGCATTTAGACTAAGCCAAGCTATAATGTGCAGTGAATTAATTTTGTCTCCTTTTAACACACACACATATATCCCTAAAGTGCAGGCAAGCAGCTCCTTGTTACTGTGGAACTGACTACTTCTCAAGAACAGTAAAACCCTGCCATAATGAGATAAGTGGACTCCTAAAATTCAGTCTTGCCAAACAAGGAGTCACATTTTTATGAAGCTAATGAAAAACAACATTTTTTAAGTGATTGAAAATATCACTATGAGCACAATGGAAATTAAACTATACAAGGATAACCACGCGTTGAATTAAATCCCAACTGTCTGGAGGCTGTCACTTCCTAACACCCCTCAGAAGTTAAGAAATTCAGCCCATCCCCATCTGAACATAGGAGCTGGTGGAAGGCAGGTGACTTATGTACAAATTTGTGATATTACAGGGTTACGCTGAATACTATCCATCTAGATGTGACTCAGTGGTTTTGGTAAATGCAAGACTGACATTCCTAGCATGTCTTTTGACCTCCATGGCATAGCTTTCATCCTCAGGGACAAATAAAAATAATAATAGGGGTGATCGTTTACTGAACACTTAACCACTAAGTACTTTGCAAAAATTTCCTTAGTACTCACTTCATCTCTTTGAACTATGTAATTTGATTACTCCTATTTTAAAAATGCTAAAACTGAGGCACAGAAGGGTTAAGTAATTTGTTACTCTGTGCCTGAGTCTGGATTTCAACCGCACAAGTTTTACCTGCAGATGGAGTGGTTTTACCCAGGTCTCAAGCACTAGCAATGGTGATACCAAGGTCTGGATAATCTGAATTCACAGCATCTCCTTTGTCATCCTCATACCATCTATTAGCACTATCATAGCGTGCACATGGCTGTAAAATTGAACTCAATTGGTTTTTCTACTTTTCAGTAATTCTAGGAAAAAATGTGAGAAGGAAGATTGAAATTATTGATTAATTGATGGTTTGTGAGATTTGTGCGTGTTGATATACGTACACTACCTGAATTGTTAAGAGAAAACTTTTGTGTGGTTTTACTTTGAAAGAGCCTCTAAGGCATCTTGCTGGTGAGGCTTGTGAAAGTCAGAGAAGTTAGGTTTCTTCTGGCTCTGCTCTTGCCGCTCACTTTTCATGTGATGTTTTTTCACTGAAGTGACGGTGAGTGCATGAGGACAGGATTCTGGGTGTTCCACGCTCACCGGCACATTCATGATTTAATAGTAATAGTAATAATTGAGGGACTCAGTAAATAATTTCCTTTTCTATCTTAATTGGCTCAAAATTAATGTAGATTTTATTCTGGGAAGCTCAGAACTCATCATCATTCTTCTTCTGCCAGGGATTGCCCCATCTAATTCTCCATTCTCACATGTGCCAGCAACACTGGCAGCCTCTCAGGTTAGAAACATCTGAGTCATCTTTGACTCCTTCCCTTCCTTCACTTCCCATACTCACTAGCCTTCAAATCAGAATCTATCTTGTGAAACGCATCCTCAAGTTAACCCATTTTTTCCATTCTTCTTGCCATTCCTTAGTCCCCAAATTTCATTATTTCATGCCTGGGTTTCTTCATTGGCCTTTTCACATTTCTTCATCAGATAATCACCTAAAATACTCTCTGGACTTATCAAGTTTCAACTCCTCTTTATCTAACTTTCAAGACCTTTATAATCAGAATTCATCCAACTTTCTGTTCTTTCTATTCCACAATATGACGTCTGTGCCTAAATAAGCAGTGTCTGCATGTGTTCTGCTCAGCCCATACTCATTCCCACTTGGACCCACATGCTCATGTATCATCCTCAATGTCTGTTAAAAGACAAGATCACATCTAAGGCTTACCCTTTAGCTTTTCCTGATCATTCAAACTCCAGTTATTCCTCCTTTTTATGTCTTTTGTATTAGATTGTAGTGGTCTTTGAGTGCTTTATACTTTAATCTTGACTCATTCATTGAAGAGACAGTACATTAATAGCAGAAATCACATCATAACATCACAAGCATATTAGATACAGCATGATTACTAATATAGGGAATAAAACAGTAGTTTAATATATTGGTCAGAATTTGATATGGTTTGAAAGATTGATATGGATAATTGAATTACAAAAATATCCAAAGGTGGATAGTAAAAAAAAAAAAAACTCAGTGCGAATCTGAGATGAGTAAAGGGTAAGAGGTTAGCTTGTTTTTAGTTTGATGTTTACTTCTCAGATCCAGGTAAATCTTACCGTGCTGTCAAAAATGTCTATAATGCTAGTGTTGGGGGACAAAATGAACATAAAGCCCCCTCTCTCCTCCCCAGGCGATCCTCCTGGGAATTTCCATTATGAATACCTAAAAGCTCTTATGAATGCATACATAAGATTTTTGTGTGGGAGAGATTTGCAGTCTGCTTCTTGCTTAAGTTCCAGGAGATGTTGGAACAGCTTTTGAATTTCACAGCCAAAGTCCCATCATTTACTTCTTCCATCAGCAAATCAAGAGTTAACAACTGTTTGGAAACATTACTGACCCTTTAGATGGTAACATGGAGACAAATTCTGTGAAACTCATAGAAACCGAGATTGGGATCAGACTGTGGCTTTGCTTCCTCTAGCATTCTGCACAGAGATGTAGAAAACAGGCAGGAGGAAGGGGAACATGGCCCCATCACACTCCTGCATAGGGACAGCTACAGCTGCTGCTGGTAGTTACCCATCTGCCCCAGCTCCTGACAGGAAATTCTGCCATTCTCTCATGCAATGCAGATGGGTACACCCTAATGCCAGATAACAAGACAAAAGGATTTCCTAACTAATGCCCTCTCAGGCTTAGTACAGAGTTGCATCACAGAACCGGAAGTACCTTGAACTACAGCAGCAGATTTTTGTTTTTGTTTTTGTTCTTGTTTTTTTCGTGTTCGTTCTACAATATCCCTACTTTTGATGTTCTATTTACAAGCTTCCCAGAGGTGTCTTTCTCACTGAAATCAGCCCTAGGAGCTACTTGTCTCCTCTTTCTAACACTTTTTCTCTTTCCTTCCATTTATAAAGAGCAGAGCGGCTCCTGTTGCTCTCAGATAGAAACCTCTAGCATCCGAGCCACATGATAAAGATAAATAACTGATTATTTCTAAAATTCTCACAAATATAATGTCACTTGCTCAGGCTGCCAATATCAGTTGATGTTTCCAATATGCCCTTGAAGCTAAGAGCCAGATTTAACAAAGTAATTTCAGCCAATTTGCCTTCACTTATCGGAGAGCAGAGAGCCCAGACACAGGCTCACAGGTGAGGGTCTGGCTCCATAGCTGGCTGACAGTGTGTTTTCTTGAGTGATTGTTTTATTAAACCTTCTTTTAAGTATCTCCCAGGAAATCTGGTCTACCAAGCCTTAGTCATTTTATGCTGCTCTCACTATTCAACTTCTTATTTTTTAAATTGGCTCACATCATGTTCTTTGCTTTGATAAATGAACCAGTGTATTTTTAGAATAAAGTAGCCCTCATAGAAAGAATGTCACAGCCTACAATATTCACTGGTCATTGGTCAGTTAGAATTTGATTGTAAATTGGAATTAGAATGACCTATAATATTTTCACATTAAAAAAA
>CM053503.1:153949827-153975033 GCA_028627145.1 Eidolon dupreanum | reverse complement strand
AATAGTGTAAATACTTAGGAAAATTAAATATTAAATAAATAGCATTGGTAATAACAACTATTGGAGGTTTTAAAGAGGAAGAGATTGCTATGAATTAGGGCAATCAAAAATTACCCCAAGACTTAAGTTAAGCTTGGAAGAGGGAAAAAAATGAGTATGCTGAATATGAAATAAGAAGGGAGGTACCCTTCAAGAGGGAGAAAGGTCATAATCGAATTCTTGGAGGCAGGTGTTCTCAGGGTTAACTAACTGGCTGAGGCAAGGTGGGCTTGTCTGGCTGAGGAAGAGTTTGTGTTGGAGAGTAGCAGAAACAAGCTGAGTGGGTCCACTTATGCTGGGTTTTCAATACTAGACCTAGGAGTCTGGATTTTCTCCTGTAGTAATAGAAACATTGGAAGTCTGTGAGGAATTATTTAATTTTTCTTTCCAACATGGGAGATGAACTAAAGAAAGTTTGAAAGGTTTTCCGCCATAATTGTTTAGCTTCATCCAGATGTTTCTACTGCAGGCCATGTTAATTATCTATTGCTCAGTAATAAATTGCCTCCCAAAACTGAGTGGCAACATGATACACATTTGTTTTTCTCCAGTTCCTAATGGTCAGAAATTTGGGAGTGGGCATGAAATTGCTCAGGAGACTGCAATAGAGATTTGGGCTAGCGCTGCCCTCATCTGACACCTTGGCTAGGGCTGAAAGATCTATTTCTAAGCTGGATTGCTCACATGACTAGCGAGTTGGTACTGATTATTTGAGAGAGGCCCAGCTTCTCTCTACAGGCTGTTTCAGTGTCCGCATGACATGGCATCGGGCTTCTCCCAGAGCCAGCATTCCAAGAGACAGTCAGGCAGAAGCCATCCTTTTTATGACCTGGCCTTGGAAGGGCAGAGCAGCACTTCTGCCACACGGTGTTCATTAAAAACAAGTCACTGAGCTTGACCCATATTCAAGGGTGCGAGAATTAAGCTCCACCTTTTAAAGGAAAAAGTGTCAAAGGTTCTGTGGACGCATTTTAAAACCAACACACAGGCTAACAGGAGTCAGTGGGGCACTAAACACGCTTGAAATATACAACCCCATCATGGCAGAGTCTTTGTATGTTTGGGGTCATACTACATTCCTAGCACCTAGCCCAGTATCTCTGCACATGGAGGCATCATTAAACAGTTTTTCAACTATTACTGTTTTATAGATTAAGGTTCCCTCCCCCCCAGGAGTTTTAATGATAGCTCTAAGTGTTGAGCCAAGATTTAATACAGTCTTACTATAGAAATCCTCTTTCTAGTTATCATGCTATCTGTCAAACCAAATCACTCATCTCTATTAGAAAAACTCACCTTGCTGCTGGCCTAGCTAACAGAACCACTCCCTGGAATATTGCCTGGCATTTAGCAGTCACCCAACAAATATTTGTTGAACAAACAAATTTAGTGCAATACAAGAAGGCTAGAGATAGGAAGAAATCTGTTCAAATTTACTTACAAGTAAATGGAAAATTCGGAATATGGGTCACAATACTTGCCTCTAATGTAAGTTATTATTTTGTCATTTTCATTGAAAGGATACCGTATTTTAAGTATGAAGTTAGATACTAAAAATTTAGAAGATGTGGCACTCCTGTGGTTTGAAAAGTATAAGGCCACACAAAGGTTCTATGGAGAATGAACTTTATATCATTGCATTGTTATTTGGAATATAGTCTTTTTAAGAGTGAGTAAAATGAGGGAGGGATGGTGGAGAAATAAGTGTCTTTCAGCTGGAATTCCTCATATAAATAGCATTAAGCTTAGAATTTTAACCCACAGACAAAGGAAAACAAATGACTTTTAGTACAACATGCCATACCTAAACTCTCCTACATCTTTCTACACAACTCTTTACTCTGGCAAAATTTTGTACCAGAATTGAATCTAATTTGCTTTGAAAACTTCACTCGCCTCCATTGAATCCCGTAGCTTTATTAGCTGTTTTTATGATTACATGCTAAGAAGAGCTCTGAAAGCCAGAAAACAGCAACAGCAACAACTGGAAATTTTTACATGGATTACATTTCTTTCAGAGGCACTCCAAGAGCTGAAAGTTCAGGTCTTTATTTTGTCAATTTATCTTTAGTTTTATGTGAAAATTTGGTATTACATATATAATCTGGAGGGTAAATGATAGGGACCAGTGAATTTCATAAGCAGGTTCAGTTTGGGAGTTATTATGAATTCTATGTTAACATTAGGTAATGTAGCCAAACCTTCGGAACAATAGTTTTTCCTACAATGTTAGTGCAAAGAGTATCAAATTTAAACTCAAGTAAAACCTAAAGCAAATGAACAAGAGTAGGATTAGGTTAATCTCAAACATTAGGAAGGCCGCTTAAGGTTTTAGAGCCGTAATTCTGATGCCTACTTTTAACACAGATTTCTAAACATCTAGCTGTGCACACCTCCTGAACACTTAGCTATTCATTAAACAAACACTTATTTATTATAGCACTACGTGGACTCTAAAGAGAACACAGGATTTTTAGATAAAATATCAATAATCAAGTTGTAGGTGCAAGATATACTTCACTCGATCCTGAAACCCATCATCTATTACATAATCAACTTTGACAGCAAGAACAAAGAAGCACAAATGAATTAAAATTTTTTTAAACGATTAAAAAAATACAATCTTTGAAGACTAGAGAAGTTAGCAAAGCTTAACATTGTAAGTAGGACTTAAACTCCATCCTAAGGGAGACTAATAGGATAGCTGAATTTGCATGGAGAAGAATGGGAAGTTTTTCAAGGGAAGAAAGGATCAACTAAATTCATGGTGGGTAGGGTATAAGATGAGTGGTTTTATTTTGCCTCAGGGAACTTTTCCTGAACCTCTATACTAGGTTAGTTTTCATCCCTGCACCACTCCTCCTTTATAATTATCATTTACTATGTATGTATTTATTTGGTGTTTGGGTCCTGGTCTCTCCTTTATGAGGCCTGGATCTAAGCCTCTCTTTTCCACTAAATGACAGCAGGTCCAAGCACATAATAGGTACTTCATAAGTAAATGTCCCCTCCCGATTCCATTAGATTTTACTGAGAAATGAGTTTGAATGGGTAATAGAAGACTAAGATACTCAGGGTTTCAAATACCAGGGTGATGATATTGGGATATCTTTATCTGATAAGCAACAAATAATGGCACACAGGAATAGGAATATGGACTTTTGTGTATATTAATCAAGAAGTATGAGAAGCATAGATTGATCAGGATGAGAAAAAGCTAGTGCAAGAAAAAGGATTATACATATTGAAATTATAAAAATTGGTGGGCACTCTTATTAACACAATTGGAGAAACAGAATGGAGAAGAATAAGTATCTTAAAGATATTGGGAAGAGGGAGTCAGTAGGATACAGTGGAGATTGAATTTGGGGAATATAGGAATGATTGGAACTACAGTTTCCTAGATTTTAATCTAGAGGTCTGAGAGAATAGAACAGCAATAACCTTAGCAACAACAGTGATCCCTTTTCTGTAATATTGCCTTTTAATTCTTATAAAACTCCTAGAGTTTCATTATTGTGATTCTCATATTATAGATAAAAAATCAAAACTCTTGGAGAGACAAATAGAGCTTAATGGTCAAACCTGTGGGCTTTTGGTCAGGGAGCTCAAATCAAGTCGCAGTTTGACCTTGAGAAACTACTTTACTTCTCTGAGCCTGTTTTTTGATCTGTAAAATAGGGATAATTAAAGTGCCTACCTTGTAGCATTTTGAGGGAAGTTAAATAAGATAAAAACATCCAATAAGATAGCATGTGATAAGATAATTCGTGATATCACAGATGATGCCTATAGTAAATGCTCAATAAAAAATTATAATGATTAGATGGCTTGCTCAAGATTAAACATCTAGTAAGAGGAAGAACTTCTGACTTGAACTCAGATCTTTTGATGTATTCGTTATCATGTTGCTATTGGAGAGAAAAATTTAAAAAAAAGCACAAGGATAGAGCTGTGAAAATATTAGTTGTTTACTCCCCACATTTGTTTGTTGCAGTTCATTCTTTAAGACTCACTGATCTGGTGTTTGAGGGGAAAAAAAATTGAATCTTATCTTAGTTTTGTCAAACTAAATTATCCAGGAATTTGGGAAAGCATATAAATCGTTCTTTGCTTTCTATACTTATGTATTGGATCACATATGTGAAAATGTACAAGAGAAATGCACAGGATAAAAATTCTCTTAATACTAAATTAGTTCTATAATCTTTAGTGACAACCACTATTAATGGAACTTGTTTCTCTTTGAGTTTTGCACTTTAAAACTGAAGTCAATAAAGATGTTATACCAACTGTTTATAGTTGTGAAGCCAAGTATATTTTAATAGAACTAACATTTAAAAGAATTCTACTCTTTCAGTGGGCCCCAGACAGCAATCACACAGAGAGGTAAATTGATAAGAAAATGTTTTCTGAGAGCAGAAATAGTCAGAGGCTTTCTGGCCTGCAGAGTAATTTGTAAAAGGTACCCCGTGTTTTACTATCATATCCTTGCTAATATTTGCCTTGATTTTCTTGAATATCGGTGTTTCTAATAGTTTTAGAGTAGTAACAGCCACTCTTTTCATTTTGATATGTTCTCTTTCCATTCTTAGAAGAAGGGACACAGATATCATGAAAAAATAAGTAAGAAAAGACTATATAGTTTGTAAGGAAGCTATTAGAGCATAAGTAATAGTTGGGAAAAAAAGCAACTTAAGCCACTGCTGAAAAGAATTCAATCAAATCAAACCAGAGTAGCTGTTAATTCATATGAGTTATTCCCATCATATTACTGGGTTACTTATTTATACAGTGGAGGTCTGAAGTACTGAAGACTTCTCTGAGTGTTTTGACTAAGACTTGATTCTTTTCTTTTGAAATTTTCCCAAACTCTCCAAGCTGTTTCAATGGGCATGGCTCTTAGCAGATGTCCAATAAATATTTATCAGATGAATGAATGCTTTATGAAGTGACTAAATCAATGTGTCATTGAAGTTTCCCTAAAGATACCAACTCCTCATTTGAGGAGCCATTGTGTCACTTCACCAACATCACTCAAAATGACTAATGACAAACGCATGATCATAACTAAGAATTAACAGGTTTTTTTCCAAGAATAGGTGTGTCCATTCTCATTTCCTTTTTCCCAATGTAATATACTTGTCCTCCTCCCATTTGTTAAGATCTTAGGTTGGACTGCTGACAAATAACCCCAGACTAAGCTTCTGATAGCTTGGGTTCTAAATTTCTCAGTCAACTCATGAAAAATGAATCTAATCCAGCTTAGTTGTAGCCACTGAAATCTAATGGATTTTCATTATGTTAGACTAACCTAACTGCAATGCCTAAAGAAAAATAATTAAGGAAATGTACGTTTATTATAAGTATTCGACCAATCTCTTCCTAAACTCTTTACCTTCCCTTTCTCCCAAACTGGCCATTTTGAAGTGTGGGGAATGGATTCTCCATCCTCCAGTTCATCCAAAGCAGTAAAATGGTAGCTTTCCATCCCCTTCACTTTCATACCCTTCAGTCACAAAATCCTGTCAATTCTTTTGAATCTTTTGAAACTTTCTTCTATCTCCCTTTCCACTGCCACTATCTTAGTTTAGATCTTCATCCTGTCTCCTGCAGTAGCTTTTTACCTGGCCCCCTTCAATCTATCATTTATACTGATGCAAGTTATTGTTCTCAACACAAATCTACTTATGCCATTTCCATGCTCAATATCCTTTTGATTCAACATTACTTTTGGAATGAAATCCAGACTCTCTTGCATGGCACCTAAGATTGTCTATGATCATGTTCTGACCTAACTCTTCAGCACCATCTCTGGCCATGATCTCATCCTCATCATTCACAACCACATACTTCACACTCGGCCACTTTTAACAAACTAAAGTAAATGCTGCCATAGCATTATAAGTGGAGTCCAGGACATTCAATCATGTAAAATGCAGAAGCCTGTTTTGCAAGGATAATGAAATGACCTGGTGAGCCAATTGCTTTATATCTGAATTCAAGTTATTGCATTATCATAGGCTTTTATTGTACTTCAGGCTCCTCAAGGGCTTTCTTACATTTATGCCTTTGCATATATTATTTTCTTTCTTTCCTGTCATTCTCCTGGCTAGCTCTAACTTGTCCTTCAAAACTCATGGCAAGTACTACATAACCCTCACCTGCCCATATTACCTTCTGCCACTAAACTGTATATGACCCTATGATCATAGCATGCATCAAATACAAATAATAAATTTGTGATCTAAGTGGAAGCTAAAGATCTTTATTTTCAGTAAACCATTTGAATAAATATTTGCTATTCGTGATTTCCAATCTGTTACAAATTTCCTAACCCAATTTGGCCATTCATGATCATTAGGTTCTTCTTTGTAAGCGATATAAACAATTGTCTGATAACTTGAGTAAGTGAGCTCTGTGGGTATCCTCCCCCATAATCTTGTTGGCAATTGGTATATTTACAATAAAAACAAGTCTCACAATTTGCTGTCCACAAAAGCATTCATTAGCAAGCATGCACAAAAGAGGTCACACGAACCTGTTTGTGAAGCTCAGTGAAGTTCTCGGTTCTTCAGACACTCTAACAGAAACCTTGCTGGAAAGGTGCATTGGAGGTACATGCAGCAATATGTTTAGCATCAGTGGGCATTAGCTCCAGAATCACCTGGTGGGTGCTGGAGCACAGAGCTGAATGGGACTCGTAGACACAGGCTCTCTGGAGGATATTAGGATCTTGGTTTTGCTGATTCTTACACCCTGTTCATGCAAAGGTAGAGGAGCATTTACAATATTTCCAGTCAAGCCACATTAACTTGGACATCACTCATTTCACCGATAAAAACTTAATTCTAACACCATTTATGGTACCTTTGTTGTGTCATCCTGGCTCAGTTCCTTCTAGTGTTTCTCATTTAGATTTAGTGTATTCCTGACTTGGGAAATTCAGAAGTTAACTAATAGCCTCTGGATTTTAGATTAGAATTAACTTCAAAAGTTAATGGATAGTTGCTAGGTTAAAGTTAATCAATACCCTTAACTTATAACATCAATTAATGACTATATAACATCAATCCTTTAGTTGGTCACAGTGGTTTTTGTCATCCCCCTCCTAAAAATGGTGCACAGTAAATGCTGCTGACAGCAACAGATTCTGAACAAAAGGCTTGTTTCACTAAAAAAAATACTATCCTGTCATAATTTAAAATATTTCCAATTCCTTACCCTCTCCCCATGTTCACCTTCAGCTGTGATTGCTCTCATTGTCCCATCTTCAGTGTAGAGATCCTGACTCCTTCCACCACCATTATTACCTTTTATGCTTTATATAGAAAACTACATAATGGTCTTTTCACTTATATCTGGGGTCTGTCAATTATATAGTATTAGTTGATTTTTCAAGAGCCTATATGTTCAATTTCCTTGTGGAAGCAGATTGATGCTTTACTGAACATTTCTGCCCTTCCTTCTCCCTTCTAATTTCCCCCCTGCACAGTAATTCTAGTTCCCAGCATAGTTACTTACAAATATAAAGTTTATAGCATGAATAAGTGACAATCCAAGCTACAAAAGAGAGAACCGTATCTTGTGTACATAGTGCCAAAATGAAGGAGATAGAATTGGTACATATAAAAGCAAATTAACTTAGGCCGGGGCTTATTGAAGTAAATCTCATCATAAAATATATTTATGTATGAGGAATGAACATTTATTGTGCTCAGGACTATGGTAAATCTTTTACATACAGCGTCTCATTTGATCTTAACAATATCACTCAGAGGTAGATACTGTTGGCCCCTTTTTGCTCTGAGGAAAAGAGAAAGTGAAATCGGTTGGCTAAAATCATATCCTAGTAAAGATAGAGCCAGCTTTGAGTCCAGGCCTGCGCTAACATCATAGAAACCCTCATTATACCTTACTGCCAAAAATATTGTCAAATCTTGGTCTGATTTGCTTAATTTCAGTTAACATTTGCATCAGTGAAAGTCTAGTGCATCTAAAATACAAGGATATCATTGTAATTGAGATTTGGATGTTATAACATGAGCTTCTTACATAGATACCAAATACTCTGTCCTTTAATATCATTTGTTTACTTGTCCATTCAACAATTTTTTGAGCATCTACCCCAACCATATTATGCCAGATCTATATTTGGTATGATATGCATGAAAACCTTACCAAGAATGCAAATTGACCTTTATGGAGAGTTGTAACTGTCAACAGGCTCTTAGGGTCAAATGAGCACATTGATCTTTGTGCAATTGGGACAATAGTTATAAGAAACATCTGGCCAAGCTCCCACTTTTAATGGTTAAGAATGTCCGTTCAGCCTTGGTAGTCGGACAGCTTTAATCTTCCAGCCATTTCAGGTCAGTAGAAGTTTGTCTTGACCTTAACTTCTGTTAATTCTTTCTCCAATTTTTTTATCTTTGGTTTTAAAGTATTACAGGAAGACACATGCAACTACTTTGTTTAATTTGAATAAGACAATCAACTGATGAGACTCAGATTGACATTCAATCAATGAAAGATCATTACATTGTTTTTGGTGTCTGAAATAATACTGTCTAGAAGTGTAAAGTATGATCATGTAAATTATATATTGACATCATGGATGCAGATTGAAAATGTTCTTTATAAGAAAGATAAAAGGTAGAAAGAGAAATACCATAATGATAAACATGAATATTATAAAGATCAAGCCATACCATGAATATTTCCACTTTGAAATGATAGTTTAAGGACAAAAT
Source organism: Eidolon dupreanum (assembly GCA_028627145.1). Taxonomy (NCBI): domain Eukaryota; kingdom Metazoa; phylum Chordata; class Mammalia; order Chiroptera; family Pteropodidae; genus Eidolon; species Eidolon dupreanum. Next base: position 153,966,241 of record CM053503.1, on the reverse strand, counting down.
ATGCATAACAGTTAAGGCCCTTAGCATGGCATACATTTACCTTTGTCATTGGATTGAATTCCCAAGATAAGCCACCTGACATGTCATATGAGCTACTCTGCCTCAGCATATTCATCTGAATTATGGGTTTCAACCTCATTGGTCCCAAGAGAGCACCACAATGCTAAAGTGACTTCTAGTTAGTATACTCTAGGGAAACAATGAAAAGCAGTATTACAGTAATCCAGAAGACAGTGAATGTGGTTAATTTTTTCCACTGTTTTGCTGGTTGTCCAGTGTAAAGGGACTTTGGCATATAATCTCTTCCAATGTCCAAAGGCAGTTAGTACTTTTGGACCATGGGACACTTCTAACCATTCTCTTTGGTTTCCATGATGCATCCTGACCCTCTCTAACACCTTTGTGCTGACCTTCGATGTCTAGGTTTCTCATTCTGGTGTACTACTCAGTGATAGCCTTGTGCTCAGGACAGTTCCTAGCTTCCTTTATCAAACATTCACATTTATCAAATGTACCATTTATTTCCATAGACAACTATTCTCTGCTAGGTGATCCTACACTTTAATGACTAATAGGCAGTGATCCCTGTGCATATCTCAGGTAGTCAATGTTTTACACATCTCAGGTAATGTAATCTATTAATCTGGCTTAAACATACACATATCTAGAGAGCCATTATTATACGAAAATGCCTATTATGTTGTCAAATTAGTGAAGAAGAGTTAATTAGAGGCAAAAAGGGGCTTCCATACTTCCTTCGGCTTTCAGGTCACACAACATAAACAGAATGATATACTAGAAAGAGTATAGGATTTAAAATCACAACTCCTTGTTTAAAGTTCTAACTTTATTTACAAATATCACTGAGCTTTTATTACTTAATCCATAAAAGAAGAAAAGATGCTTATCTTCCATGATTATATGAATAAAGCTCAAATGTAATGTTATCTTTGAAAGTGCTTTTGAAGCTAAAGAGCATTAAAATGTTATATAGTTACATTTGGTTATATATGTAATTGTTATAGTAGTTGAAAAAGGGACCCCCTTGAGCCAATTCTTCAAAGAGATGTAACAGGTTATATATATTCCAAAAACTGCAAGAGTACTGACAATTAACAAGGGACTTATGTGTGGAACACAGACAAGAGTCACAGACTTTTATGTATTAGCTTCTTCATTGACTTTTTTTTCAATTACAGTTGAAATTCAGTAAGTCTAGCACCCACCTGGCACCATACAAGTTATTACTATATTATTGGCTATATTTCCTATACTGTACTTCACATCCCCATGGCTATTATGTTACTATCAATTTGTACTTCTTAATCTTTTTACCTTTTTCATCCAGCCCCCTAAACTTCCTCCCATCTGGCAACCATCAGTTTGTTCTCTTTATCTATGAGTCTGTTTTGTTTTATTTGTTCATTTATTTGTTCTTTAGATTCCACATATAAGTAAAACAATATGGCATATGTCTTTGTCTGACTTATTTCACTTAGTATAATACCCTCTATGTCCATTCATGTTGTTGCAAATGGTAAGATTTCATTATTTTTTATAGTCAAGTAATATTCCATTATATAAATGTGCCACATTGTTTTCATCCAATCAGCTATTGGTGACCACTTAGGATGCTTCCATATCTTGGCTATTGTAAATAATGCTGCAATGAATGTAAGGGTGCATATATCTTTTTGAATTAGTGTTTTGGATTTCTTCAGATAAATACCCAGAAGTAGAATCGTTGGATAATAAAATAGTTCTATTTTTAATTTTTTGAGGAACCTCCATACTGTTTTCCATAGTGGCTGCTCCAGTTTGCAATCTCATCAACAGTGCAAGGGTATTCCCTTTTCTCCACGTCCTCACCAACATCCATTTTTTGATTTATTGATGCTAGCCGTGCTGACAAGTGTGAGATGATATCTCATTGTGGTTTTAATTTTCATTTTTCTCATGATTAATGACATCAAGCATCTTATCATATGTGTATTGGCCATATGTATTTCCTCTTTGAAGAAAAGTGTTTTCAGGTTCTCTGTGCATTTTTTATTGGATTGGCTTTTTTTTATGTTAAGTTGTATGAATTTTTATAAATTTTGCATATTAACCCCTTGTTGGATGTATTATATTGGTATTGGCAAGTATAGTCTCCCATTCAGTAGGTTGTCTTTTTCATTTTGTTGATAATTTTCTTTACTGTACAAAAACTTTTTAGTTTGATATAGTCCAATTTGCTTATTTTTTCTTTTGTTTCACTTACCCAAGGACATATATTAGAAAAAATATTACTAAGAGCAATGTCAGAGAGTTTACTGCCTATGTTTTCTTCTAGAAGTTTTATAGTTTCATGTCTTACATTTAAGTACTAAGAGAGAAACTGATAGCAATAGAGGCTTCCTTCATTGCCTATTTACAGGGCATTGATTCTTCTTTCCCCTCACCTCAGCCTGAAGAACATTAACCTGGAAGCAGTAAGGAGAAGAAAGTCAAGGGCTTGAACAACGAATATTAACTGTCTCAGGCCTATTTTGCTATGAACTCTGTGGTACAATTATAAAGTCTTATTGAAAAATATTTTAAAATGATTTAGTAGGCGGGAGAGAAATCCTATTGTTTGAAGTTAGGGTGGGGGCAGGACTGGTAGGTAGATTACTCAGTGCTGAGTCTTGGACTTTATCCTAAAGGTAGGAAGGCTGCTCAAAAGAATAGGACAAAGATTTGAGCTTCAGTGTAGTGCCTGTATAACACGTAACTGCATATAGATTTGAGAAGAGGGACTCATACTTTCATCTGAGGGCTGTACAACTGTGTAACACTCTTAAAATGGACAATTCTAATAGTCTAGTAACAAAAATATCAACCAGTGCTTTTCAAACTTTGGTTTTGTATTAGGAACTCAAGATGCTCTATCTGTTTCATGGGGGAGCAAAACTCCATTCTGAATCTCTTCTTCCTGAGAACCCCTTCTGTTTCCTGTCTCAATGTCCCCTCTTGCATTCTTTTGAGCTCTCCTAAAGATGCACACTCACACAAATACATACAAAATGTTATATAATTCATAATCATATATATAAACCCATGCAGTTCAATGTATAATTTTAAATATTAACTCTGTGATGAATTACAAAGTAAGTAGTGTTGTCAGATTACCTCTATGTCTAAAAGTAATACAAGGAGGGGTATAATAATTTGATCACCTTTATTTATAGCAGGGGGCACTAAATCTAAATCCTTTTTTCTTATTTTTGTTTGTTTGTTTTGTCCAGAAGTGAAGGTAGGTAGACTAAAGCATCAATTAAGATAAATTTTGTACCACATTTTCTTTTATCCAATCATCTATCAAAGAACATTTCTGTTGTTTTCTATGACTTGGCCATCATGAATAATGCTGCAATGACCATCAAGTTGCATATATCTTTACAGATAAATGTCAAATTTTGAGGGTAGATACCCCAAAGAGGCATTTCTGTGTCATATGATAATTCTATTCTTATTTTTTGAGAAACTTCCGTACTGTTTTCATAGTGGCTATGCCAATTTACATTCCCACCATCAGTGAATGTATGAGAGTTTCTTTTCCCCACAACCTCTCCAACACTTATTATTACTTGTTTTAGTGATAATACCCATTTTTACAGGTGTGAGGTGATATCTCATTGTGGTTTTGATTTGTATTTCCCTTATCGCTAGTGAAGTTGAGCACTTTTTCATATATCTGTTGGCCATTTGTATTTCTTCTTAGGAAAAGTGTCTGTTCGGGCATATGTGAGATATAAAACTGAAAGCAACAAATGAGTAAGAAAAACAAACATAAACTCATAGACACAGATAACATTTTAGTGGTTACTGCAGGGAAAGGGAGATAGGTGAGGGTAAAAGGGGTCAAATATATGCTGACAAAAGGAGATTCGACTTTGGGTAGTAGACAAACAATGCAATATACAGATGATGTATTATTGAATTGTACACTTGACACCTATATAATTTTATTAACCAATGTTGCCCCAGTAAATTTAGTAAAAAAAGATAAATTTTAACTGGAACTTTTTAATACAAATATGCATAACACAAAACTTAATTTTTATCTTTCTCTTCCTGGGCAGATTGATATCGATACCACAAAACCAGGCTTACTGTGGAAAGCAAAAATTAAAAAATAAACCAGTTTTTAACTTTAATCAATTAATTCTCAATTCTTGATCAACTAAAAGGGAAATATCTCAGCACTGGTCCAGAAAAGATTAAAAATAATCTAGTTCTAAGGGGGAAGAAATGAGGAGTTTGACCTGAACTCCTCTGAAGGGCTAGCTGATATTTCTAGTACTGTCAATGTGAAACCTGGTTCCTGCAGCAAGCGGGAAAAATAGACCATTGAGTGGACTATAGCACTTAAAGTACAGTTTTGACTTTCCAGTGGAGCAGCCCACTGGACAAGGGGAGAAATGAATGTTACTCTCGGCTACTGACTGGGCTGCCTCTGGCGTATCATTTACTCTGACAGTGTCTTTCTTTTCTAATCTATAAAGTGTAAATAAGTAATTTTTCTCTTTTAAGTAGCCTAGGGCAGTTGTTTTTTAGATTTATAAATATATATACTTTTAAAGCATTCTGAAACTTAATTAGGAATATGTCTTAGTTCTATGATAAATCCTTTTAAATTTCTGACCCTTTAGTTACATCTTAAAGGGTTATCCACTTTATTTTTTAAAGAAAAAATTTAAAACTACACTAAAGATATTAAATACAGACATTGTTACAAAAACAAAAGAAATAATCTGAGACTGAAGATGTGAACCAGGCCTCCCAAATACATGCAGGATTCTTTAAATTGCTGTGAGTAACAGGAAAGAAAATCTCTACCTAAAAGAGTTATTATAAGAATTAGAAACACTATATGTCACATATTAAATACATATTGAAAATATAAAGATTGTGGTTATTCATTTATTCACTTATCCATTTATCCATTAGGGCATCCAGCCCCAACTAACATTTTGATATTAATCTTATTGGTATATGTAAATTTAATTTCTTCTCAACTTTCTATACTGTATCCAATTTCATCAGCATTTTTTAATGTTGAAAATCACTTGCCTGGAACTTAAAGTTTCTGTTATTTTTTTCTAAACATATTATTAAGTAACATAAAATTAAGAATTATGCAATGTTACCAAAAGGAGTAATTCAAAAGCGTTTGGTGCTTATGGGGAGATCTGTGCCTGTCTAGTAGCAATAAGTGAAGGCATTTTGTTGACTTGAAATGATACAAAACAAGTGGGACAATGATCAAAAAAAGATAAAATTAAATTGGAAGAAATGAATGAGATTTAACCTGACTTAATTGTTCCTCTAAGCATACTAAGCAGTCAATGAAGTCGCACCAATTTTGATATTTGAAAATTCGATCAATTAGAGATTTCAGATACCTTCTGTTTCATTTTTATTATTTATCAGTACTCTTCAGGGTTGGTGCTGAGGGATTTGATATTGAATATTTAGTAAAGCCCCCTCATTTACACCTTATTGTCTCAGAGCTGGAAAGAAAGTGCTATAATGTCACATTCTAAATCTCATATAGTTGGTCACTTTTTCCTGAAAAGAAACCCACCACTGTCCACAGAAGGATTTTTCCTTTGTGTTACAGCACAGCTTTATGCTTCTTTCACCCTTTCCAGATATTGAACTGGGAAGAGAGAATGGTGTGAGGAATGTAATTTTAGTATCTATTATCTCTGGAGACAAAGCACTTGAAGACTTTTCACGTCCTATTTTTTTTTTTCACATCATTAGGCTAAGAGAAGAAAAGCGTCTGCTTGCCTCAGACACAAAAGAGGCTGCTACAAAGTCCACTAAATATGCATAAAAAGGGACAAGAAGGAAGAAACAAAACAGACTACGCTACTTGCCTAGTTTATGTGCTGATTCACATTTCTGTCTAACGACTGGACTTAGTGGAAGGATTTAATTTCATTGTTGCCTCAGAGACATCTAATCCTCAAAGGCAGTTCCAAAATAGGAAAAGTTGGGTAGTTGCCTGGAGATTATTGTGCCAATTAGATATAATTCACAGATGTTAATGGCCCAAAATAGAGATAGGGTGACCAGGGTTTGTTTTGATAACATAATTAACCCTGTGTTTAATGCTGTTTCTCGTTAGTCCTTCTAAGGGTAGAGACACTGGTAACTCTCTTGTCCCCCAACAGGATTTCCATGCTACGTACATCAAAGATATTCAATGGCCATTGGTGGATTGACTGAATGATTAGTAAAGATGCCACGTTAGCTGACGTAGACACCTGTATTGAAACAATATCTGCCCAAGTTAGGACAGCAAAAGGCAAACAGCATCAGGGCTGCAAAAGAACAGAGACTTTTAAAATTAAGAAGGGATTCAAAGGCAACATTGCCCACAGTTTAAAAGAGTAACAGGAGTTCTATAATCATATCCATGTGGGAAAGTCGGAGGAGCCTGTTAGAGCGATACTCTCTCAAATGGTCAAGGAGGGCAGAGGCTAAACATGATGCTCCATGATCTTGTGTTGCTCTTGTCTACACAGTGGTGCAGACTGCTGACCTGAATTTGGCAATGAAAATAGGAGGAGTCTGGGGAAATGAAATGGTGTTACTCCCCTCAGTTATCATTTTTCAAAACCTGAGGAGACTGCAGTATGAAACTGCCCCAGTGATAAAGCTGTATTATTTACCATTAATTGTGAGGATATCTTTAAAGAGCTGCCAGCTGGCTAATGGCTAACCTGTTTTTAAATGTGAGGAGAGAGATTCTGGGAATGCACATTAGGTCTAAGCAAATTTTTTCTTTAGCAGCAGGGTGTTGGGGTGGTAGAGGGGAAGAATGCTCAGGCAGCTCACTTGGCACATTTTTAATAAATTGTTATGTCTTTCTAACCCACTGAATTTCCTTGAAAGAATTAACTGAATATTTGCAGTTAGGAAAGCCAGTGGTTGGAACTCTGTTGTGATCTTCCCAAAAGGCTCAGATGATGTGTCTTCTAAATTAGTTGTTATAATTAATTTGTTAATAAAAGGTCAGATTCCAAGATAGTTCCAAAAATCAGTTGAGATAAACAAACATACGAAGTGAGAGCATGGAGATCAGTTTGAACAGTGAGAAAACTTTTAGAAACCTTCAAATAATGTAAAAACATCTATTAATAATTCAGAAGCAATGCAAATAAATGGCACATATTTACCAACAAGTTCAGAGGCTTATGAGAAACTCTTGAAGGACTCAATTAAGCTTGGTAATGGGGTAAACACAATAGCAGATGATACTCAATAGAGAGAAGATGGAGGTAATACATAATGAACAGTTTCGAGTCGTGCATTTAATGAATTCTGAATTACCCCTGCCTCTCGAGAAGAGAGATTCCCAGCTAGTGTCATAACAAACAGGGCAAGGAGGACAGTGGACAAAAAAACCTAGGTGAATAAGTTACTCATAACATTTACAAACAGTGGATGGAATTTATCAACCCAGACAGCATTGTTGCAAAGCTATTTTGAACTGGCTTGTAGGTAAGATTACATTATAATGAGTTTTCTTTCTACTTCAGTAACTAAAACCTCCTAGTTAAGTTCTAATGTAATTCCAGTATATTATAATTAAAAAATTAGAGTGAAATGTTTAAAACACACTGACAGATGTGAAAGTGACACGTTCATGTGTCTACTACCTAACTTTATCAAACTATAACATTTTTATGCCATCTTTCTTTTAGAATTTTGTTTTGCTTTGTCTAAAAGAAATCAAACATTAAGGTACCACTAAGGCTCTGGGTAAACCTCCAAGATCGATTGCTCCCTCTCCCTTCCTGCCTCTCTCCTTGTTTTCCTGAAGGAAACTGTTATCGTTAATTCAGCAAATAATGTTCCCATACTTATTTTGTTTTTTACTACATGTTTATATAGTTGACTACTTACATAATATTATTGTAGGATTTTAAGAAATCCTGTGATTTCTGGATTTTACTTAATTTTGTTGTGTTGTCATTGAACCAGTTACATCTTTTTACTTTTTGCAGCTAGGGAAAGTGCACACTCTGAGGGATTGTGGCATTCTCTGTAAGACAATGTTAGAAAGAACTTGTTGTAGGATTTGGACTTTGGGTGATGACTGAGGAGGGTTCTAGGGAGCAGGGCTTTGTGCTATCTGGAATCAGGGGCAACACAATGATTCCTTGCAGAAGAGTGTCTTTGATAATTTCCTTGCTATGCAGTATATAGCAAGCAACTCCTTTTTTTTCTTATTATGGACAATGCTGTCCTGAACCTTTATTTTATATGTCTCCTAGTATAACCACAAGTGCTTTTAACTCAGTTTTATTGCGATATAATTGACAAATAACATTGTATTTTCAGGTGTATAACATAGTGATTTGATACATGTTTATACTGTGCAATGATTACCACAATAAGCTTAGTTAACATCCATCATCTTACATGGTTACAATTTTTTTATGAGAACTTTTAAGATCTACTTGTTTAGCATTTTTCAAATATATACTATTAACTCTAGTCATCATGCCGTACATTAAATTCCCAGGACTTATTTATCTTATAACAGGAAGTTATACTTTTTGACCACAGGTTTTTAAACTTTATATAAATGGTACCTCATTCTTGCATCCTTTGCATTATGTTTTTGAGACTGAACATTATATTTTGCTTAGCATTGCATTTTGTATGTTTATCTTCATTGATTTATGCTGCTTCTGTGTATTCATTTTGACTGCATACTCCATGCACAGATGTGTCACAATCTATTTATCCATGGTTTCTTGATGAGCATCTTGCTTCTGTTTTCAATTTATTTCCCAATAGTATTGCAATGTAGATTCTTTTATGTGCCTCTGTGAGCACACATGCACATGTCTCTAAGGGTATATACACCTAGAGCTATGAACATTTTAAACTTTGTTTAATGTGGTCAAATGCTTTCCATAGTGGCATTACTAAGTTACTTTTTTTCAACCATGGGATGATAGTACCCACTTTGGTATATCCTCCCCAACACTGGGTAGTGTCAGACTTTTTAAACCTTTGACAATCTGATAGGTATAAAATGAAATCTTGTTTCAATTTGGATTTCTTTTCAGAAAAAAAAAAGAACTTTTTGGCTTAGGAAAAATAGAAAATACTAATTGCTGTGCTAGTATTTTTTGCTCCATAACTTAGGAAAATGCCCCTGGGGAATTTTTCTCTGCCTTTTTTTTTTTTTTTTCTAATGAGACAGGAGCTTTGATGAAAAGTGGTTCTACATGGAGGGAAAGAGAAGGCCAGTGATATGTTGTGGGTTATAAAGCAAGTCACATATTACTTAATTGTCTCTTTCTGACTGGCAGAGGTCTTGGTAAGAGAATCTTTGGTTTAGGAGAAAGTCAAGTCTGACAAGAAGATGTAGTTACTACCTGCCAATAGCACTGAAAGAAGAGGTTGTGACATACATTCCTCACTGGTAGGCTGTCATATGTATCTTTTGTAAATAGACAGAACATGAATACCAAAGGTTTAAATATTCCACAAGCTGTTGAGGAGTGATAGCATCCGGAACCAGGCTCTGTTATTCCCAAGTGAATAGACCATCTGTTGAATTTAAAAAGTTACTAAGCTTCTGTCTTTATGGGACTTTTTTTTTCTATGTAATAACCCTAGCAATATATTTTACTGGCTTTTATTTTTATACTATAACACACAAAATTCTCAGTGATAATAACTGAACCAGATTTCTGAATGAAAAAAAAAAGTTGTTAGTAACATACCTCTGTGGGGTAATTATTGAAATTCTTTTTTTCATATCATTACTCTTAATGGGTTACTAAGATCACATTTTAATTTCTAATCATAACTTTCATCTTTTATTAAGTGTTTAATACTTTAGCATGGCTAATTTCCTTTTACAGGAGATTTTTCTCCTTGTAATTGTGATGGATGGGTAGTCCAGATTTATTTTTCCTGCATAAGTGAGGAAATGATGAGGTAGAGTAGAGGGTCTTGGCTACATAATCAATCATTTGCAAACTTGGGATTAGAAGGATGATTTTAAACTCTTGTTTCTATCCAGTATGTCACTCACTAGAGTATTTCCTAAAATTTCTACCAATATGTAGCTCCTAGCAACAACTCATAACTTAGCCCAGACACCAGAAAGGCAAAAATTTGAGAAGTTGACTAACTCTCAAATAATTTTATAATATTTCCTTTCTTGGTATTATACTATATCACAATTATGGGGCCTCATCTTGACAGTGACCCTTTACTAAGTGGTGAAAGGAGAATAGCTTCTTGGTTTCTTTCAAATCTTTGCCTCCTAGTGGCAAACTCCTTCAGGATGAGTCACTCACTCCCCATTAAAGATGGGTTACTTGGGTGGTGAGGTGGCTTCATTGGTGCTCCTGTTCTGAATTGGGACAATCACACTAGGACCCACTGAAGTACTGTTCTTGGGATCTGAGAGATATGATCTCTCTCTGTATAGAAAAAGCTGTATCTCTCCCAGAACACTTATTTATTTTTGTTTTATTTTACTGTGAACTTGGTAAATGATCATTTCTTTAGTTCCTTAGGACATTCCGATTCAAAATTGCAGCTAACCTCTAATAGCAAACATACCTTTGACACCTATTATATTGTGCTGGCTTTATTTTCTCTACCCTTGTTTGCTCTCATTCTGATTTCTTCATTACCTTATTTTTTTCCCATTATAGAGTGTGTACTTTAATAAGCCTGCCCAAATCCTTCTGGAATGAAATTCCCTTCCCCAAGCAATGTCTTAGACAACTTTTGTTGAAGGACTGCCACAAATAATGATGCAAGACTGTAATGAGCTCCCACAAATAAACACTGCGGTGCTTGCTGAATAACTATATCAAAGCCAAATTAGTGAGGTGGCAGTTTATAAGTAAATTTTAGTACGTTAAGACTCAAGGCCAAGATGTTGCCTTATGTAAAATGTTTCCTCCTGGGGAAAGACAAATACATTTTCAGTCCCATGTCCCTTTTCAGTTGGGAATATGTGAGATCCCGGGTTAAGACATTGTTTTCCAAAGTGTGCGCCATGGAGCATTTGTTCCCAGGATATTATTCAATACTATCCCCCCAAAAAAAAGAAAAAAAAAGGAAAGGAAACAATATTCTTCACTCATATATGTGAAAATGTGAATTAACCAAAGTTATTCAAGTTTTTTACTGAAAAACTTCTCAGAGCTCTCAATATGCAAAAATATTCTGTCTCTCCCAGAACAGGAGATAGAGTTTAGTTTTCTAAACTTATTTGGCCCCAAAGTCTGGTTTATGCAAATCCTAATCTTCCCCCACTTCCCACACCCTCAATCTCCAATATCATATTGGAGACCACTGTGATGGGAGAGGAATTAGTTTTTCATTTCACTCTCCACAGCGCAGGCTTTGTGAGTTACCTACCCGGATGGCTGGGTGACATGCAATGTAGTTAACAATTAGTGCAGCACTTCCCTCACAAATCAGAACATATGTGGTGGTCCTGGAGGAAGGAAGCACCCCTCCAGAGTACCCCCTTCCTTCACTAAATGTAAGCTGATGTTGCTGAATTTGTGGAAGGGGGCACTGTCTCAGGGGAGGGGCTGCAAAAGATGGGGCTCAGTGTAGTGGTTCTCAAGCCACCAGCACCAGCCCACTCAGCCCAGTCACACCAATGCATAACCAGCTTCATATCAGTCGTGCCTCAGAGGTCATAGGGCACTTCTCTGGTTAGCCACACCTAAGGAGAATCAGGAGGCTGAGTTTTATAGGAAGAATATCTTACAATGAAACGAGGGTCTCGGGTTCATTTTTCTTTTGACTTTAACTTAAATTTAGAAAGAAATAAAACAGTTTACAGATGGCCGTGGCAGGGAGCTTTTTAAAAACACAATTGCAGATCTTTGTTACTATAAGACAGGTTTCAGACAAGCAAAATGTTAGTTACTGTTAGGCCTGTCTAACAATATAAACAGCCTTCACTCACCCAAGATGAATCATAATACTCAACATTCCTTGCCAAGTGGATGTATTTTGACTGTATTAATGAGATTCTAACTTTTAAACTTCCAGATTTAATCCACGTGGGAATTTATTGTCTGGCATATATATGTTGTTATGTATCCAAGCCTTGAATCAAACCATTTTGTTTACAGTTTAAATAGATCAGGCCATGGCCTTGGGGACCCATCACTTGACAGGTCTCCTTAACATTCACAAAGGAGGGTGGAACATCCTATTCTGGAAACTCAGTAAGGTGGGTCATAGAGCCCTTTGGGCTGACAGTCAAGTGTGCTCTTTAAGATCAAGGAAATGACATCTATAGCAATAGCAAGGTCCCAAGTCCAAACTGCCTCATCTTCTTATCTTGAAAAATAACAAGAGTAATAAGCCAAGGATAAAAAGAAGGTAGGAATCTTTTGCTACTTCCTTGGCACCTGTAACATCATACCCAGAGTCCCAAAATTATCTCCACAGGACACTTTTTGCACCTTTCAAAACCTGTTGGCTGAGTATTTAGAAAAACTCTGAGGGAAATGAGGATGTGGTGAAGATCCCAGCATGTAGTACAGCATCTCAAGTGACCCCCCAGGGTTTATTTTTGTTCTCTGTGGTTCTAGTCATTAAACATATACAGATATCTACCTTTTGAGTGTAAGAGCTCCATACCCACTGCTTTAAGGATTAGGCATCTTGCTTCAGTCCTCACTGCCCCAAACAATCTATCTTTTTCGCCAATGAATTTGAACTTGGAAAAGCACCTACACTATGAAGCAAGACTTGCCTGGGGAGAATTAGGAAGAATGTGTCATGGCACCACACCCACTGAGCAAGCAGTAATTGAAGCACTACACCAGTTGGTGCAGGTACATATTATGAATTACTAGGGAGAGAAACATATCATGCAACACTCCTAACCATTCATTGGCTCAAGGTACAGAGATAGGCAACCAGGTAAAGCTGTAAAACCCAGCCACGGTGTGGAAAATAGACAAATGTTGCAACAGTAGTCTGATGAGCAATGGTAACTCATGATTCTATGTGGTCTTTCCTCTTCAATGTTCGTAGAACCTTACACAAGCTTTATCTAATTAATCTTTCTTGTGCCCTGTGAGGCAGCAAGGCCCATTATCCTTAATTTGGTAGATGTGGAAATAGAGACATAGAGAGGTTAATATACTCCTGGTGATTCAATGAATCAACAGCAAAACCAGAAGTGGTATCTGTTTTTCAAATTTTCAGTCCAAAATTTACTGAAACTTAGGGGAACAAAATGTCATTTTCATTATTGTCCAATATCATGTAGTTCTTGCTTCATCTCTGGCACTTTATTTTTCATATGACCTTGAGTAAATTGCTTGTTCATGCTGAGATTATCTGCAAAATGGGTATAACACTTGCCCTGCCTACCCTACAGGACCATCACGGGCTCATGGGAAATGATGATTGTTTAATTCATCTAAAACACATAAAGTTTTTTTTTAAACCAATGTTTTACTCTTGATTTTTAAATATGTTGTTTTTATACTTAATAATTTTGAAAGGTCAAGAAAACAAGTGACTTTTACCTGCATTTTATTTAATAAAAGTGTGATGAGCTTTGAAACCAAGCGCGTGCTCTCTCTCTCTCTCTCCCTCTCTCATGTACACACACAAATAATCCAGGAATAGTCTTAATGTTTGTTTATTTGTTTATGTATTTTATTATGGTGACATTAGTTAACGAAATCCAGTAAGTTCCAGGTGTATAATTCAACAGTAAGGCATATATACATATTGCCTTATGTGCTCACCACCCAGAGTTAGGTTTCTTTCTGTCACCACATGTATGACCCCTTTAACCCCATCTACCTCCCACTACCACCCTCCAGTTTTTTAATGTTTAAATTAAAAAAATGTTTTCAAATAGAAGAATGAACTTAGCACCTTACTCAGTGCCAGATACACAGTCGTTCAGTAAATATTTATTGAATAAGTGACAGATGGATTCACTCTGTGGATAATAAATTCAGTGGTTGATATTATGGATGTCAATGTGTAATAGATTTTTGAGGAAACCAAGATAAAGAGCTCATAACAGTAAACTCTATTGGTTTTATTAATCAATATCAATCTATCCATTTTTTAAGGTACCTGAATATAACACAATACTATCCATTGTAATTATTATCCATTAAACTTACTATATCCATTGTTATCTTTTGATTTTACTAATATTGGTTTAAAATTTGAAATGTTATCCTACAAATAATAAAGATAAATGTGTATATTATATTAAAGTCTTAAATCATGCAGTCTTCTTGTGACCCTCACAGGTTTATTCATTAATTAATTTATTAATATAATTAATAATTGCTTGTAATGTGTCAAGCATTGTGCTAAGAATCATGTAAGGATTTTCCTTTCTTTTGACTGCTTATTTTCTACCTAGTCTCTTAAAAAATGCAATTTTATTGAGTTAGTCTCCATCTGCAGATTCAAATTCATATCGGTATTAACCTTAGCCTAAGGTCTCTCTGGGTCATATAGGTGGTGGGGGGAAGGGAAGCCCTTATTCAGAAGAACTGGAATCAGAAGAGCAAGTGTAGTTGATCTTACCTGGTGATAGGGAGCAGGACACCTCACCTCAAGGAACAGCCTAATCCTACAAATGGAAAGTTCACACAAAGGAGAACAGTGACAGTCCTACGGGTTCCTGATATAATGTTTTGAATAATTTGAAAAGCTAGCTTTATGTCATTTATCATTTTAATTACATCTTTAAAAATGTAAGTAAGAACAAAATATGCTCAAAAATTATGAGAAGGTTAAAAAAACTTATTTTAATAAAATATTACAAATATACTTCTGGAATTCCTTTCCCATATTTTTTTTATTCATATTAGTTATTTGATTATTCGTAGATGAAGTTTCTGAACATGCTTATTTCATTTTGTATACTTGTCATGGTAACTAATTCTTCTCGTGGTATTTCATAGGGAGACTTACCATTTGTCTGATCAGAAGGCCTAATACTTGTTCTGTCAATATGACCCTGTACACAGAAAGTTAATTAAAATATAATGCCTCAAGTGAATAACTCCATATTTAAAAAGTCAGATTTTTTTTTCTTGAAGATTTTTTATTTATGTCTTCACTGAGATAAAGACCAAATTTCTTTAATTTGGAAACACAAAGCTACCACCTTGATTGAGTTCTGACTTGCTTTGAGAAAAGCAAAAAAGCACAGTGGAAGTTCTCCAATTATACAATTATAATATCTACAAATGCCACCAAGGCAACCCACAGAATGCTTCTTGAGCCTAATGATGTCACATGGAGGTAGCTTCATTACTGAGAAGACTATGACATTTCCTTCTTTAATAATACAATAAATAAAAAATAGCACTTTTATAGATAGTGCCAATGAGCAACATACTCTTGAATTTATTATGGAAGTGGGTAAAAATTCTTCTGTGGTGGTAAAAAAGGAAAAGGAGTAAGGGAAGATTTTGGAAGAATGTACATTCTTGGCTGCGTCAAGTAAAGAGATAGAGGGGTAGGTGAAAAAAGCAGGAGTAGCAAGAGAAGAGAGAAAAGATGAAACTGAGTAAACAGAGGAGGTGCTGAGTGGAAAGGACAGAAAAATAATATAGCGATAGGGGGAAAGAAATATTAACAGATACTAAGTAGATTAGATGAGATGAGGGAAGAAGAAAAGACGTAAGAACAAGAAATGAACAAGGAAGGAGAGGGATGAATGTAAGAAAGTTCATCCTTCTAAGAGTCAACAAACTATAGCCTGTGGGCCAAATCTAGCCTACTCCCATTTAGTAAATGAAGTTTTATTGGAATACAATCACATCCATTGTGTACATGCTCTCCATAGTTGTTTTAATGCTATGACGCCAGAGAGAGTTAAGTAATTTATGAGGGGGACAGTAGACTGCAGGTGGACCAAAGCTTAAAATACTTTCTGACTCATGAAAAAATTTGCAGTCTAATCAAGTTGTCCTCAAATTTTCAAGTACCTCAGAATTTCCTGGAAGGCTTGTTAAAATAAAGATTGCTGAACCTCACCCTCAGAATTTCTGATTAGGGGTACCTGGGGTGAGATCTCAAATTTTCATGTCTAATGAGTTCCCAGGTGATGCCGATGCTGTTGCTACAGGGACCACACTTTGAGAACCACTGCTCTAATCTTCACATTATGTCACACTAAGATTGCTCTGAATAAGGACTTTTGTGCAGGAAAGGAAAGGGAAATCAAACTCAATCCCCCTATCAGATAAATAAATGTATTTTCTTTATATCGTAATTGTTTACAAAGAATCTATATATATATTTTAAATTCTTAGAACCAAATCTTTTTCATAAGGCTATGTTTATTCTTTTTATTATTATTATTATTATTATT
>CM053503.1:153878637-153949327 GCA_028627145.1 Eidolon dupreanum | reverse complement strand
ACCCAGAAGGATATATTTTCTGGACTCAGCTAGGCTTACATGCCAGATTCAGTGGTCATCTAAATTTTGTAAAATAATCTAATATACCTCCCAGAGGTATCCAATATGAGATAAATTCTCTGAGACTTCCTTAGAACTATTCAAAGTTCCTGAAAAGGGTTTGTAAGTTTCCCAGTTCGGTCCTAGGGAGTGGGAATGAGGATCGGTCATCATGGAATAAATCCATATCTGGCATAGTCTAATACAGCGTTTCTCAATTTCAGCCAGATAATTCTTTGTTGTGGTGTGCATGGTTGGATGTTTAGCAGCATCCCTGGCTTCTACCCACTAGATGCTAGTAATACCCTTCCTCGAGCTGTGACAATCAAATATATCTCCAGACATTGCTAAATGTCCCCTGGGATGGAAGGGACAAAGGTGTCCCCAGTTGAGAACTACTGGTCTAGCGCAAGGGTGAAGGAAAAATTTTAAGGTGGCCAGAGGTTTGAATTAAGGTTACGATTCTAAGATCTTGCTCTACAAGAAACATAAATGATAACTCTGATTAAGTGGCCCCTGTCATTTGTTTCCTTTATCCCTTGTGCATATTCTTATTTAGCTAATACCATTAATACATTGTAATTCCTGGCTTTCTTATTTGACTTGCCCATTATATAGTATATAGCATGAATTTAATAACTGTTAGTAAGTTAATGAATGAATATGGTGAGTATGGTGTAAGATTATACATTTGTGACTGTGGTACCATTCCTGGGGGGCTCCTCTTTCAAGGACCTTTGCAGAACCAAGTATACAACAATGAAGGGCAGACCAGGCTGTGTAAACAAGATGCTTTCTTAGTATCAGTTCTTCCAAGTAATAGTCTTTATTGTCTAGTATTCAATGCTTGTTAGACACTAAATATCCTACCATTTGCTAACACAGGGCACTGTAGACTTTTCCCAAGAATTTCCAAGTCTAAACAGGGAAAAATTTGGCATTACTGTGAATGGGATACTCTTTTTATAAGTAAATTGATAAATTAATAATAAAATGAAGAAAGCCTGGGTGAAGTCCTTTGCCTTGTTCTACCTCAGTAGACAATGTTTGCTAGTTCCAGATATATGAATAATAAGGGTACATCCATCTGGTGTCCAGAGATTTTGAAAGTTCTAGTATTCTAGACAAAGGATATGTGGAGCATAGATGCATAAGTATGGGGCTTTGGCTCTTGCTGATGGTGAAGTTTGTATCTTTGTACCATCTTCTTTTGTGGGAACTTTGACAGTTAATATTGCTAAGTGCTTATGATGACAGGGACCAAAGAGGCACTTGATAAGCACATCTCATACAGTATTAACAACAACCTTGCAAGATAGGCATGTCATTCTTAATTTGCAGATGAAAGAGGCAATGACTGAGGTCTTTTAGGAAGAAGCAGAGTGGGCAGTCCGAAGGTATCTGCTAACTCCAAAACTCTTTTCTGCTACACCCTAGCAATACTGTCTCTTTTTATTTAATCGATCTTATGGTCCAGTACTACGGTAGGTGTTTGGAAAATAAAGATGAATGAGACATGGTGCCTACTTCCAAAAATGTCATAGCTTCAAATGGAGAGGTGGTAGGAATAGTTACACAAATTTACTACACTTATAATCAGTATAAAATACATACGAAGTGCTTAAATTGTGTCAAATAACAGAAAAGATACTGTTTCTCACTTATCATTCTAAGAAGCATATAGTGCTCTGTCTTTAGGCAGGATCATGCTAATGACAAAGTTCAGATTGCCATTACTAACTCAGCAAGAGTGGCTGTCTTCCTGTCCCCTTTTAGTAATTAATTGGGAGTTAATAGAATTAATTACCTTTGCTTGAAATACAGAAGTAGCTGTATTTCAATATATAGCCTTAATTCACCTTTTTATCCACAACACTGTTTTACATTTCTATTGTAGTTTCCATTTTAAAGAGTTTAAAAACAATAGTTTTGTAGTGCAGTGGCAGTGGACACATGCCATCATACCACACATTGTAAATGCAAAATAAAATGGGAAAATTTGCAGGCAGATGAATGTCAAAGCACATGATATCCTGGGCTCTCACACCAACAAAAAGACCAGCCAAAGCCACATAAAAGAAGGTGGACCACCTTCTCACTACTGTTATGTGGAATTCATTCATGGGAGACCATGTAGCCGTGACTTTTCCTGATCAAGGACAGGTCCTATCGAAAAAGAGGCCTCCTTGTCTGGAAACAGCCATTTGAGCAAATTTAGAACTGCTGATCCAGTGGCTTGCTGGGGAGGGATGAGCTTGTTGTTAAATTTGGTCTTTAAAGAATTGGAGTAGTTTTAGGGATCTTATCTGAATGTGGCAAGATGGGCAAGGAATCCTCTGTAAAGTATACAGATTTTGCTTCTCCAAGCTCACACTTTCTTAGTTTCCTATTCCCTGTCTCTTCCTCTCTCCCTGACTCCCTTTTATTATGCATCTCTGTTTTTTTCTTGCTCTTTCTTTATTCACTTTGATCTTTGTCATTTTCCCTTTGGTTTTTGTTGTTGTCCCTAATTCTTAACATTTTTATGAAGGCAGTTTTTCCCTTTATTTTCAAAATGTGTTGATATTCAATAGTCTTCCTTATGGTATTTCAAACTGAACTAAAAAAAATGTTGAGAAAAAGAAAAGTGAACCTTACTTTTCTCAGATTTTCTAAAACTTCTGTGTGAGAGAAGGGAAAATGTTCAGGTCAATTCTTATTTTTATCTGAACAGTTTCCCATCCAAATAGTTAGCATAAGGAATGTAAAAATATTGAGAAAAATACAGTCATGGTTATGAATAATTCAAAGAGGTATTAAGAATGCAAAACTTTTTAAGCAACCAGTACACATTAGAAAACATTGAAAAAACACTAGGAATGAAAACAAATATCACCTCTTCTTATCTTGTGCATTAAAAGGACACACTGAAAGAAAAATAACACAGATTTTTTTTTTCCCAATTACAAATCACACAGTACCCTGGAACCAGGATTTAGATCTTGTTTTTAAAAAGAAAGGTGAATGGAACCTCAGGAGTAAGCAGAACTTCTTGCTTTTCCATTGTTATCTTGTTCTATCACTCCTTAGGTATCTTAAATAAGCTTTTATTTTTTAAATAAACAAATACACAAAAGTCACCAACTTTTAGAAATTCTAAAAAATATTCAATCCAGGCATTTGGATTGATTTCACTCTTGAAATATATATACACATTAATTTTAGGCACTTACTTGAGGTATATCGAGTGTCCAAGAAAATATAATTATCATCATTTTAATAATAATCAATTAAATAGGCAATGAATTTCCAAAAAGAGGGTTACTAAATTGTGAGGATGGCCAATAATGTTATTTGTGTTTGTTTGTTTTCCAAAAGCTAGCATGATCTCATTATGCAGGAAGTCCTGGTGCCACAATGCTATGATTATTGTCTTGATCCATTCAGTACAAAAACTGGCTCATTTCATTATTCTTTTATTACCTGGTACCACCTATAATGACACCAACCACAGTGCCTTAAACAGACTGGATATTCATATACATATGTGTTCTTTTCCATCTTCCTTTAATCTGTCTTACAACTATTCACCTGTGATAGTCTTCAAAATGACATCTATAAATCCATATAGAATACTTGTTTTTCTTTCAAAGTTGACAAATAAGCAGACCTTTGCTACCATTCCTGAAGCCCCCTTAGAGTCTTGTATATTTGGGATCTATTATCTTTTTTAATGAAAATATATATATATATCATAAATACTTCCAATTTCTAGCTCCAATGTCTTTTTTAAATAATTTCCTTTTTACAAGATTAAAGTAAAAATAAATATGTTAAACCTCATCTGAGCCATTTTAGCTGAATAAAATTTACCTTATAGGAGACCTTATATGTCCATTGGTGTATGGTCAGGTGAGCACTTCCATTAAAATCCTAGAAAGTAGATTAAAAATTTGAAAGTCTTCGGAAAGCCCTGGAATCTGCCACATAATACATTGCTGTAACTAACTGGAATTAATGTGGGTGAAGTTATAGAGTTCTTGCTTTTTCTTCTGTAGTGCAATTCTGAGAAAGTCATCCAACCTGCAGAAGGACAGCAATTTATCACTCCAGAGCACCGAAGTTCCAGAAAGAAGGCACGCATCACCAGGTAAGCTATTCTCTCCTGCCGAATTTAGAACAGCCGGTAAAGAGCTAATCTTTAAAAGGGTTTATACTTTTCAAACAAAGATGAAAGTCCTAGAATATGCCTGAGAGATCTACATGTTTATTATGGTTACCTAAGTGTGGCAGTGCAATTATGCAAAGTTCTTGAGAATAATTAGAAATTAAGTTCTTAGTGAAATACTCTCTGGGAACGAAAGCCTAGTTGGGACTAATATGATGTTGAGAATTGCCCAGTTTCCTAGAATTGACTAGGGACTCTTTAATGGGTGATTAGATGATGTGGGGATGGTTAGAAATTCCAGGAATAAAAATTATTGGATGGAATTACAGAGATTTGTCCAAACTTTTCATTTTAGAGATGAGGAATATGACACCCAACAAAGTTATGTGTCCTGTCTATAGTCACCCAGCAGACCTGGCACTGGGACAAATGCCAGGTTGGGCTTCTGTTGGCCAGACTTTTATTCCTCTCACTCAGTGCTCAGAATCACAGTCATTCAGTGTGATCGTGTACTTCTCACTTATAGCCAAGCCAGTGGCTCTCAAACTGCGGTGTTCAGGAAACCCTCAGGCTGAGCTTCCTGGGCTTTGTGCGAAGTGATTCTGATGCAGATGGTCTTGAGAAGCCACACATTGAGAGTAAATTCTTGAAACAGCAGGATCCTTTTACATTCTTTTGACAATATTTACCGGGTGTGTGCTATCCTGTAAACACTGTCTTAATGGGGATATATTAGAGAACAGAATGAAGACTCCTGTATGTTGGAATATGATTGTACTCTGGGGAAAAAAAAAGTGCCTTTAAAAATGTCATGGAATATTTAAGATTTTGTGACATTAAATAACATTTCAATACAAGCTGATGGACCAAATAAAAAAGTCATGGGTTAATGTGATAGGAATATGATGGTAAGTGAGTGGTTTTGAAAAGTTAAGTTTCTGTTGTGTATCATTTGTGGGTATTTGGCTGAGTGAGTTAAAGCACAGTAAAAATAGGAGCATAGTGTTATAGTCTAACAAGTGTGCTTTGCTCTATAGCCACGGATTAAATTTTTCACCCTGGCTGGTCATCTCACAAATGTATTATCTTGGTCTACAGAAATCCATTGGTATGGCTTTTTTTTTTTTAATTTTTTTTTTTTAGTTAAATTTATTTGGGTGACACTGGTTAATAACATTGTATAAGTTTCAAGTATACACTTCTACAATACATTATCTGTATTTGTCAGTGTGTGCTCACCACAGTTGGTAAATTCTTTAGCTCCATGGGCACGAGAATAGAGCGTAGGCCCTAATGGTGATAAGTCAATGTATCTTTGAATATTAAGATTCTTTGCTGTGAAAATAACAAAGTATTTCTGTCCAAACTTATAAAGGTTAACATACTGGCTTAATGAATGTCCACGTTGTACATTTGAACGAACCCTTCTAGCTAATGCCATCAATTCAGAACTCTCTACCACAGTATACATAGTACTAGGTGATGCCACTTTGGGAATTATTTAAATAAACTATAGTTTGGACTAATTCCTTTATCCCATTTATTTGATCTGAAATAGCATTCAGAAACCACTTTGGGGAGGAGAGGATTTATGATTCTAAGCAGATTTCAGCCTCCCAATTGAATAATTAAAAAGAAAACCATTATCACCAGATGTGCATTGGCAGATCCTTTGAACAGATGTTGGATATGATGGATCTGTGGAGCTAGTGGAGGCACCTCACACAAGCCTGCACAGAAATGATTCAGTTTATTAGGCAATAATATTGGTGATGAAGTTTAATGACATTAACTGGAATGAAAGCAAATCACATCTAAAACGATTGGAAAACAACCAAGAGCAGACCAAATCCATCACAATTTTATGTGAGAAGAGAAACTAATGGAATTTACATCTTGCCAGTATGAAACTTGCCTGGAAGATGCATATTTGAGCACTTTCTTGCTGTGGGGCATATGAGGGACAGTGATAGTTATGGATTATTTTGTATATGTGTGTTTAGAATCTAATCTGTTCTTTCTTCTACTACAGCTACAGTATTTCCCAGTCCAAGTTCTGATTTGGAAAGTACTGGAACAGATACCTTCAATGGTAGTCAAGTTCTTGCAAGGATCCTTGGTTTGGAAAAGGTAATTTCACTCAGTTTTATAGTAGACTGATAATAAAGAGCAGTTGAACAAATGCCTCTGAAGTTAGTGGAGGAATAGCCCAAATAGGAAGAGGTTTGGGTCATCTTTTCCATTTGGAGTAATATCTCAGAAAGAATTTTTTCTTAGAGCCCTTTAAAAAAGAGTTTGTTTTTGAAACATTCTGACTTCTTTAAAATCTTGTATATTTATTTACTTCCCTGTTAAGTTTCTTAATCTAATTTAAGACTTTCCTAAAGTAAGAAATACGGTGGCATTATATGTGATCTTTTTATTTTCTGAAGGAGGGGGAAAAAAAGGCTATATGAAAGCCAGCAAAGCTGTAACACTCATTAAGCTGCTTCATTCATACTGATAATGCCTTTGGAGAAAGCAGAACAATGGAAAATATCTCCCCGAAGTAGTATAATCTTTTTCCTTAGTGGAATTTACAAAGCTAATCTATGGATTTCTCTGTTTACTAGTCATTTTCTTTAAGATTCCAGATTGCAAGATAATACACATAATTTCTATCAAAGGTGTTAACTGGCAGCCTATGAGCTAAGTGTGTGTGTGTGTATGTGTGTGTATGTGTGTGTGTGTGTGTACAGGGATTTTAAGAAGTCGAATTTAAATGTGTTTAGGCAGAACAGGCACTCTTTTATTAACTATAATCCCCACTTTTCCTTATTGTCATTCATCCAGCCAGATTCATATACTTAAGTTATTTGGTCGGCCCCTACAGGTATTTGAGTCCTGCTTTACATGTTCTTCAGAAATTAAGAAGAGGTCAATTTCAACATTTTGCAGGAGACATCTCTCTCTTTCTCTCTCTCTCTCTCTCTCTCTCTCTCTCTCTCTCTCTCTCTCACACACACACACACACACACACACACACACACACACATACACAAGCATTTGAAATAATATATCCATGTCTTATTAAGGAGACATTTCTTCCATCTGAATCATGGGGACATATTTCTGACTTTCATTCCTATTCCAGTGACTCTGAGTACTGCAGCTTATATGTCTCTGTGAGTTACCCTTGAGTTAATACTGTATAACTCGGAAATCTCAATAAACTAGTCTATGTTAATAAGCCAAAGGACAACACAAAAATGGATGCCAGGAAAAGGCACCATACTCATCAAAGCAGTTTTGCCAGTGCTGGTTGAAATATAAGACTTTCTCATTTAGTCCAATCTAGAAGTTAAATATCTAGTTTCAGTAATAAATAATAGTTGAGATAACTAAAACACCCTGTCTGGCCTAGGAAGCCCCCAATGTACCCAGTTAACTTCAGTTCAAAGCCTCCCCAAATCAGGCTACTATGTAAAACCAAGGAAAATTATTCTATTCCATTCTATTTCTTCCATATTGGTCCTAGAAGCAAACAGTCTTGCATTGGATCAGTTAAATTATTTACTATCTAGAAGAGCAATGTATTCACAAAAATACCGCTCTATTATGTTGAAACTCCCAAGTTTTCCTTCTCATATGGAATAAAATTTCAGAATCTTGTGACACAGCATGGATTCATATATCCAGTGGAGATGTCAAAAATGAATTTTCTATGTATAGATACATATTTTTAGAATAGTTGGAGCAAGGAAGGGATGTAAAAATTAGGATGAGATATTGATGTCCATGTCAGCAATCTCTCTGATTCCTCTTTCTCTTTACTGCTTTCTGCAACCCTTGCAAGAATGAGGAGAGAAATCATTTTTGGGTGAGCTTTTGTGCAATGTTAGGAAAGAGATATGGATAAATGACTAGACAACCTGGCACTTATAGTATATCCTAGAATAAGTGGATCTTGTTTTGTTCCATTACATTTAGAAGTTGAGTCACACTATAAAGCATAGCATAGATCTTGTGATGTAAACTTAAGGGGACGATGAAGTTAGTTGGCTATCACTCCACAGAGTTATATGAATTCATTATTAAGAAGGACCCATTAAATATTACAATTAAATATAATTGGTTGTAAACATCTAAACAAGTTCATAATGGTGAATGTGAATATTATACCTAAAAATAGTGCTACATGTGACTGGCCTGTACTGTGAAATATATGGGAGTCTTATAATGATCCTATAATGAAAATGCTTCCCAATTATTGCTTTTGGTAATTATACATTTTTATGATTTTCATATATATGTTTTCCTTTTTCTTCATATACAGAATTCTCAAATGAAGTAATTGCTTCACAAATGAAAAATAATCAAAGTTTGTCCATATCTCCAAGTAAACACTGTTGGTCTTGAGAAAAGACTCTTAAGCTCCTATGTCTTGGAAGTCTTCCAAAGATCATTGCCAATTTCCCATAAAGTGTCACAGAGTTAAGATACCCGAGTCTCTGCTGCTAAATGCCCAGGAAAAACTAAGGTTTTTAAGCCTGAATGTTCTTGTCAGAAAAGATCTGGTGCATTTGTGTTCTCTGGTCAGAGACAGGAAATGAGTCCAGTTAAATAAGTCATACGAAAATCATTTAAAACATAATAATGACAAGAATGACTACATTCACACATTCTCTAGGTGACTTTTCATGGGTAAATTTAATGTCTTTTAGTGTTGTTTTAATAATTGTTGTGATGCAGGACCTTAAAATGACTGTTATAAAGATAAGTCAATTTCCTTGAAGACCTGAATACTTTAATATCTACATTTATTAACATCATTATGTCACTCTTCTCATGTACATTTTTAGCTGATAAAGCAAAATTCAACTTCAGAAGATATACGAAGAGAGCTATGTGAGAGATATCCAGAATATATTGCTGATTACACGTTCTCTTGGACCACTCTAGGGAAAAATGTTTTTAACAAATTTTGCCTGTCCAACATGACGCTTATAGAGTCTTCTCTCCAAGAACTAACAAACCAGTTTTCTCAGGTGAGTGTAAATATTTTCATATGACCAAGATCTCATAAGCAATAAAAGGAAATGTCTTGTTTTCGTTTTTGTATTCACAAAGACTAAACGTGAGTCAAAAAGCAGGTCCATAGCCCAAGTGGACTGCAAAATGCTGACTGGAGTATTTGCTGACCTTTGGCATGGATTCATCACACAAGGATTCACACATAATATCTACTTTCCATTTAAATTTGCAGAATTGAAATGATTTCAATGTTGAACCAAAAATATTGCATTTTGGTTAATGTAGAAACATGTTTGTAGATGAAATATGACTTTGCTGTATAGTGATTGAAGACTGTTTCCTCTGAGAATGAGGATGTTCAGAATATAATGTAAGTTTTACTAATTAAACTATCAGAGCCATTTAATGCTCAGAAGTTAGAATAATGGGTAATCTTTTAAATTTGTCTCACTAACATTAAATTTAATTTATTAAAATTAATAAAAGTTGATTTTTGATGAAACTAAATATTCATCTCCCCCAAATATGCACTAGAACCAAGAAATTTTGTTCTATGGAGTGCTAATAACCATTTATATGCTAGTCTTAAATTACAATGTGAAAATAAAACACCAATAATCTATATTTAATGAGACCTTACACACGATGAAAGATCATAAAAATACACAGAAATTTTATAAACAGGGATAAGTGAAACATGTCCACGTATAATGTTTTCCCTTTGATTCCTTGAATTTTATTGTAATATTTTTTAAGTACAGATTGCTTAAATTACCTTTCAGTAATCTAAATTTTCCAACTGAACCGGATTAGAGACACTGTTATAATAATCCCAATCCAATGGAGAGCATTTCAAATCCTTTCTTAAGAAACTCAGCAGTTGTGTAGAGTTAAATGTGTGGTTAAGAATACATTGTTCAAAATCACATTCTCAGCATGAAAGACTTTAAATTAAGACAGAACAAAGGCGTGGCTTTACTAGTATGAATAAGCTTATTAATAAAATTGCTTTGGATGGGAATATAATAAAGAAAATACTTTAAATGCTAGCTGGATCCTGTGATACAAAGCAAAAGAAAAAGTCACAGTTTTTGTTTGTTTGCTTATAGTACAAGGTATGGTTATCACATAAGTTTACTCACTATAAATTATTATAACTAAAATTCTTGGTGTTGCAACAGTATTTTGGAAATATTGTATTCCACTGAGTATTTGTAATTGCAATAGTGAACATTTATATATATATATATATATATATATATATATATATATATATATATATATATATAAATGCATGTGTATATAAAGATACATACATAAAGTTTTAAAGATTCACTACACAAATAATAAATAATATAAGATCTACTAATGAATATAGAGAAGAGATGTCTGTAGCTCCCAAATCAGGTCCTAGAGAAAAACAAACATATTACTGAGAAGCAAATTTTATTTTAAGAAATTAATTTTAATTTCCCCAAATACAATTTAAAATATTTTATATAAATGCAGCTCTGTTAATCAAACTTTGAAGATGCCAATTTCTGTAGGTATAGGAAAAAATGCAACTATGTTTAAGAACATTAGAAATGGTTATTGTTTTTCCAAGTAAAACATGACTTCAAACTGAATGAAAATCTGAAAGAATTATGTAAAAATCTAAATGTTTAATGCTTTCAAATTTAGTAAGCCATGTGATTACAAGTGTTGAAGTCTCATTTTGTCCTGATTGTGGTTTAATTTTTAAGATGTCAAGGGATCCCAATAACCAGAAGACAATATTTCAAGAAATGGTCAAAGTGCTATCCTTCTTCTCACAAGTGCAAGAGCAGACGGCTGTGTGGGAGCTTCTCTCTAGTTTTCCAAATATGTTTCAGAATGGTACGACACTAAGCAATATATTTGATGTTCTTCAAAATGCAAACAGGTAAGAAAATGTAAGAATTAAGTGAGATGTTACTATTCATTAAAAAGTCTTTTGTAAAAAAAATGTTACCTGTAAAGATCATTGGTAGGTAAATAATTTAAATACGGAGCAGGTACTGTCGACACCTTATTGCAGATTTTAGAAATGAGGGTCATGGTATTAGTTAAGCAAAGAAGAAGCATGCACTGCAGCCATTAGGGTTATCAAAGTGTACATGAGGATTGTTAGTTGGTATCTTAGAGCTTCTGAGAAAGAGGTATATAGCAGGACCAATGGTAGATTGGAACTTTGGCTCAGACTTATCCAGGGACAAGAGCTCTGTGTATCTAGCATTTTAACTGCCCAAGACTAAACTATCTCATCGGGTTTTGATTGATAGCATACAATATAAAACAACCGTGTTGTGGTAAGTTTTGAAACAATCCACCTCAGGGGGTTGGCCTCCCTCATGTGCAGCCAGACTATAAATAATCTTTCAAGGTCTGAATTTTAGATTGGCTTTATTTGACAAAAATATTTAAAATTTTTTGCAGAAGAAACCTCTTTCAAGACTGCTTTCCTCCTAAAAATGATCAGATTATGGCCAGCATTTAGATTTTAATGGACTGGTACTTAGGTTTTGACTGTCCTGTCTAGTTAATTTTAAAATGTGCATTAAAAACATCAACAACTAAATTAACAGCTATTCATTACGTACCAGATACTTTACTCGGCTCTTTACACATGTCACATTAAATTCTACAACTAAACTATTATTTATTTTATAAATGAGGTAACAGAGAGTCATAAAAATTAAATATTTGATGATCATACAGCTAGGAGGATTTAAACCTGAGTTTTCTAACTCCAGAACCCAGGCTGCCTCTCTAATATGTCATTAAAAATACAATGTATTCCATCACTGATGTATGAAGCACCAGACAAGAGTGTCCTTATCTTCTTTGGAAAAGTTCCAAGAGCTTATGTTTGTTTAAAGACCTTATAATAAGCCCTTATGTTGCTACATAAATCTCATTTAAACTTCACAACAGTGCTTCGAGATTGAGACAACAGATATCCCCATTTTATAGAAGAGTAAACAAATCCTCATGGAAGCCAAATGGCTTCCCCAAGTTTCTACAGTTAGTGACAAAGGCAAGATCTGAACTCAAAGAATCTGAATCTACATCCTATGTTCTTCCTACAACAGCATGTCATAAACTAATCAACAGAAGGAGTAATTTATTAGGAAATTTGATTCTCCATATTTTTCCACATTTTAACACTTAGGGAAATTTTCACTCACCCAGAATTTTGACACTTGATCTTCTTCTCCTTTTATATTGTCTTAGAAGGCAAATAGGTAAATAAGTTGAAGGAGAGGAAGAATCATTGGAATTGTATAGTGTAGCAATGAAAATATTCAAAATAATATTCATACCATGGTAAGATATCACTATACACTCATTTGAAGGAATTAAAATTTTGAAAGATGGACAACCCCAATTGCTGGAAAAAATATAGAGTAAATAAAATTCTCATACACTGCAAGTTACAGTGTAAAATGATACAACCATTTTGGAAAACAGTATGACACTTTCTGATGAAGTTGATAGTAGACCTATATAATGTAGCATTTTACTTCTGGTTATTTATCCAAGAAAATGAAAACATATGCCAACATGAAGACTTGTATGCTAATGTTTATAGCAGATTTATTCACAATAGTTAAAAATGGGGATGGGGGACAGATATTCAGAAACAGAATGGCAAAAAATTATAGTTTATTTATACATTGAGATTTCACTCAACAAGAAAAATAAACAGATTACTGAACCACACAACAGAATAAATCTTACAAATACTATGCTGGCAAAAGAATCCAGATGAAAAAAAAAGACCACATATTGGATGTGATGATATTATATTTTAGTTATATGGAATTCTCAAAATGAAAAAAAACAATTTATAGTGTTAGAAATCAGATCAGTACATCCTGGAACAACTGTTGGGAGCATGAAGATATTTTGGGGAGTTTATCAAAATGCTTTGTATCCTATTAGCATGGTGGTTACATGATTACACACATTTGTCAAAATGTATTGAATTGTAACCTAAAATAGTTACATTGTTTTGTATGTGAATTATACCTCAATGAAATTTGGCTAAACACAACAAATAAAAAGCAAAAGTCCCACAAAATAATATTCAGTAGAACACAGAACATCCAAAAAATACATTAGGGTCAAAAACAAATAAATAAAAATACTTCAGGCATTATTTTGGTAGAGTAAATTACATAGAAAGGACATTACACTGTGACTTTTTAAATTCTCTTAAAATTTAAAATGAAATAATGCATATTATAGCATTATGCAATAGAGCATGCTGTTAAGTAATGATTATAAATGTAAATGGGAGTACACGATAATAAAGAAAAAAGAAACAGCTAAAAGAAATAGCTTCAAATCCTTTTTAAAGCAGATGACATTCAACTTTTAACTAATTAGAACAATTCATTTTTTAAGTAGTCAACTTTTTTATTTATTTAATTTACTTACATTGCTAATTTATAAACTTGTTCTTTCTAAAATGCTAGTTCCTAGCTACATGTGGGTTTTGATTTAAGGAACTGAATTTTTAACTTTAACTTTAATTAATTTAAATTTCAATACTGACACTTGCTTCAGTAAATGGTAAACCTTTTAGTATGTTTGGAACAATGTGGGTTTTTTAATCTATTTTTTTGCTTGTAAAAGTAATAAAATCTAAATATAGATTAAGTATCCTCAAAAAAAATTTTAGCATCTGAATTGTATCATTCCATAAGTGTAAAATACATGGTGAATTTTGAAGATTTAGTACAATAAAAGACTCAAAATATTTCATTAATACATTTTATATTGATTAGGTGTTGAAATAATAATTTTGGATGTTTGGGTTAAATAAAAAAATATTATTAAAATTAATTTCCTTTTTAAACATGACTACTAGATAATTTTAAATTGAATATGTGGCTTGTATTATTTTTCTGTTAAAAAAACCCTTTATAAACTTTTTTTTTAAAAGTTAAACCTATTGTTATTAAACAGACAGTGTCATTAAAAGCCACCATTTCTTCACAAATGACTATATTTTATCACCAAATTATGGTTTCATCAGTTTATGTCACTTTATGACCACTATAAAAATTTTTATCATTCCCTCCAACAATTTTTTTTAAGTTGCCAGTTGTTTTATAGCCAAATCACCCAAACCAGATTATATAATGTTAAGGTTATGGCAGAAATGAAGAAAAATGAGCAATTGCAAAAAATTGAGAAGTGTATTTGAAAAACATTTTCATGATTTTCACCATTTGTGAGGAAGATTTGAGACGTGAATCATGAAAACTCTTTTTAAAATTATTTTTATGAGGCAACCTGTTTGGGGTAACTTTCATTTTTATTTGATGAAAACAGAAAAAAAATCTATGAAGTAAAATAAAAATATTCTGATCAATGATTTAAAGGGTATTAGAGAGGATGAAGGCCAGATGTTACTATTAAGTTGCAATTTATTAGAAAAAGATGGATTAAGTCTACTGACATTTTATTAATGATATTAATAATAACAAGGCTGACAGCTTAATGAGATTGTCAGGTATTCAGTCTTTGAAGTGTTAATTTGGGACAACAGATCAGGTAAGTCAGGCAGAGGGCCAGGTTGGCAGAGATCTGTGACCTGAGACTGTTTAATTGGTTACAGTGGTCACCAGGATTCAGAATAAAACTAACGTCTGAGAACCAGGAAATTATTGGGGCAAATATAAAAATGCCTGAGGTATCAACTGTTTACGCAGAGCAAAGATGAAAATATTACAGTCATGTCTCTATGCCAAACACAACAGCTGGCATAACAAGTTGACAATGCCTATGGGCTCCATGCAAAAATGTTTTGCCCTCCTCTCCCACCCCAGTGTTGGTGCGAAGTTTCCGTGCCAGAGGAAAGACGTAGTGTGACAAGAACATAAACTTTGAAATTAGACAGAACCAGCTCTACTTAAGTATTAACTGAATAAAATTGTGTAAGTTACTTAAATTTTTGAACTTTAGTTTTCCCATCTGCAAAATAGGCATATAAAACTGACTTTATGGAATTATTAGAGAGCTAGATAAAATGATACTTGCATATACACATATATGTTTATGTATATTTATATACATATACACCCATATCTATATGTGTATCCTAATATGCTAGGTACTGTGTTTAGCACTCTAAACACAGACTTTGCTCATAGATAGGAAGCTAAAATTAAGATATTCTAAATATTAAAAATTCCAAAAATATTACAGAATACGATGAATGTATATGCACACACTGTATTTATTGCTATAGTGAGCCTTCAGTTAGCTAAGATATATAGGGAAAATCTAT
Source organism: Eidolon dupreanum (assembly GCA_028627145.1). Classification (NCBI taxonomy): domain Eukaryota; kingdom Metazoa; phylum Chordata; class Mammalia; order Chiroptera; family Pteropodidae; genus Eidolon; species Eidolon dupreanum. The sequence continues at coordinate 153,933,806 of CM053503.1, read as the reverse complement.
TAGCTAATTTGTACTAAATTTAATATTACAATGGCAAATTGTTAACAAAACCTTTTGTTCTAGTTACTACTCATGTAAATTAAAGCATTGCCTCAGTTTACTCTTTTTAAAAAGTCCAGGCCAGAAAACTAGGCAGTGTACTAAAAAAAAACCCACCAATTATTTCCTCTGCATTTTTCATAGTATTTGTGAGATTCAGAAATATATGTACAATGCCAGCATTTTTGAATGTACTAATGACAAAAAGGGGATTACATTTCTTAAGTAACTAATTGTGTTTTGGAAATATGGAATGAACTCAAGCGTAAGTGAATTTGCTGACTGTCCATCTCCAACGCAGACTGCCTATTTTACTGGTAACATAATAATCCTGGGAAGATAGTGCCAGCTAGTCTGGATATTAATTTTGAGCTACCCCTGGAGTAGTGCCTGTGGGCCACTTAAAGGATAGAATGCAGTCTTTAATTAGGGCATGCTCCTCTTTTTTTTTTTCCAAAATCATTACCATTTGTTTAGCTAAAGGTAAATATTTATCAAATGTTTAAATAATAGTTATTCCTGAAATTGGGTCTTTTACCTGGGCTTGATTTTTAATAAAAATATCCAAAATTTAATTTTCCTTTTAATTAAAACAAAATTGGTATCTTTTCATTGGAAGTTACTTTTCCTAACCACTTTTTTTTAAGTCTTAATACAACTCTACTCCCTTACTTTAAGGCCTTTGAGTCCCAAGGCTTTCGAGTTCTGGTTCATGAAGCACTCTGCCTGATTCATGAACATTTTGTTGAGATTTTGTGGATGAACAGACAAACAAGTAATTAAACAATGAACGTAGCATTTCGTCTTTTATATTATAAGAATAATTTCCTGTATCGTAGATATTTTCTCCTTGAATAACCTTTTGTTTCTGTCTACAAACCTTGAAATGCAATCTGGTTTAATTGTTTTTTGACTCTAGTGCACTGCTGGCGGTGCAGAAGGTTTACCCACGTGTCACAACTAACGAAGGTTTCAGAACTCTTCATAAATCTGTTAAACATCTGCTGTACACGCTGAACTCCCCAGCTCAAGGTATCATATTTCCATCCTACTGTATTCAATTCTGTGTCACAAAGCCCACAAAAAAATATAAATAGTGTGCAACCAAAGTAATCATTTATGATTGTATTACTCTTCGTTGAGGACATATGTTATGACGAAATCTGGACATCTAGCTAATCAAAGTGTAGAGAAAGAGAGAAATGGATGGAAAAGAGGCTGTTACTTTCTACAAGTTTTATTGAGGTGAAATGATCTCTCTTAGCTTGTAAAACTCTGTTCGTACTTGGTATAGAAAATAAGTATCAGAGGTAAACCTCAACAAAAATTTCTACCAGTACTTTGTGGAACAGAAGCCTATACTGAGTTGCTGTATTTTTGCCCTCATTTCCAAATTTTAGCTTTTTAAATCAGAATGAATCTTTTATTGGTAAAAATGTACCCTTCAACCAGCCATCTTGAAAATGCATGAAGGACATCAACATGAATAGATGGGTATAAATCTACTGTTAATCCCAGTAAGACAAGCTATAGCACGTTGCTAGTAAGTCAGAAAATATTATGTTTGCATATGTAGAATAGCATCATATACCACACACATGGAAATACGAAATATCTACACACAGACATACAGAGAGAGATTTGGGGCTCTAAGGAAGAAATCTCTGTTACCTGAGTAAAATGTTTGGTTACCATTTACCTTTCCTGCATGAGTTTAGAATTAGGCTTTTCCCACTGAATTTGTCAGCTTTTAAATATGTAGACTTTACTTTTGGATTACAAATAAGTATCCTGAGAGCATCAGGTCACAAGCTGATTGTTCATTATAAGGTCTTAAGCCATTAGTTTTCATATGAAAAACAGGTTAGGAAAGGCTTTAAAGAATTCTCACTGGAGGGTGTAGAATACTCTTAGATACTAATTTCTGGTAGTCTAGAGCATTTTTTATACCTACAATTACAGAATTAATGACTAGCTTTCAAAATCGTTGTTAAATTCAACAGTCTTAAGTCTTAAGGAACATTGAGGTGGGGTGGGGAAAGGTTTACTCTTTTAAAAAAGTCCAAGCCAGAAAACCAGACAGTGTACAAAACAAACACCAGTTATTTCCTCTACATTTTGTATTTGCATTTTGAAAACTCGAGAACTTCAAGTTTCTCCTTACTATTCTTTTTCTTTTCATCTTCAGACTCACACCTTGTAATTATACAAGTAAAAGGATAAAGTTAAAAATATTTTTACAAATGACAAAAGCTTATCAGCGCTTTAGAAGCCAGAGAAGAAAGCAGAACTTCTTATTAACTGAGGCAGTGAAACATTTCTACTGGTGAACCATATAATTCAGTTTTTTAATATTTAACAATGGCCATGTCTAATGTCTATGAATATATTAACGATTTGGGCATGTATTAAAATATGTCATTGGATGGTCAAGAAGGCAAGGAAATACATCAAGGAAATATGTTTTTGTTTGAAAATTTGATGTGTTTTATTTGTTTCTTTTTTTCAATTTCCTACCCTTGTGACTTCATCAGTCTGAGGAAATCAATGGAATAACATTAACTTCAATTCCTAAAAATTATAACCCCAAGTTCCTACCTACTATGAGTAGAAATTTTTGTGGCCCTTGAAAAATCCTTGTAGATATTTCTAGATATCCTTCAGTAGACCCAAACTTGTCATTAAAGGCTGAACCAGTGACTCATTCAACAGCACGGGGTCTCTGGCCCCAAGCACAGCCTTCTGCCACATTGCCCAGGCCAACATCTGCTTAGTGTTCATGACATTGAGCAGCATTTGTGAAGTGGACATATTTTCTCTCTTGGCTTTACATTCAATTAAGCTGCAGTGGGTAGTATCTCATAGCACAGATGCTCGAGTCCTTTCTAATATATGACAGGATTGATATGACTTTGAAAGTCTCACACCACTTGTTCAAGGAAGTAAAAAAATGTAGTATTTTTTATGTCAATGATAAGTGCTTTGTTATCTTAAATTCCTTTTATCATCCAAACAATCCTATGAATTATAGTTATTATCCTATTTTATAGACAAAGAAATTGAGACAAAAAGAGAGTGGAAATTTTGCCTATGTTATAGATCCAGCAAGTATATAGAGATTACATCCTGGGCCTGTCTATGCCCAGATCCAGGTCCCTTAAGCTGTTTGCTAGATGAACTCACTCATATTTATTCTCTGGGATGCATGCACACTTGCTTCCAGCATATCTCATGCAAGTGCCTGCCACCACCCAATCCAGGATGGCTGCACTTTCAGCTACCAGTGGAGTCTGGCTCATCATGCCAAATTCCTTCCCACATGATACATTTTTCCACGGCCATCCCCAAGTTCCTCTCCACACTCTGATTTCTACAACCTCCCCCACCCCATGTCTATTTCTGAATCAGCCTCCATTATGAACACACGTCAAGGTTTTTTTAGGAGCCTCCTCAGCAATCATGGAAACATGGAGATGGTAATAAACACAGGGGAAGAGGATTGTCTGCTAACTTCCTGTCTTAAGAAATCTACTTCTCAGCTCTGCCTCAGCAAGAATCCCTGCTTTACAGTTTAGTATTTAGCATTTCCATTTATAAACATTGAGTTTTGAGAGCAAAGATTACCTGAGTGACTCATTGAAGTTTGCTCTTTTGCAAAGTAGTAAATTACATGAAATTACATCTTTAACTAGAAAGCCATCCTGGCGAGAAGAGGTTATCTGTGTGCTAGATTTCTTTCTAGGTTTATAGGCACCATTTTTAAATATATTTAATTCCATAAATTAAAAAAAGTAAAATCTCACCTTTTAAAGGTCTGTAATATTTCTCACTTCATTAAAGTTTATTTAGTACAGTATTTCTCCTAATATATTTTATAGTCCAGAAGGAAAAGTGGCAAGAGGGAAAAGTTCCTATTAACATTTAGGATCAAGTCTGTCATTGATATACACAAAGTTAATTTCTGTTAGTTACCCGTTTTAATAACTTGATGAAGAAGAGAAACTTCATACAATATAATATATAAATGCCACTGAACTTGCTTGGTATCACACAAGAGTTCAAAGTGAGCAAGATTTGGTCTTAGAAAAATGATTTTATATACTTTTACATTGCAAAAGCATAAGTCACAACAGAATCCTATTCTTGATAATTCTATATATGGGATGTCAATAAATAATCAATATTGCCATTATTAATTAGGCTTATCTATTCTGCGTATCTTTGTTCTTGGTTCTTTCACTCAGTGATTCATTGCTATCATTAGAGCAATATTTAGCTGCACCTTGAGTGGAGCACAGGAAAACTGAAAAGCCACTCTGCCAGTTACTAGGGATTGTGCAAACATTGTTCAAACATGACTGATGCAGAGATAGATAAGAAAGTCTTTAAATTCTGTGATACTCTTTACACACGCGCTAATTTAAATAAACTAAAGGATCAGCACCAGAAAGTATGGATCATTGCATAGTTTTGTGCTAGGATGTATTTAGAAGCTTTTAAGACACACTAACTAGAGACAAAGGGAGAGCTATTAATGCTGGTAATAAAATTTCCTGTTGAAAGAGATTAGGTCAATGTTAACAACGACAGCACTGAAACGTACTGGATTATATATAAGAATAAGTAGTATCTGAAGAGAAAACTGAAATAAGTGATACTGTTTTCCTAAAGGAGTTGAATAAAAGCATTGGATTTATGATGTTTTTATTTATGCAGTAGCCATTTAAGGTATTTTCATTTTCAATTTTTCATGTGAATGCTGTTGCACATTTACTCTTTAATGATACAGTGTTAAGCGGTAAGCTGAATCAGCAACCTATTTAACTTCTAGGGGCAATTCTCAATGTTGAATTGGATCTTCACATATGGTTTCCATTAGACTCAACTTAGTGATGACCTTCCACACTCCAGATCTTCATAGTATTTGAGACCGCTTAAAACTGTTCTGTTAAAATGAGCCAATTTGCATTCACAGCTGCATTCAATTGAAATCAGTGGCTGCTTTTTGAAAGATGAAAAATATGGATTAGCGATGGCAGATGTTCCTAAGTTCTATACAACTGAAGGCAAAGAAAATGCAGTGATCCATGACTGAAATTGGCTTCATTTGATTAACAAGTTGCACAGTAGTCAATCTGCATTATAATATTCGAGAGTTATCTATGCAGACAGGTCTTAGGATAAAATAATATAGCATACAGGTGTTAGCATAAAATAATGTAATGATCTGATGCATGAAGAAAAAATTTGTTAGAAATGCATGTACTTGACCAATGGGTTTATTTCCATCAGTAGGCATCTACTTTCTGTAAATATCCTAAATGTTTCCAACAAAAAGAGCACAGACCTCACTTGTAAAATCCTTTGGAGAAAAATTCTGCAGATTTTCTGCATTTTCTCCCCATTAATTTGACCTGGAATAATTTCTGCTAAGAAAAATAAATCCTTTAAGCAAGGATATTAAATACTTACCTATATAAATGTTATTACTTCAGGTGGCTCTGATAATACAACACATATGTGGCATGAAGATGGACAGTCACTTTCCCCAAGCAGCCTGGCTGCACAGTAAGTCTTTCTTTGTTGGTTTGTTGGTTTGTTTCTAAATTGATAGCTAACTTGGCTGAAAAAATCAAAACAATTCATAGACATTTATGTGTGTAAGACCATGAAATGGAAAAATCAACTATTGACTGACCAAAGGACATAGTTGAATTGTAGTAAAGTTGAAACTTATTAGTATCTCTTTTTCCATTCTAAAATTACATAACTAGATCCAATGTGTCCTGCCTGGATTGGTTACCTGATGTCTATGAGGAAAATCTAACTGGAGGCCTAATTTCCATCTCTTTTAAGGTCTTTCATCATGAAAAATCTAGAAGTCTGAAATTTTTCACATTACTATTTATTTGGGTTTTTAAAAATTAAAGTATTTCTTATGACCAGTTGAGGTAATGTGGAAATTTGTTTCAGTAGTATTCAGGTAACAAAACTGTTTATAGGTAGTTCAGTTTGGACTCTTATTGGGGCATGTAAATATGTCACCCTAGAAATAGGCATTAGAAACGACTATAGTGATCTTGGCTTCTAAGGACCATTAATGTAGGCAGTCCCCTGTAGTAACTGAAGTAATTATCACAGGCAACGCAAGCAGCAACACAAGCTGTGACCTGTAGAAGTGAATTGAAATAAACTCCTATAATTCAAGGCAAATTTAGAGACTAGATAACCTGTTACATAAAGGTCATTTAGACCTGATAAATTATACTATTGAAATTCTTTGACTTTAGTCCCAAAGGATACATTTTTATTCTAATGGCAATTTGTACAAATAAAACAATAGTAAAACTTATTTTCAGCCATTCGTTTCCTTGTCTACAATAGAGTCTAAGCAGCTGTTTATAAACTTTCTATTACTTAATGAGAAGTTCTCCAACTCTGGGTAACTCTAGGCAAAATCTTTTCATAAATAACCTCCTCCTATTTCTGCTCCCACCGTTTTTCTGCTCTAAGGTGGCTGAATTAGGTGCTACTCCCAGAGCAATGGAGAGCAGCCTTGGGACATTTCCCCCTAGCCTGGATGCGGTCTTCCAAGTTGTCAGCTCTTTTAAACACATTCCCTACATAGCCATCAAAAATAATTTAAAAAGAAAGAAAGAAAAGAAAACCTTTGAATTGAGATAACTGGATGCTTATTGCTGAAGCCAGGTATCTTTATCAGAGCCTTGGGGCATCTATAGCATGGATAATGGTAGTGCTTCAGACCTGCAAATTCCACAGCAAGCTAGTTAGTTGCTGACAACTAGCTGACAGTTTATTAGGAAGAATTCAATACTTTAAAGATGGTTCTTGTTGAGACTGATAAAACTAAGAGATTTCTTATCTTTGGACTTCTTTCCATCCCCACTTTAAAATGAGCACAAAGTGATGATATTTGGCACAAGATAAAAAAAAAAATCTTCAGTCCAGAATTTTCTAAAAAAATTTGCTTAAAAATATTTTCCACTCATAGCCTCCCCCCTCCTCCTCATTATTTCTGTTCTAAGGTTATCATTTTCATTATTTGTGTGTGTATGTGTGCATCTGTACACACTCATGCATGCACACATCCATAATCTCACCTTTTATTATAAGCATTCTTGGGCAATAGGTACAATTATATATAAAAAATACATAAATTAAACAGTTTGAAGAAATAATTGAATGTTTATGCCGAAACAGTGACACATTGATGTGAAATTTTAATTTGGGGGGTATATTAAATACAATCTCAAGAATGTTCTGTATGAAGCTAAGAATGGCTTAGATGATATTTCAAGGACATTTCTAGCCTAAAATGCTTCTGTTTTAATCTTGAAATTTTACCATGAGAAGCTCTTGTGCCACGCTATCTGAAAGGTTAGTCCAATATTTTGCTATTGAGCACTGCCCCGAGATGGAAATGGCTCTATGCTATAATAACTATGACAGAGAGGAAGACAAGCACAAGAGAAAGGCAATATTGGGAAGAGAGTCTCTGGTCAAAGAAATGCCTCAGCAAAAGCAAGACGGTTTGGGAATTGTAGCTATTTTTTTTTTTTTTTATTATGAAGCTATGAACCGTCTTTAAATAAGGATCAGCCATCCAACCAATTAGCTGTCCTGACTGCCAAGTTAGAGACTTCTTGACATAGATTTTTGCTTTCTTTTTGAAGTTCCTCCAGGACCTGGTACTGCTAGCCCACATCAAAACAGCCTGGGACTTTTTAAATGTTAATGTAAACACTTTCCTATGTGTTCAACAGCCAGGCCAAGATAACTCTCTTCCATTAGCATTTGAAAATCTAAGTTAAATATCTGACAAAACTAGTTAATTTGTGTATTGTACAGTTTGATTCAAAGTAGATGGTCCCCAAATCAGCCATTGACATTTATTCTATATCTACAATAATAAAATTCAACAGTAGACATTAAAGGAAGAAGTTAGAAAATAGAGAAACGGCCTTACAGTTGACGTGACAAGGCATGCAAAACACACACACATTTTTTAACTCACATATGTATGCCTCAAAAAAACCTTAGGCTATGTCCTCATATGCTAGTCGATTTATAAAGAAACCATGAAGTGGTTAATTTGGGAACACTAAATTTGTTGTTTTTTAAAAAGGAATTTACAGTGTTAAATTGGATGTCATTATTTCTTTTTAATCACAGTGAAATCAATTTAAATTTACTTAGAGAATATTATAGGTGTAGAGGATCTAGCAGATTATCCACCTACCTCTCATTTGATAACAAAAGAAACTGAAGCCCAGAGGGAATTTACTAGAAATAGAAGAAAAGAAAATAAAAGAAGGGTATAGAAAAACATGCAAGACTCACAGGATGTACTTATACAAAAAAATTATTTACTGTTTACCTGAAATTCAAATTTAACTGGGAGATCTGTATTTTATCAGGCAAGATTTGCCCAGTGATTTTTTTCCTTTACATAAATGTGCCAAAAAATGATCTTAATATCACTTATGATTAGATATTAAATTAAGTATAACTATAACTCCCATGGAAAACGTAAATGCTCAGCGACCCGAGCATCATGCTGCCATTGTGCAGCTGGCCTGGATGATGAGAGATGTCCTACTCTAGTGTTTCAAGACTAAAGCCAACCCATGCAAACAGCCAGAAACTCAAACAATCTCAGCAAAAATGGCTTTGCTTTATTTTTATATGACTTAATTTACATATTCTTTTCTAATTCTATAGGCTCCTAATACTGGAAAACTTCGAAGATGCCCTCTTAAATATATCAGCAGATAGTCCTTACATTCCTTACTTGGCATGTATAAGAAATGTCACTGACAATTTGGTCAAGGGATCACAAGGTAATACTCTTCTTAATAGTCAAAATGCTGCTCATGGTTTCTAATTCTGTTCTAAAGTAATAAGTCTTTTAAGATATCTCCTTCAAATGCTTCAACTTAATAGCATATCCAAAAGTCATAAATCAAAAAGAAAGAAAATTTAAGTCTTACTTTCCATATGTATCAGTTTCAGTTTGGTGGTTTGATATAAGAAGGGAATATGTGATCATATTATTATATTATTACTTCTCTTGCTGCTGCTAGTACCATCTGGCTACCTGGATAAACCTTAATGTATAATGGCCATATAATGGAAAATGTCCTAACTGCCACCTGGAAAATTTTCCAAAGCTCCAGAAACATTAGGGGTTCACACAACCCTACATCTATGCCCTTAATAATCTTAGTTGTCAAAAATAAAGAATGAGAATACAGACTTCCAAAAGCAGATGTAAATTACATAAACAAAGGAGTTTTTGTCGCAGACTATTTTTACTCCCTACACTTACATACTTTATTTTCAATTTTCTGCCTACATGGGCAACCATGAAGATTGCATTTAATCAAATGTTTCTTTTCTTTTTCTTAAAGATAAAATATTTTCTTACATTTTATAGATGTGCATTCTTTTTTCCTACACCAAAATCATTTTTCGAGACTTAATGGCAAGGAAATAGTAAAACAAATAATTAAACATGGTCTCCGTTTAGCAGGCATGAATTAATTAAGGTTTCAAGGGCATATTTGTGTCACGGTGATTATACAAACTATTCTCCCCCAAATGCTTCAACTTAATAGTATATCCAAAAGTCATAAATAAAAGCATATTTCATTTGCAAAGAGCCAAAACTGTTTAACACCTTTGCTAGAAACATTTTTGTCTCTAAGCAGAATATCTATGAATATTTTAAAAATAATGAACTCTATAGTTTCCATGGTTCAAGGAAAGGTTAAATTTTCACTCTTCTTATATTTAGGTTGAACTAGATTATTATCTAAGAAAAAATGTAGTAATAAATTAGGATAAAGATGTCTTTCAAATGGGTTTTCTAAATGACCTTGCAATTCACAGAATGTAACTTTTCTTCCCTCCTTTACAGAAAATTTAAGACTCCTGCAGTCCACGGTTCAATTTAAAAATTTTTTTCTTCAAAATGATTCCTATGAGGATTACTTCTCTTCACTTCCCGAAGTGCTGAAATCAAAAGTAAGCCTTGAAAGAAAAAATAATAATAATAACCTCAACATTTCCTGTAGTACTCTGGCAAGAAGACTCTTAGTTTAAGTTTTAAACCTGTGTCTTCAAAAATACCGGTCCTATTTTGACTTGGAATTCATGATGGAAAAGGGTGACAAAAGTGTTCTGTTGTTATGTAATGGTATTTTATTTTTAATCAATGGATAACTCTGCATGAAATGACCCATAAGAGCCCAATTACACTATACATATACATAAAGGAATGATTAATAATATAGATAGCTCATTAAGCTTCATGATTTGAAAAAGCATTCATAATATTATTTCTAATTGGCGATGACCTTAATTTTTAAAACTGTAAAATTTTATTTACAAAAGCTGATGTTTTAGATTTCGCAGTGTCTAAAAAATCTCAGAAGTTGACTAACCTTAGTTTTATTATTGCCATCAGAAGCAGAAACTAATCATTTATATTAAAGAAAGCGAAGAAATGCAACAAAAAAATTTAGAACTCTGAAGTTTGAATTGGTTCATGTTTATTTGTCTTATTCTTTGTTTAGCTTGTGCATGTAGTATGCAGGTTATGATGAAATTCATTTCATTTCTTAAATAACCCTATTAAATTTTGAAAGCAGCTTTTCTAGTAAGAACAGCAGTTTAATTTGAGTTATGTAGCCAGGGATAAAGTAAAATTAGAACTGGTTTATTCAGAGCAAGCAAGATGACTTGTTATATAGTCAACATGGCATAATTAAGCAGGCATCCAAAACACATGTCCATGTATATTACAAATAAATATGCTAGTTGGATTACCTACCTTTCAGTCTTAGTCTTCTACACAAATCAAAATTTTGAATATGCTTAATTTAGCCCTATCTTAATTTGTTTGTGCAAATGAGAAGGAGATTATGCATTCATCTATAAAATTCCTACTCATCCTTCAAGGACAAGTTTAAATGTCACTCCTATAATATTAGAGTATCGTCTTTCTCTCTTTTCCCCAGCCAGGCTAATGACTTTGTGCACATATAATATTTATCCATACTTTCATTTCATCCATCATCTGTGCTCCCATAATATTAATCTATTTCTTAAAAGATATATAACCCCAAAATGTTTATAATCAATCCAGTGGAGATAGAAAAGCAGACCCATAATTATAACACAGTGAGAAAAGTGTTGGAAGGGCAGGATTCTGTGTGTGGAGGTGGGATATCTAACTCAGATTGCAGGGGATGGAGGTAAAGGGGAAAATATTCATGAAGAAGATAATGTTTATAGTGAGTTTGCAAACCTGTGTAAGATTCGTTTACAATCCTACATTCCGGACATAGAGACCTGCATTTACAAGAAAAGGTATGAACCTGAAGCACAGATATAGGTTACCTGGAGTCATGTGTCCAGCTGGACAATAAGCTGCTTATGGGAAAGACAAGAAAGGGGCTGTAGAGATGGAGCCCAGATCCCAAAGGCCTCTTTATGCTTAGTCAAAGAATTAGAATCTAATCTTAAAGTTGTGAATTTGAGGAAGGTGACATTTGCATTTTAGAAAGAGATCTCTCTGGGAGAATCATGGAGGATAAACTGGAAGAAAGCCAAATAGGTGATATTTGCTGTAACTTAAGCAAAAAGCGAGACCCTGCACTATGTCAATGGCAGAGAATAGAAAGAAGAGGCAGTTTCAAGAGTATTGTAGGAGTTTGAGTTGACATGAAATAGCAGCCTGTGGGGTGCGAGGCATAAGGAAGAGTCTCTGATGATTTTTGACTTTTGCAACTTATTACTTAGCATTATAGTTTGTTATATACATAGAGTCGATTTCCCTCACTAGAATATAAACTCAGATGAAATTATGCCTTCTGCATCTCTGAAGCCTCTGTCACATAGTAGGAGCTTAAGATCTGACTTTTGAATATAAGAACAAATGAGAGTGTTAAAGCAGAGACCTGCAGACGTGATCATGTTACCTGGGCAATTACTCATTGTAGTTCTCAACTGGCAAAGCAACTGGGCAGAGCATACAGTACACACAAGGGACACGGAAGCAATGCATTCTTCATCATTTGCAATAATGGAGTGGGAACAGACCTAAGAATAATTTAAGATAGCATCCACATTTTTAATATACTGTTCCCATGAGGGTTATGTTATGAAAAAATTTCTAAAAGCCACAGAGGTAGAAATAAGCTACATTTTTTTTTTCTCCATGGGTAGAAAACCCATTATCATTTATAACAAGCATGGCTGTTATTTACAATTGACTACAGGCTCCATGAGGAACAGCACACTGCTAAGTCTGTCTCTTTACTGCTATGTCCTCAGCACCTGGCATAGAGCCTGACACATAGAAAACGTTCAGTATATATCATTGAAAAGAGTGAAGACAAACTTCTACAGTTTTACAATAAGCAATCCTTTTATTCCTCTGCTTTGCCATCCCTGGTAATTAGTATCCTGATTGTGAGAGTCAGTTAGGGCCCACCCATTCCAAAACTCTATTCATGGTATTTCTAAGAAGGTTTAGACCTTCCAAAATGACACATGCTTGTTGTTTATTGGTGACTTCCTCTGTTCCCACACCTCTGTTCCAGCCCTAACATTCTATTCTTGAACTTTTGTGTTTTCTCCTCCCTTCATTGTTTATTTTATCCCTTTTTCTTTCCAATCTCTTTGATGAGAAGAATAAGTTCCTGATTGGGGAACTACACATAAAGTGGATATTCTCCATATTGGGCAGAAATACAGATAACACAATATTTTTATTGTAACAACTTTAAATTTTCAATAGTCTTCTTTCCCCTACCAAGAGCCCAGGGAGGTGTGTTGCTCTTCTATAATTTTTATGCCTATGACATTTTGAAGTGTATACCATCATGTCACTTACAATTATGATTCAGATGCATTTGGGGACCATAGCACTGAGGAATTCAGTTGCAGCTGGATGTGAAATTAGTTACAGGTCATTGTTCAGGTTTAGGTCTGAGCCTTTACTATGTGGACCAGGGTTGTGATAAAGAGAGAGGGACTCTCTCTATATAAAGCACTGACAAACCTGAAACCTAGACTTGATACATACTTTGGAAGAGAGAACTATAATTCTCTAAACTTATGTTGATTATTAATAATCTATAATGTTTCAGAAGTTTAATGCATGTTTTGCTTTTAGAAGACAGTAGTAAATAATGACAAATGCTAAACGACCATCATATTGCTTTTTTGGTGGATGTGTCCCACTGTGCAGTCTACATTAAAGACCCTGAATTAAATTTTTATTTCAGTGAACCAAATCTACTTTAGTAGCATGGGGCTAGATTTCCATTTCATCTTCTATAATTTTTATTTTACCAAGCTGAGATTATGCTGTATCAACTTTTACTGGTTTCTCATACATATAAACCAAACTTACAATTCAGAACTATACTTTGGTCTCTACTGAGTAAAATGCTCAATGAAAACAAATATATCAGGCTACCAGTATTTATCCTTTTCTATATCCTCACTGGAGGTTTGGCTTCATTCATTAGAAGTTTAATCATATCTAGTATTTGGAAAATTAAAGGAAGTAATAGAGTGGCAAACATGTAGTTACAGCTGGTAAAATGATTGGATCTATTACATAATGGAAAATTTCTCATAGCATTAAGACTAGGAAGTAGAATTTTAATATGTATGAGACCATTTTAGATAGTTCAAAGCCAAAAGTCAATTAGAATATTAAATACAGTGGAAAATAGGCCAATAATATTTGTTATCTAAGGTGATTGGTGTTTAATTGCTTCTGCCTGGATGCAGTAACTATAAACCTCTCATCAAAGACACATCCGTGTGTCTTTCCCATTTGATATGAAAAGGAATATTCCAAACATTTGCCTGCATTATAAAATAATTCATTTCTGTCAAAACACAACTTCTGATTAGAAACTGAGCTGCAATGAATGGCACATGTATTTGCTTTTTTAAGATGCTGCTCAAGATTTTTTGACTTCTTAAAAGAAATAGCTGTGGGTAGCTTCCCAGTACAACTGAACTGGCTTTCCCAGAGGCATAATTTTCCCCTAGAAAGTATAACTTGAGGCTATATCCTCAAATTACACAGAGCATAGTGAAGCACAGAGAGTATTAGTGACAGGACAGAAATTATTTAATTTCCATTCTTCTCCTTTTCCATTGGGTGTGGGATTTTAAGCTCCTTCAAAGCGCTTCCATAGAACAAAAGCACCTAGTTTCCCTCAATAAAAAAGAGGGTAGAAGATAATGTCAGTAACAGTGCATATGCTTTTGAAAATCTAGGTGTATTTCTGTCTATATTTTAAAGGCAATCTTATTAAAATGTGTGTGATGCTCAGGCTGCAGTTTAAAAAAGGCTTTTTCTTGTCAATTAATTTTTTTAATTGGGGTAAAATACACATAAAATTTACCACCTTAACCATTTTTAACTCCACAGCTCAGTCCTGTTAAACACTTCCATATCATTGTGCGACCAATCTCCAGAACTCTTTTAATCTTGCAAAACTAAAACCCTATACTCATTAAACAACAACTCCCCATTCCTCTCTTCCCCTAGTCCCTGGCAACCACAATTCTACTTTCTGTCACTATGAATTTCACTACTCTAGGTACCTTATATCAGTAGGATCATCTTGTATTTATCTTTTTTGTGACTGGCTTACTTAGCATAATGTCATCAAGGCTCACCCATGTTGTAGCATGTGTCAGAATTTCTTTCCTTTTTAACGCTGAATAATATTCTATTCTTTGTATATATCACATTGCATTTATTCATTCATCTGTCAGTGGAACGTTGGGTTGCTTCCACCTCTTCACCATTATGAATAATGCTGCTATAAACATGGGTATAAATCTGTTCCAACTTCAACTTCCAATACTTTGGGGTATATACACAGAAGAGGAATTGTTAGATTTTGTGGGAGTCCTATTTTTAATTTTTTGAGGAACCAACATACTGTTTTCCTTAGTGGCTATATCACTTTACTTCTGCCGACAATACACAAAGGTTCAAATTCTCCATATCCTTGCCAATACTTGTTATTTTCTGTTTTTTTTGTTTTGTTTTGTTTTTGTTTTTGTTTCAGTTAGGTTTCTCACAACCTAAGGGGTGTGAGAAAGAATTTTTTGAGGTTCAAAAACAAATGTACTTTGCTAACTCTCCTTACACATGATTTAAAATATAAAATAAAATATAACATTCATTTAAGTATTTGTGATTTAAATGGAATAAAACAAAACTACATCTTTTAAAACTGTGACTCTATGAGTTATGAGTTCAGTTGGGAAAGACAGTTCTAATACGTCCAAAAGTTTTGTAAAAATTTTTTTTTTTTAGGCGAGGCAACCCTTAGTTGACCTCACACATTGCAAGAAACTTGTAAGGTTACAATCCCTTTTTTTTTTTTTTTAACACCTACAGCCCCTGGTGTTCCTAGGTGGTTTCCCATCCAAGCACTAACTAGGCCTGACCCTGCTTAGCTTCGAAATCAGATGGGATTGGGTTACTTCAGGGTAGCACAGCCATAGACTTGTAAAATTCTTAAGAGAATGATAGACTCACATGACAGAAAACAGAGCTTTGTGGTAAAACTGTTGCCTATTTCCAACTGATTTATGACCTATGCAAAAATTTTTAGAGTAAATCAATTTTGGTTGCTTATAATCAACTAAATATTTAGAATAATATAACTAATCCATTTCCCACTCTTTCTTCTTTCTGGAAAGGTGTCTCAACTTCGAAATTTGACTGAACTTCTTTGTGAATCTGAAACTTTCGATTCAGTAGAGAAAATGTGCCAGCTCTCTAATATAAACTTCAAGAACCTGTGTGAAGAGAGTGAGTTCCATGTGCAACTCCTCGAAGCAGTAGAGCTTGGCACCGAAATAGCAACCAGCATCCTATACCATGACAATGTTATATCTCAAAAACTGAGGGATTTGCTTACTGGGGATCCCGTCAAAATTAATTTAAATGTGGATTGGTAAGTTTTTCCATTGTCTTCTTCCTTAGTGAAATCCCTTCTCAAATTATTGAAATGTCTAGTACAATTTCTTCTCTTCTGTTTCACTCCAGGTTTCTAGAACAGGCATTACAAATGAATTACTTGGAAAATATCACGCGATTAATGCCGGCCATAGAAACCATGCTGCATGTCAATAACAGTGCAGATACTTCTGGAAAACCAGGTGTGTCCCCATCCATATTTTAAATGCTGTCTTATTAGAATGCATGCGATTCACATGCTGCCATTTAAGAAAGGCTTTTTTGAAGTTCCCAACAAAACTTGCTTTGTATTAGCTCTTACACATCAGAAACCTAAAGCTTTCAAATATGGTTACTTGTCTAAAGTAAAAGCACAGAAAGCTACCAGAAATAAAGCAGGGAAATTTGATTTCACAGCAAAAAGATCTTCAGAAATTTAACTAGTTATGCCATTTACCTTTTGTTTCTCTGATATATTAAAGTAGATTAGACAGTCGGTTGCAAGAGCTAGTTTAAAATTTTATTTACTTCCATGAGAATAATAAGATTTAAAAAATAAAAAAGAATAAAAGACGCACTGCTCTCTATAGAAATTTCAATTCAGAACCTCCTATTAGTATTCTGAGCATGAGGCATCACGCAACACGTTTCTTCTTTGCATAATACCTCAATACTGAAAAGAAAAGCATTCAGAATTTTGGACAACAGGCAGCCACAAAATTGGAAGGGCACTAAGTCCAAAAATAAAGTGTATTTGCATGAGGGATACTTCGTGAGGAAATCAAAAGGCATTTTGCAGAATGAAGATCGCCATCTGCCAAAATAAAGTCAAAATATTATGCATTAAATGACCTAGATATGCAATAATTATAATCACGGTCCTTAAAGAGTTTGATATTAAACATTCTATTTAAAAGTGAGGTAATGATTGTAAAAACCCTATATAAACTGTAATGTGCTGGGCAAAATGAAAGAAAAATGCCCTTTGGCATTATGCTGTGGATTTAGCAAACCTTGCCCTATGCTGACAATATTATGTGATCCTAAGTAAAAAACATTTTGACTTTGTGTGATGTTATAAATCAAATGAAGAGATGTATATTTAGTGCATTATGTGATCAGAGTCTGTGAGGAAACTGTATTTTCTTTGAATGAACCTTTAGTTTTAGTCGTCTAAGGAAAATTTATAACACAGAGCAATCTGTTAACTTGGGTTAATGATATCATAATAAGAACAAGTCTAAATCAAGTAGAAATACATCATTAAGATGTAAAGTTTTCCAAAACTGGGCTACATCTGTTCTTGACACAAAGCATGCATGTCGAATATATGTTTTAGTCCAGAAGGTTTCTCTGTGTTAGTACAACTAAAAAAAAAATTACATTGCAACCAATGTTGGTGTTTTTTTTTCTTGCAGGTCAGTTAATAGAAATGTTTAAAAATGTCGAAGAGCTGAAAGAAGAACTGAGGAGAATGACAGGAATGTCCAATAGGAGTATTGACAATTTGCTGGCCATTCCTATCCCTGATAACAGAGCTGAGGTGGGGTGGAATGTTTTTGTACTTACATCCAGTTTTTATAAGTCTGAAAAGCATTTAGTATTTGCTGAGCCCTTATCAATAAAATGCTGAGTAGTTGAATGCAAATCTGGAGAATTTTCCACGTAAGTGATACAATTAGAGGCCTGATTCTTAAGTGAAGATTGAAGAAAAATCCTGAAGAAAGAATATTATCCCTGTCTGTTCCTTTTCCTCAAGACTTCCTTCTCCTTCTTGCTTCCTTTATCCTCTCCTTTTCTTTACCTCCAGGTGACTTTCTTAAGTAAGAGGTGTCATTAGTTCTTTATATTCACTATCACAATCACATCATCTGAAGTCAATTTGCACATTCTATTATGATGATATCAAAGTAAAATTTCAGAAAACTAACTAGAGTGGGGATATAGAGAGACTATTTGCAATTTGCTGAAGCTAAAATAAAAATACTAATTTTTAATCATTTTTTACTTTTTAAAAGTCCCAAGACAAGGCACAGTATATACAATAGGTATGATCAAGGGAACTCTGGATAAATTTGTGGGTGTATTAAACGTTTGTTGGTGTGAAAATGAATAATATCATTTCCTTATAGGTTGATAATAGGGTTTTTCAGTTGGAATGTCTTATCTTTTATCCCTTTTTAAACTCCTTTGTCTGGAAGTGTCATAGAAATTTTCCAAAAGAGCTGCAGAGCTTACGGCCTCATCCATTCAAAACTTACAAGTGACAGTGTGTGTCATTTCTCAGCAAAGCCCAGCCATTCTCCGGTATTGGATAATGTTTTTTTTTTTTTTTTTTTTGAGCCTTTAAGACTGCCTTTGTCAAACATTTATATTTACTTATGTCATGTTAATTGGTTCCCTCAAAAATCAAGACTGCTTTGCCTTCATTTTTTTCCTCTTGGCCTAGAAAATAATATCACTCACCTTTTCCCTTTGATCTCACCTTTTGCTCACTTGATACTAAGACTTAATTTCAGCAATCATGTTTTTGGCTTCTGAAGAACAGGTTCATTTGAATAAATTAAAACCTGTAAATGGAAAGCATACATTCTTATTACCTTCAAAAGGAAAGAAAGAAAAGTTTCTACAATCTTAAATTTCTTAAACTTTTCTCTTTATTTAGGTGGCAATAGAGATGACATCTTATTTCCCATATTCACACCTTACTTTTTTATGCAAGCATTACTGTCCAGGGTGGTTCATTCACATTATTGCATGATTCTGGGAATTTTTTCTTTGCCTTTTATCTCTAGACCCAAGAGTTTATTGTACAAGAGTATAATTTTGAACTATTATAAAAATGAAATGCAATTTGAATAAAGTAAGGTTAAATTTTAAATGCAGCATGGGTCTTAAACTAGTATTTTATCCAAATTACTCTGAACCAGTTATCTTCCTTGGTATCATCGTTTATCCAGTCATTCAAGTAAGAAATCTGGGAATCATTGTAAATGCCTTTCGGTCTCTTTTCCCATCTTATTTCTTAAGCTTTCCGGTGAACTATGGCTCTCTCTAATTTTCTTGATAATAATTAATGCTTTAAATTAAAAAGTATTTTATTTTGAAGATAATGTCATATTTTTAAATGAAGTCTAAGAATATATAAGAAAAACCTCTCAAAATGGACAGATGACTCTCAATGGATTCACAACTAAAATACTTTTCTTCTTCCAACTTGCAGATTATTTCTCGTGTGTTCTGGTTGCATTCTTGTGATGCTAATATGACCAATCTCAAACTGGAAGATGCGATGAAAGAATTTTGCAGCCTACCTCTTCCAGAGAGATCCCGTCAGTCTTATCTCATTGGACTGACTCTTCTACACTATTTAGACCTTTACAACTTCACATACAAGGCAAGTTACTGTTAATGAAATATTTTATATTTATACTTTAGTATAAAATTATTTGATTATACATAGATGCCCTCTGATACTGTAAGGAATGAGATCTACTGGTATAGCTTTTAGAATTATAGTTTTATTTTAGAGCTAAATAAAGGACCTTAGAGATCATATATTGCAAATTTGCACATTTATAGATGAGAAAATTAATATTATGGCCTCATTAACTCTGTTTGTGTATCCAACTCCAGAAATTAAATTTAATACATACTATACTAAAGTATGAAGTACAAATGTAATAATTTTTTTACAGTGAACGAGCATTAATTTGGTAGCATAAAAATAAAGATTTGAATGAAGTTATTTCTTTCAAGCAAA
The DNA here is from genome assembly GCA_028627145.1 of Eidolon dupreanum. NCBI lineage: Eukaryota > Metazoa > Chordata > Mammalia > Chiroptera > Pteropodidae > Eidolon > Eidolon dupreanum. The sequence continues at coordinate 153,913,974 of CM053503.1, read as the reverse complement.
AGAATAAGGGTTTTTGGTGTGTTTTCAAAGAGGTTTTGTGTTTCCTCATCAATTTAGATAGAGGCAACCATTAGTTATCCAGTAAAACAAAACAAATGGTCATAATTAGGGCTTATTAAGCCAGCAATGACTCCATCTTGCAATAAGTAGATGCTTTATCATTACTTAGTTAATAAAAAAAAACTGAAAGAAAAATATAAATATAGGGAAATTTGGCTTTATGTTCACTCATATCTATTGTAAGTCAAAAATATTTACATGTTATTGAAAAAGAACTGAAAAAATGTCTTTCCCTTTTGGTAAGAAAAACTAAAAGCAGCACGGCTGACTTACATTGTTGAAACAGCAAAAGGAATAAAAATATTTTAGGACTCCTTATGAATAATTCTTTCCTGAGTCATCATCATCCCACACTTATATTTCTATAATAGTTTCTTAACTGACCTCCCTAACTCCACACTTGCCTCCTCTTCACCCTACCATCCCTAAGCAGTCAGAGTGATCCTTTTAAAACTGAGTAATTTTATAACACCCTTCTGCTCAATGCCTTCCAGTGGCTCCCCATTTTATTCAAGTAAACCCTCAAATTCTCCAGGATCTGCACAACCCCTCTGCATCTCTAAAATTCCATTTCCTACTTGGCTACTGCTTGGGTCCAGGGCTGCCTTATGGCACCACGAGGTGAGGCGCCCTTCACATGGTTTACAGGGCTATTTGTCTTTATTCAGCATTAACCTCAATAAGGCCTACTCTGACCATCCTATTTAAGATGCAACCAACTTCACCTACAGTCCTTTCAAAACTTCTTTTCTTGCTCTATTTATTTTCTATTGCCCTTCCAGGTAATACTATATCTTTTATTACTATTCATTATTATTAATTATTTTCTTTCTGCCTCTATTAGAATATAAGTTCCTAGGTCCTCTTTGTTTACTGAAACATCTCAAATATCAACAACAGTGCCTGGGCCATGGAGGAACTCAGAGAATACCCATTAACTAAACAAATGGTTGTTTCACATAAATTATAATCTAAAGTATTTATGAGGATGTGGTTCCGTAGTGTAGTGGGTAGCACATCTGCTTTACATGCAGAAGGTCCTGGGTTCATGTCCCAGTGGAGCCACAATCCATGGTCTATGGCCATGTCACCTTGAACAAGCCTGATGTCTGATCTCGGAAGCTAAGCAGGGTCGGGCCTGGTTAGTACTTGGATTGGGAGACCACCTAGGAAGACCAGGTGCTGTAGGCACAAGTAATAATAAAAAAATAATAAAAAAATAAACAAATTGTATATGAAATGATAGTATTAATTTTGTTCATCTAAAAATTTAAGTCTTATTTTATAATGCTTCTGCAGAGCATATATCAAATCAAATATTTTCTTTTGAGTCTAGTAATTAAATATGTACATTTGACAAGCCAAAGACCTAATTCTTTTAGGTATCCCAAACAATAATAATAAAAAATATTCTCTTCATTAGTCAGCTTATTTCATATCAACTTAGGAATGCCTTGAATTTGGCAGAGCTAGAAGAAAAATTAGAATGCTGATTTTAATTTAGAAAAAATCTGATTGCAATTAGTTGCTGTGCTGTGGAGGTGGCTATGTCTTCATGACATCTTTCTGACTGAATCTCGTGCTTATAATGGTGGTTATTTCTTCCTTGCATATGCCAAGCAAGAGCTTTCCTTCCTAATGGACCTCACATGTTTCCCTCTCTGTCTATAAATTTCCTCTCCTTATTCTTTCTGTGGCTTATTCTTTCTCTCTTTTGGGATTCCATCTTGGAAAGACCTCCTTTGATTTCTTAGCTAAACTCACACCTACCTCCTCACATTACCCAGCCTTTAGTTTGTTGACTTGCTTGGTATCTGTTCTTTCTATTAGACCAAAACTCCTTTAGTGGAGAGAAGATGTGCTGAGAACATAGCAGGCATTTAATTAATATTTGTTGAATGAATAAATAAATAAGAGAATAAAATTATTTTAAAATATTTTCAATGTTTTTTTGTTTCTGCAACAGAAAAGCATAATGCGCTTATGATTAAGCCTGTAAGCTTTTTGACAAAGCCTTTCTGCTTTTAAGGAGCATGTTAAATGCTTTTGAGCAATAGTATACATGAAGAATTATGTAATTATTATTTGCCTTTTTGACTTTTAAAATAATTTATTTTTGGCAACTTTATTGAGGTATAATTTATATACCACAAAATTCACTCATTTTAAGTGTACGATTCAATGCTTTTTTTAGTAAATGTATAGAATTACATAACTATTTCCACAATCCAATATTGGAACATTTCCATAAATCGCCCCCAAAAAACCTGTGTCCATTTGCAGTCACTTCGCATTCTGACCTCTAGCTCAATCAACCTTTAATTTATTTTCTGTCTCTATAAATTTGCAGTCTTTAGACCTTTTATATAAATTGAATCATGCAATACGTGCTCTTTGTGTCTGACTTTTTTCACTTAATATGTTTTCGAGTTTCACACATTTTGAAATATGTGTATTTGATTTTTTTTTATTGCCAAATAACATTCCAGTGTAAGGATATATCTTTTGTTTATGTGTTCACTTGTATTATTTTCACTTGTTGGCTATTGTGAATAATGCTGCTATGGACATCCCCATACAAAGCTTTGAGTGGACATGTTTTCTTTTCTCTCAGGTAAATACTCAGGAAAGGAATTGCTGGGTTATGTGGTGTATTTATGTTTAACCATTTAATAAACTTTCAAAATGTTTTTCAAAGTGGTTGTCCCTTTTAATATTCTCACCAACAGTGTGTGAAGGTTCTACTTTCTCCACATAAATTATTTACTTTTATTCTGTTTCTGTTAGGTGTTTTTCCCTAGGGAAGATCAAAAGCCAGTAGAAAAGATGATAGAACTCTTCATAAGGCTAAAAGGGATTCTCAATCAGATGGCTTCCGGCGCTCGCCCACTGCTTGACAAAATGAGATCTCTGAAACAAATCCATCTGCCCAGAAGTGTTCCATTAACACAGGTAGAAAAGTCACCAGTAACATTCTTGTTGGAAAATCCCTTTTGTAATATTGCCTTTTATGTGAGATGAGTTATAGTACATTATGTTACAAATAAAGTAAGTTAAAAAAATTCATACAGGAAAACTCTTCTATTCTGGCAACATAAATTGTGGATTTAAAAAAATATATTTAATTCATTTTTTTCAATTATAGTGACATTCAATATTATCTTATATGAGTTTCAGATGTACAGCATAGTGGTTAGACATTTATATCATTTACTAAATGATCCTCCAATTAGTCTAGTACCCATCTGGCACCATACATAGTTATTACAATTATAAATTGTGGATTTTTATTTTACAGGCAATGTACAGAAGCAACCGGATGAACTCACCCCAAGGATCATTTAGTACCATCTCCCAAGCATTGTGTTCCCAGGGAATTACCACTGAATACTTAACTGCATTGCTGCCCTCTTCCCAAAGGCAAAAAGGCAACCACACCAAGGATTTTTTGACTTACAAATTAAGTAAAAAGCAAATTGCTGCAAAATATGGAATTCCCACACATACCAGTGAGTATACTTCAAAATCAGCATGGTGATGTTACCTCCTAACACTGTCTACTTAGCCTTTTATAATACATGAAGTGTTAATCTTCTCCAAGTATAAAAATAGAAAACAATTAGACAGCACTTACCACCCATCAAGAATGCTCCGTATATTTACTCATTCACTCTTTACAACAACCCAGGAGATGCACACGACTATATCTCCATCTTAGTAAGGAGAAAGGAGGCACAAAGAAGCTAAGGAATCTGGCCACAGTCACCACCTTGGAAATATGAGAGCCGTGGTTTGAGCCCATGCAGTCTGCTGCAAAGTCTAGTCCCTTAACTGCAACACTAAGAATTCGTAAATCATGACTGCACCTTCCTTTCCAATTGATAATAGAAAAATAGGCCTTAAATCTGCTCAGGTCATTTTTTTTCCCCTTTCTAGAACTATAAATTTGTATCAACACAGAAGAGTTTCATAAATGCAGCAGAACTATAAAGGTTTAGTGGCACATCAATGCCGTTTACCTGAGCTATAAACTTTGAGATGCAAAACACAACCAGCTAAGCTCCTCCAAATGTTATATGCAGGTTTAGGGTAGTGATTGGATTGACTCATTTATTCATCTTTTTTATTCTGTCAACAAACATTTATTGAACAGTACTTATGTATCTGGTACTTTCCTAGTAGCATATTTTTGGTTTTTTTTTGTTTTTTGTTTGTTTGTTTTTAAATTAAGTGCTGGTGAGGTAGATCTATTGGAAGCAATTTTGAAATGTGATTTTCAACCTTTCTAACTCCTCTTGGCAAAATGCATCACTTGTTATGGGCTAGTTTATTAGGTTAAATATTTACATCTAAAAAAGATTTGTTACTATATTTTTTAACTTTGATATCAGAAGCCTCACATCTGTTAACAGTGCTAAGGCATATATTTTTGGGTATGATAACAATAATCTGTGTCAATTTACTATCAGAAAATAGATTCAAAATATATACTAAAATGTTTTATTATACTTTTTTTCCAGCACCATTTTGCTTCTCCCTTTATAAAGACATCATTAATATGCCTGCTGGACCTGTGATTTGGGCTTTCTTGAAACCTATGTTGTTGGGAAAAATTTTGTATGCACCTTATACTCCAGTCACAAAGGCAATAATGGAAAAGGTTTGACTTATAAATCAAAGTTTCTATCTTGCATATTAAGATGACTTTTAAAGTAGCCAACTTCTAGATTTACTCTAGCTGACTCAAATTTCTTTATATCTTACCTACAATTGACCTTGGCTTTCTGAACTGTTAATAATTCTCCACTTCTGCCCTGTATATGTATAAACAATATAGATTGGGTGGTGCCCTTTGAAAAGAATGAACCATGTTGATGCTTGAGAATTAGATTTATTTAAGCAAGACTTCAGAGTTTTCAATTTATCTCCAAAAATCTTTTATAACTCTTGTCTAACTTTTGAAGTATGTAAAAACAATGACACTAGAAAAAAATGATACTTGAGCATTATATAACTAATTTAACAAAAACAATTTCTAAATTATAGGTTCTTGACTTCATATTTGGTTGTACAATTTAACATTTTATATAAGACATAGATATTGAGAAAGGCAACATTATTAATAGTAACTATACTTTTCATGTACCACATTTAACTATAATAGCATTTCACTCTCACTTTTAAAATTGGCTTTAATGATTTGAATTATAAACTTAATACTTTTTAAATGATAGAATGAAAGTGAAAAAAAATCTCGGCTTTACCATTACTTTGTCATTAAACTATAGTTTATGTAAATATAACATTATTTTAAAATGTTTATAAAAATAGAAATGAGGTCATCGCTGATTTCTAGAATATTCTTTGTTTTATTGTTTGTTTTATTATTTGCTTTATTGCTTTATTGACTACACGCTTCTAACATAATTTTGCAAAAATGAAGTCATTCCACACTTATTTTCTAAGTGGTCTTTTTTTTTCTTTCCTTTTTGTTTGACTCTCACCTCCTCTTTTTATCCCTTCATTTTACTCTTCCTTCTGTGTAAACTCATGTTAGCACTCATAGAGATGCCTTTTTATAATTTATGCACATTTCTCTCATCCTTTATAAATTATTAAACTATATGTACATTCATATGGAGAGTTCATTCACATTATTAAAATTAGATTGCATTATAATACATTTTTATGTATTGCTTAACTCACACAACAATACATTGTGAAAATTCTTACAATTCAATAGGTAGAGTCTAATTCATACATTTTGAAGATTGAAAATTTTTCATACCATAAAATTTACGTGGCTAGTCCTCAATTGTTGAATATTCATTTTATTTCCAGTGTTTGCTTTTGGTTTTTGATAATGTAAACAATGCGGCAACAAATATTCTTGTGCATATGACTTTAGATAATGCTTTTTTTATTCCAGTGAGATGAATGTTTTTGATTAGGAGTTGAAGGATATTGTATTTTATTTTAATGACTGTTGTCAGATTGCTTTCCAAAAAAGACTGTAACACTGCTATTTCCACCAGCAATATTTGAGAGTATCCTTCTTCTTTTATCCTTGAACTAGGATGTTTCTTTAGCAGTAAACAGTGTCAGTGGTAAGAATAACTTGTGAGAACTCCAGAAGACATGCTTTCATTTAGGCTGTAATTTCACGCTGGACACGAAGCAAAACCTAAATTTTCCAGAATTTTTATAAGTGACCTTGAGTTTAAAAGCTTCCATCCAAAAAGTTTTGACAATATGGGAAATTTTCGACAACATGTTTTACCTTTTAGAAGTATTTCTTAAAGTTATGTCACAAAACAACCTTAAGATACATTTTTGAAATATAGAAAAAAAATACTAATAAACCAGATCCATTTTTTCTTTTTTTCTTTTTTATCTTTAAGTCTAATGTAACGCTGAGGCAGCTGGCAGAATTAAGAGAAAAATCTGAAGAATGGATGAATCAATCACCACTTTTCATGAATTCCTTTCACCTGTTAAATCAGACGATTCCAATGCTCCAGGTAGGAGATGGTTCTGTCATTCTCCTTCATACAAACTATCATTCTTTGAGAACTTAATCACCTTTATTATGGGAATGGGCAGATAGGAACTTAGAATCTATATTCAACAGATTAAAATCGCCTCTCCTTCAGAGAGTGAGTCTGAGACAAGATAACAGATCTGTCACTCACGTTCATAATTGTCCTCACCTCTTGCATTGCAGCTCCTCTGTCTGTAAATCAGGGAAAAACCATTTTACAAGTTGATTGTGAGACATAACTAGTGGTGTCTCTTGTCCAAAAATAAAATGTTATAAAAAACTACTTAAAATATGCTTCTTCATTCATTTCTCTACTTTTAATGTTTTGAATGTTTTGCTATTTTAATAAGTGCAGAATTCTTAAAATACTAATATTCTGGAAAAGGATGTTAAATCAGTAAAGGTCTTTGGTCAAAACATATGACACTCTAAGTTAAAGATTTGACAATGCAACTCAAAATATAATGCACCTGGTAGAAAAGTGTAATTTGCTATTTTTGTAAAAGATACATAATTTTCCCCCATAATATTATGGTGGAAATGTTCCAATCACAAACAGAGTTATTGATAATTAAAGGTTAAACAGCAGAGTTAGATCAGTTTTCAACTAAGGGAGAGAAAATTGACAGCGATGATGTCAAAAATGACAGGAGCTTCGAGAGAGAATGGTTTGCCTATCAAAGAATTGAGAGAGGTCCTTGGAAAATTGATGGAGCCCTAGGATATTTTGGAAAATAAAAATGCCCTTCTTTGTAATCATGCTCAAGAAATCAAACATAGAATGAAGAATTTGTATCATACAATTTGTCAGAAAAATTATACCCCAAAGATATTTTATTCAATTTTTGTTTTGGCTAATAATTAGTGCATAGTTATAATTACAACTTGACTTTTATTATAAGTAATACAATAAATTTCTAAAGTAGATATTGAATACATTTAATTAATAAAAAATAAACTTTTCATCAAACATTATCCCTACAATTACTAGGAAATTTGGTTTTAATAATAAGCATGTTCATTTTAAGTGGCCTTTTTTTTTTTAAGTGAATCTCAGGTAACAAAGGCTATTTAGACAGCATTCTATTGGCATATGTATTTTCATAAGTAGGAGATTACTCTTCTAAAACTTTTTTCCATAAACAAATTAAAAAAAAAACACACATCTTATTTTATTAAGGAAAGTTTTGTTGGCTAAAGTGGTAAATTAACAAAGGACATGACCTATTCATTATGGTTCCCAAGTGCAGTCATTTATTAAAAAACTCTGTGACCATGTCCACAAAAGGATCATCATCTACTGAAAATATCTTCATTCTGTTCTAGACCAAAATAAGTTATTATTCTCAATAATTGAGAAGAAATTTATTTCTGCAAATGTGCATAGAATTTGAAGTTTCACACTTTTGGTCCAAGACTTGGCTTTGCCCTTGTGAACCCTTAGGCCAATGCCTTAAAATACTGATTTGAAGTTTGTGAATATCCTAAATGATAACCACTTCATAGACTCGTGAAGATCATATGTGTGGAAGCATTTAAAAATAGTATTATAAATCAGAGAGAGGACTGACTATGAAAAGAGTAATGGAGAAATGGAAATAGGTTCAATGGATCATCTCTGAATTGCAGCTAGCATAGTGCTTTGCCTATTGGTAATGCTCTGATTCAGATTTTCCATGATGCATCAGTTAATTCCTGGTAAATAGATATTAAAGATTTTAAACCAGTTATCATGGTTTATATCTGTGTGATAGACATTGGCCTGCATGCTACCGACTACTCTAAGCCCCTCAGCAGCTAAGAATTTATTAAATTAATTCCATTATATATATGTATGTTCTATTAATACATATTATTCTCAATCATTTATTTCCATATTAACAAAACAGAAGATGTTGTTAAGAAGAACAAAATAATAAGTGATACTGAACTATCTTCTACAGGAACAACCAACTTAAGCTTAGCTCACATAAAAACTAGGTCATGAATTTACACTAAGATAAATAAATATTTTTTTAATCGATTTGAATTTTCTCCCTTCAACTTTCCCCTTGGCTCTTATTGTGGCTCCTTAAGGGAATTTACACAGTTTCTTTAGCTCTAACTCTGCCATCTGTTAACTGGGGATAATAAAAATACCACAGGTGTTATTGAAAACTGAGAAAATCAAGGATAACTTTATTAGACAGTGTCCAGCACATAGTAGGACCTCAGTAAGTATTACCGTGTAGTACTTCTACAGTTTTAGAAGTTATATCTCCTAATTTGAAGATAGCTATAAAAGCCTTCATATTTTAAAAGTTATGTTTTATTTTAAAATTTTAAGTCCTTCTACATATATAGAGTAATTTAAAATTATATCATGCTATTTTTCCATGTTCACATGGTTACACTTATTATAATATAAAATAACATTATAATAATTTACATTTGGCTATTCTGGTAAGAATAGTCATTCATCTCTACTTTAGAGAAAAGTAACCTGAAGCTGGAAAAAGCTGAGTGCTTGCTGAAAGCTTCACAACCAGAAAGTAGTAGAACTAGTATAAAAATGAGCTGTAATGTCAAATGCCATGTAGATATCACAATTTTTAAAAGTTGTTTTTTGTTTCAGTTGAACAAAAGTCAACCATGAACCATCAAAATTATGTATGCCATATGTTAAAAACAAATGCTATAATAGATATAGAAAAAATACCATTAAATTGAATATAATTTCCTAATGTTGATTATTATGGTCATATCTGGGTACTTTCACATGCTGAACGATTTGTGTCTATAAACAAGCAAAAGCCCAGCCTTTCAAGCCATTACCAGCTACATACCAACTCTTTCTTTCTCAAAGATTTGTATGTAAGCCTTTGCAAGTTGGTACATTGATAACAATATCTAGTAGTGGCTACTGCATTTCACTGTGGGTATTATTAGAGAGACAATGATTAACATGTTTTCTTCTTGTATTGAAATGGATTTCCTATTATTACTTGTTAGAACACTCTCAGGAACCCCTTTGTGCAAGTGTTTATAAAATTCTCCGTGGGACTTGATGCTGTTGAACTATTGAAACAGATAGATGAACTCGGTGAGTCCAGATTCACACTGTTATTCCCTAGTCATATCGGAAATGTGAAAAACATTGTTCCATATGAGAAGTTCTTTTCCTTTTCTTCCATATTTGGTTTCTAGCCAGTTTTTCAAAGAAAAGTAAAATCCTGCCTATTTCTGTCGATATTCTTCCCAGTTAGTTGTATAATTACAAGTAGTAATGATTATTTGGCTACTACCCAGTGTCTGTTGTAAGTTTCCATAATTATAATGCAATATATTCTATGTAAGTGCAGCTTTTCCTACAATCATAGGTAGGTTGGTGGGTTGCTAGAAGTAAGGACACTTTTTTTGTGTGTGCTAGTTTGAGGAAAAACAGGTCTTAAAAGGACAAAGAAAGATAAAATGGTTTATTTCTGGTTACATTATCATTTTATCTCCCCTGGCTTCAGTATTACTTTGACTAACCCAGAATGTAACTGGAAGAGGTTATAGAGTTAGCAAAAGCAAAACAAAAGTAATGCAAAGACTCAAAAGGAAATAAACCTAAATCAGTAGTCTGGTTGAATTCTCCTCTCATGGTCATTTAAAAGGAACAGGCCATAGAGGATCAAAGGAAACTGTCTGAACTTATGCATTCCCTCTGCCACATCTCCACCTTCAACCGAAGAGTTGCAAGACATCTAATTCAGTCTGTCTGATTCACTGTTGCTATGCAACCACGGGTAGAGGAAGGGATTGAGAGCATCAGAATTTGGCAGCAGTAGAGCAAATGCCCCTCCTCTTCTCTGGAGCTACAGGTACATAGTGCCTTAGGTTGCAAATCAGTGGGGAGGAATCATGCCTACATTTGTACTATACAGTGTATATAACTATATGCACTTTATGATAGCCCAGTTTGATTAAAGAAAAATGTTAGTGATTTATTCTCTAAAAGTACTATTTGGGTAAGAAACCATTGAATCAAAATATCAGAGATATACTACAAAGTTCTTATATAAATTTTATCATTCATAACTTTAGATATAGGAGACGATTTTTAGAACCTAAAATAAGACTAAAATGAACATAGCAGCAAAACTTGATGTCTGTGTAATTGTATATGTAACATAATATCTAAGTGGTTGTATAGTTTGAATTTGGGAGGCACTGACTCTCACAGCTCTTGTTTGATTCTGTTTACCAGCATTTCTATAAAGAATCCTTGGTGTTTTATTGATTTCCAGTGGCCACTGGGGGCCACTGTTCAACCACAATTTTACCCTCCCCCACCAACATCTATATCAAGCAAAACATTTCACTTTAAATTCTAAGAAATTTAAGAACTTGACCTCTGTGAGAAATTTGGTTTTATGTTGGACAATGGAAGAGAACTGTTTGGGTTCAGTGAGGAGGGATTTATGATATAAACAGCCTTCTCAGGATTCATGATGATCAAGTCAGTGAAAATTTAATTGGCCAAGTGATTTATTAACTTGCAATTTCATATTTACCCTTTGTCTCAGTTGATTTCCTCACAAGAAATCATGAAACCGAAGAGCAATTAAATGCTCTTCCAGAGTAATTACCTGAAATAAAATCTTGATTATTTTATCTAGATTAAATACAGATATCATAGAGATAACCCACATACAGTTTGAAATCAAATAATATTAGAAAATTGTAAATATGTGCCACAGATTCTCATTCACCAAAGAAATAATTCCATAGCACAACTTATTGAATTATATAGTTTATTCATTCTACACACTCTGCATAGACTTTCCTTTGTTTAAATTCTTTCACTCACATTCCGTGAACAAAACGGGCATTACTATCTATTCGAAATTTCATCTCTAATTTATAGGTTTTTTTCCTAACTACATATAGATAGAATTTTTTGATTATTCATGTTTAGTCATTGGTTAATTAAATTGTAGCAGAATATACTTTTAAGTTAGCTTGTCTCATTCTTTAAAATTGGGCTTACTGTATTTGTAACTAGCTCAACATTCTCCTCAATGAATATTTGCACAACTGGACACTTTTTTTCTAGATGTAGAGCACTAGACATTTTTAAAGTAAATTCTACAACTTTCTATTCTTTATAATCTAATTTGATACACTTAACCAAAATTTCAATATTTTGTCTCATTACTACTAGAAACAACATTAAATTATATTATAATGTTTTTTTCTCTGTTTTGCTTTGCTTCTTTAGATATTTTAAGGCTGAAATTGGAGAACAGTATTGACCTCATCGATCATCTCACCACACTGTCTTCCCTGACAGTAAATATTTCCTCCTGTGTATTATATGATCGTATTCAGGCAGCAAAAAGTGTAGATGAAATGGAGAGAGAGGCTAAAAGGCTCTACAAAAGCAATGAACTCTTTGGAAGTAAGTGTTAGACTACTAGAGTTTGAGCTTCTCTTTGTACTAAAATTGGCCAAATTCTTCCCTCACCTCTTTCATCCAGAACTCAGAAAAGTAGTCTGGGGGGTCACTGTCCCCTCTGATGTCCTTAGAAACAAGAACCTTTCATGTAGTCAACAAACCATATCGTTTGAGGAGCCTTTCACAAATGTGTAACTTTGTTGGTATGGCTAAAATTAAGACTGGAAAGGATTACACAGTTAAAGGTAAAGTCGAGCCCATCCTCATAATCAGTCAAAATTATGTATTTTAGTGTGTGTGTGTGTGTGTGTGTGTGTGTGTGTGTGTGCACGCACGCGCACACACACACATAATTTCAGTAAGGGGCTTAGAGTGATATATTTAATCCAGCCATTTAGTTTGTGATTGTATCCTCGAACTCTTGCTTTGAATCTCTGAGTATGTCACTCTCAATTAACCATTTTTTCTATCAATTAGAAGCTCAAACTTACTATCACATTACTAACTTGATTACCTGTGTTTGGCCTCCCCCATGCGTACCCTCCAAACAATGAATAATGTCAATCATAAAATAACCTTTCTGCTGTTGTTGCCATTTTATTTTTAGGTGTTATTTTCAAGCTTCCTTCTAACAGAAGCCAACACAGAGGCTATGACTCTGAAGATGTCTCTCTTCCTCCTGTCATAAGATATACCATCCGCATGAGTCTCAAGACCTCACAGACGACAAGAAACATAAGAACCAAGATTTGGGCCCCAGGACCGCATAATTCTCCATCACACAATCAGATCTATGGAAGAGCTTTTATTTACTTACAAGATAATATTGAAAGAGCAATTATTGAATTGCAGACTGGAAGGAACTCTCAGGAAATAGCAGTCCAGGTCCAGGCAATTCCATATCCCTGCTACATGAAAGACAAGTAAGTCTGTGCACTTCTAGCCCTTGTTAATAGTCAACCATTTTTTTGAGAACTCATTTATGTCCATTCATTCACCTGTATCAAGAGAAAGGGATAATGTTTGGCAATCCTTTGTCAATGCTAGTTTCCATAATAGAGTTCACACTATAGAGCACCATTCTACTGTAGCTCCTCTTCATTACCAAAATGATCCATGTTTTCCTTATGATAACTCTTAGTATTCCAAATACATGGTTTCAAGAATTTGGAGAATTGGACTCCATACTTGAGAGCATCGTTACATGACTTTTAATGTTACCCACTCTCCGCTGGTCTTACTTTTCTCTCATCAAATAAGGGAGTTGAATAAGACAATATTAAAATTATTTTCCAACTCTCATATTTGTTTAAAAATCTGTGAGTGCATGATCAATTTTAAAGAAAAATTTGATGGGACAAATCATTGATCAACTCTCTAGAATAAATACTGTGCCATCTAAAACTATGTTATATACTACCAGTCCACTTGCTAGGAAATCTTATCTAAAGTGTTTTTGCTAAATGAACAAAAAATGTAAAGATCATATTTTTAGACAATTGAATTTGAATGTTCAAGAAATCTGCTTGTCAGGTACCACTGAATGGCTCCTCTACTTTGACCACAGTAAAAATGAATAAATACATACATCAAAATAAGGCTGAAGGATAACATTTTTTAAACTATACAAAAGCTTGAGGCAGAACATTACTTTAAAGGAACTGTACCTGTTATTCAGCCCAGTTATTGCAGTTTATATACAATTCAGATGGTTCTGGATGCTTTTTTCCTCCTTTTTTTCTTTCTATTGATGCTCTGTCTCCCTTGACTGCTTCAAGAACTATAGAGGAGATGAGGTTATGTAACCCTTTGTGCAGCGGTGATATGGGCAGACAGGCGAGAATTTTTTCAATGAGTTGTCAAGGTGAGCTGCTTATTGTGAAGGCCAGTCAGGACCTTGCAGCCTGAACCATGTGTGAACTGCAAAGGCGGGAATAGCAAAGACCTGTGGGTTCAATTAAATGAAAATTCTCATCTATTTTCTTGCTCACATTTTTTTCCCCTTGTAAATTTTGGTATCTGGAATGGTGAGTACCTAGATGTTTCTTTTAAGAATAAAAATAAATATACTCTCAATTCTTTATAGAAGCATGATCATAATGCCTTATATATACATATGCACTCTTCATTGCATATAAAATGCTTTCACACATATTATTTCATTTGTCCCACCCAACAATCTCCTAAGGTAAATGGAGGCAGGTATTATCAGCCATACTTTCTAGAGGAAAAAAAACTAAAATTCAGAAAGGTTAAGTATCGTGTCCTAAGTTGTATAGGTGGCATTTCACTGGTCCTTCAATTACAAGACCAGAATTTTATCCTTTATCCTCTACCAAACTTAAAATGCACAATCACTTGAAAGAAACATTATGGGGAATTTGTTATTAATAAATGAGGGCTTTTGCCTAATTTAAGAGCCAGAAACAGCATCGAGGCTGGACCTGAGTCAAGACCAAATTCATTCAACAAATATTCTTTAAGTGCCTTCCTATGCCAGACAGTTTTCCAGGAACAAAGGAAATGGATATGGCCCCAACCCTCACTCCTCCCCCACACACACAAAAAAAACCTGCATATCTATGATGGTGATACACTTCTGATGCTAAAGTGAGAATGAATGATGGTGATGTCATGTTCCATTAATATTTGCATTTTTCATGGAGAACTTGAAGGTAATTCCTTAGCCTTATCGATTAAAAAGGAAATGGCTTTAGACCTTACTCCAAGTAAAAGCTTCAGTGGAGCCTAATATGCAAAACGAATCAATTTAGAGTTTATCTCATTGAAAACTATTCATTTGCCTTAGCCTATAGGAAGGTGGCTAATTCAGGAAGCCATAGTTTTCAAAGTATAGTCCCTGGACCAGCAGCATCAGCATCACCTGGGAAATTGTCTAACATGCAAATTCCTTACCCCAACCCAGATATAACAGATCAGAAGCTTTTGGGTGGGGCTCAGAAATCTGTATTTTGATAAGCTTTGTAGGTGGTTCTGATGCATGCTCAAGTTTGAGAAACACTGCATTTGAACTTTCAGGTATCATGAGCAGGCCACTCAGGAGTATATTTGGGTCCTGATGAAGTTTCCAGTGGCCCTCCAGTTAGCACATTACTGGAAAAGACATTTTTATACTGTTTATAAAACATCTCCTGAAGCATTATCTTGAGGAATCCAAGTTATTTGTCTGCATTTTAAATGGAATGTTTTGAGTTTTATTTTATTTTATTTGGGGAAATTTAGTTTTAATAATCACTATGAACTTCCAAAGAGGAGACAAATACAGTAATTTGAGAAGATATAGCTTTTAACTAGATAAACCAATTATCATCTAATTTTAAATGTGCCTTTTAGATAAGAATTTAGTTTAGGTAGAGGGGTTGTGAGCCTTGAAATATCTATATAATAATTATTTTCCTGGACAGGGCATACTCAAACATATTTTAAACAATATGACAATTTTATCTAACAATCCAGAGATGTTTTTGATTCTGGCAGCATTACAGCAAGAAAATCATGGGCCCACTGTTAAGTCAGTTTCATACTTCATAAGTAAAGGAATAATATTAATAATTATGCTCAATTTCAAAACAGGAGTATAATTTCAGTGTAAGGATGAATGTATTCTTTATATATTATAATCTGCAAGTATAACATTCATTTTGGTCACTGGATTTTTTTTTTGTTTGTTTGTTTGTTTTTGTTTTTTTACAGCTTCCTAACCAGTGTCTCTTATTCTCTTCCAATTGTGCTCATGGTTGCCTGGGTTGTATTTATAGCTGCATTTGTAAAAAAGCTTGTTTATGAGAAAGACCTCCGGCTTCATGAGGTATGTTGAGAATCTCTTTTTATTATAAAAAAATATATATTTTATAATAATTATTACTATGATTTTCATTGTGCCTATATAAACTCAGAAAGCCTGAGCCATACTTTATGATTCAGAAAAATATTTTATGCATCATAAAAGCAGCTGATAAGATGATGTTTATTTTCCCAAAATGTTATATAGAAGTTATTTTATAAGTGCTTCTAAAAAATGAAATCTGAATAATTCTGAATAAAATCTAAGTACAATTTATGATCCTAAGAGTAATTTTTGCCCAAGAAGTTACCTATAGGACTTAGGATCTAACAGAGTAAGTTTAAATAATAAAAACAATACTACTAAAGCAAGAAGATTGTTGGCAGGGTACCTAAATGAGTCCAAAGAAAAATATCAATATAGATATACAGTTGACCCTTAAATAATGTGGGTGTTAGGGATGCCAACCCCCATGCAGTTTAAAATCAGCCTATAACTTTTGACTCCCTCAAAACTTCAGTGGTTCTGTAGTGTCTATGGGGGATTGGTTCCAGGACCTCCACAGATACCAAAACTTCAGATGTTCAAGTCCCTTATGTAAAATGGTGTAGATCAATGCACACAGTCAGCCCTCTGCATCAGCAGATTACTAACCATAGATCGAAAATACTGTTTTCCATCCACGGTTGGTTGAATTTGGAGATGTGAAACCCAGTGAAACAGAGAGCAGACTGTATATTGAAAAACAGTTGCATGTAAGTGGATCCATGCTGTTAAAAACTGAGTTGTTCAAGGGTCAAGTGTAGTAGATATAGAGATAGATGGAGATGGAAATGGAGATGGAGATGGAGATGGAGATGGAGAAGGAGAGGGAGAGGGAGATAGAAATAGCGAAAGAGAGATGATATAGGATATAGAAAGACATAAACACAGACATTGACATATGGCTTGTTTCATCTCTCAAAAGGTAATTTTTTCCCCAGTATTCCTTGTCTCCTTCAATTACCTCTTTCTCTATCTCCCACTAGCTCGTGATTCATAGACCAAGAGTTTCATGTTATGCTACTTATTAGAATAATAACAATAGAAGACAGGATCTAGGATGTAAAGCATGATCTCTTCTTGAGAATATTCTTCATCACTGTTCTCGGATCCAAAATATCAGACTTCTTTTTAGAATTTATGAAAAAGCATTGTGTGATTCTTGAATTATATTGATATAGAAATTATTTTATCTGTTCATTCTGTAATGAGTCCATTCTTACACTCATGACTGAAAAAAAAACCAAACAAACTCAGAAACATTTCAAAACTGGTGCACAATAATTATTTCAAGGCCTGGATGACAATCTGAAATAATGAGGTTAGGTAACCTGTTAGTCCACTTGTACTTTTCAGGCTTACTTTGCCAATGCTTCTGGGCAATTAATTATTTTTCCTTACTAGGTACAAATTACTGCCTCACATTTTTGTTAGTTCAGCATCAGGCTTCCAGGGTTGTCCTAAAGTTTGATCCTATACTTCTTACCTTTTCTATTTGAATTCTTGTTGATCCTCACAGCTTCATTTTTATATTTCGGTTACAATTTGGTAAATATCCCATCAACTTGTTTGAGTCCTGTTGTATTCAAGATTGTGTGCAATAGTTTCTTAATTCCCTTTTAGAAGCTCGAATCCATGCCCTGGACCATAATCTGGGTTGCAAGCTCCTACATTATATTTTTCTTTCAGATTCCTGGTACTTGAAAGTGAATCTTCATAGGTTAAAGGAAAACTATAAAGTAGAAAACTGTAATGAAAACTAAGTTATTTTCTACTTCAAAATAAATATCTACTTTAAAAATACTATTTGTGGAGAAACACGTAGTAAATATATGTGTTTTATACACATATACACATATATGATATATATGTAATACACATATGTATATATACATATAAAAAACACACACTGTATTATTTTGTGTTTGAAGATTATACTTTCCAAGTATTTCTATGTATGCCACCAAAAAATATCAAAGCATGAAGAGTGCTGTCTTGATTGAAGGCATGAAAGGCAATTTTAATGATGAACCAGATTCTGTTTGGTAGCTCTGTGTCTTCATTGTTAGGCATCTACTTTCAAAATTTCACCACCTGAACCTGGGGGTCAAAGCCATGTAATAAAAGCTCACTGAACTTGGAATCAGAGACCCAGGCTTTGAGTCTTCCAGGTCATATTCACTTGGGCCCAATTCCTTAAACTTTCTGAGTGTTATCATGACAACTTCACTCAGCACTGTATTTCCAGAATGTCGCTCTCTCATGGCCAGAACAAAGGAGGCGTTCAATTATCCATATTTTATCAGTTCCAAGATAATAATATTTTCTTCACATTTTAAAGCCTCTGAAATTGGGACTCATTTGATAGGGTGTTATAATTTATTTGACAATGTTTTTTCTTTCTTGGTTGCATGTGAAATAATGGCACATCTTAAAATCAGTGGTGTCTTAAATTCGAAGGAATATGGTTTATTTGTGAGATGAATGGAAGCAGGTATGGAATGAGGGGTATATTCCCAGGGTCTCCATTTCAGCCTCCCTCCACTGTCCACAGTTCCAAACTACCCTCTTCCCCTTTACAGATGAAAAGGCTGATCCCAGGAAGTGAGAGGTGACCTGCTGAAAATTATGGAGCTCATTAAGGGTAGATCTGGGGCTAGAACTGAAGTGTTTTGACTTCCAATCAATATTTTTCCATATCATAACTACCTTTCCTCTCAAAATCTTATTTTAGTAGCATAGACTCACAAGGACTTTTGAAGATGATAATAGATAATCTCTTAGGTTATCAGAGATTCAAAATCATTTTTTTATACCATCTTTTTAATATTCAGTTAAGGCCTAAAGCTACCCATTCTCTATTTCCTCTTCATTACAAATTCAATCAAAAGGTGGAAAAAATGACCTTTTTCTGCTGTGATCCTTTCTCGAATCTGAGCAAGAAAACCAAGTTAGTTTTTATTTCAATGAAACTATCCATTCTTGACCTTTTTATGGTATGACTCCAGTAAATTCTTTTAACTTGTTGAAGAAATTAGGATACAAATTAATGACAAATAAGTTTATTGATAAAATTAAGCCTGTAGTTTTCTTTTAAATACTTCAAAGTGTCTTTGAATTAGGTTCTGTTTTACATTTCTCACTTTTAAAAATTAAAATATTAAAGCTCTATAAAAGTTACTTTTATAATACATGAAGAGCATTTTTTTTACTTTATTTTCTTGATTAATGGGTTAGTTTTACCTGTTTGATCTAATATAAATCTTTTATGGGGATTTCAGTGCTTATGTTCAGTTGGAGACAAAATTTTAGAGTTGTTCTTCCTCAGTTTAGACAGGTACCCAACATCTGTGACCTGCAGAGATGTTACCAAGAATTATGCAAGGATTTTTAGTCCTTTGGAGCTTCACTGTAGACAATTTTTATGGTTTCTTGACATACACTGTCCATCCCATTAGTGGAATTTGGAACATTCTAAGTGATGATCACATCTTTTATATCTTACTAATATATACATATATATGTCTATCTATATAGAAGAGAATTTTTTAATTGAGGTAGAAAATGTTATTATTTCTTACAAATTAGTGCTTGATATTCTTGTTGAATTGAATAAAGACATTGCTGTCAAGTAAATATATGAATATTTATGATTTTTTTACTGATAGCATTAATGTCGAGCCCGGTGCATGAGTTTTTCTTGAACGTGGAAACGCACTTATGCAAAATCTTACAGAATCTTTCTTTTCATTTTTTTTTCATAAACTGGGGCAGATCCTGGCTACTGTCCAGAGGGGTTTTCCTTGAGCAACAGGTTATCAGGTATTGATGAATTGCTCTGGCAAATTTGGAAGTTTCATTCACACGACTGTCATTGCAAAGCTGGCAACTGACATCTGTCACTTGGAGAAGGAACTAAAGATGAGGAACTAATGACATCCAAGGAAGGATAGCCAACCGTTTTTTTGTGGGCCACCTTCTATCAGCAAGTTTGGTCTTGTTTATCGTAACAAAGTTGGCAATGAATCTGGATAATTTATGGATGACTCACGTGCTCTCATTGCTCTTACTCTTTATGCATAACAGCTGCTCTCCTCATGGCATAAAATCCTTGGGTTTAACACTGATGTTTCTGCTAGAATGTTAAGCAGTGAATATTTTTGGAAGCACCTAATTCAGTTTGTTTCATTCAAAATCAATAATCAGTCTCCAACTTTTTCCAACTCTTGGGAATAGGCATCTGGTATTGAATCAAAATTGCAACAATAAACACCTTTGGTCCTGATGTTTGGATTTTGTCAAATTCCCTTTTAACAAGGCTAAACATGGAGAATTTTGTAGATATATAAATGTTTTATACTGCAGCTATTAATTGTCAGGGAAGGAAAATAAATGTATACTCACAGAGTCAGTTTTATTTCATGTTCTTGGTAAGTGTCCTGGATATTTTGTACCCACTTTGTGAAATATATTGACATTGTCCCTACTGACATACATTGAGGGATAAATATTTTTCATATAGGCCATATGAAATTAGGTGGTGAATATCAGCTTTGGAGTAGATATATGAGTTCCATAACTCCTCATTTAATTATATTCAATAGACAGAAACTGAGTAAAAACCACAAAATACAAATAGCAAGAAAGACAAATAAAAAGCTAACATATCTTGATCATATTTGAATAGGTGAGTATCTCTGAAATGTAATCAGGAAACATGACACAGAAATTTTCTCAAATGGGTTGGAGTGCAGGGAAAAACATTTCTAAAATAAGATCTGCAAGGTCTTTATTCACATCAAAAGGTAATTTCATTTTTAATGATAGATAAGTAGCAATTGGAAGAAACTTCTATAGTGAATCTTCGCTCCATGCTGATTTTTTTTACTTTGACCCAGACTTCCATTCCTGTGGAAGCATAGATTGAGTCTTTACAACAAAAGGCTGATAGGGCCTGGGAGGAGAGAAGCAGTAGGGAGAAAAGAGGGTGAGAAAAGGGCAAAGTTAAGAGGAAAAGTCAGAGGCTTTTTCTCAGTGGTGATTAGCGTAAGGCCCATAGCTGCTTAAACTGTTGGCAGTGAGGTAGTTGTTTCCATGGAAACAACCAGAGCAGCAGAGTTAGCAAAATGTGATATTGCAAAGGCAGAAAGTAAAATTCACTCTTTTGCTTGCAGAGCAAAAAACCTAGCACTTTTCCTATTTTTTTCCTAGCCAAGTTAGGTTAAAAAGGGGAGGATTATAAAGTTAGTGGAGTATTTCTTTTGCTTTTTTTAAAATAAAATATTGGATTCATAAGTTTAATATGAATCATGAATTGTTAAAAATAGAAACCAGGATATCCAGGTTCCCCCAAAATGTCACATGTCACCAAATTCAAGACAATTAAGACCCAGGGAACTTTATATCTTTCAGAATCTTTTAGAGTTGATGCACAAACAAATCATGCTGATCTGTTTTTCCATCTTGGTGAAATGCCTTGGCTTCTAGGAGTATCTCTGAGTTATTAAGCAATATCAATTGAAAAAGAGATATAGGTTATCTAAGATACATGAGTTTATTTTGAGTATATGAATGTCTTTTGGAAAACATGTGACAAACATGCCAGTGATTTCAAGGATGAGGAAGATGTGGCAAAGGGTGGAAAGTAACCCTTCAAAGTTTCTGTGTTTTAAATTCTTAGGAATCAGGCCTGTTCTGTTTCTCCTAGGAATGTGAATATTGATTGTTTAGTTTTAAAACAAATGTAGTTTTTATTATCTCAGTCTCTACACTGAATTTGAAACAAACCAGGGTTTTTTAACAATGAAATATTCATGCCTGCGTGAATGTCAAACTCATGTTGTAAAATTCTTCAGGGTATAACATAAACTTTGATGATCTACTCTAAACTAATTTAATCTGGAGACATCAGCTACCAGTTATAAAGAGAAATTATAAAAGAACCTCACCATATAAATCATTTATTATTTCATTAAATTGGGATGTTCTGGGAGCATACAATCTAAGATGGGCTGGAATAAATGGTTATGTTAATTTTACATAGCAAGCATGAACAAATAGTAGCTAACACTTTTTCCTTTTTGCAGTACATGAAGATGATGGGTGTAAACTCCTGCAGTCACTTTTTTGCTTGGCTTATAGAGAGTGTTGGATTTTTACTGGTTACCATCATCATCCTCATCATTATACTCAAGTTGGGCAATATTCTTCCTAAGACAAACGGGTTCATTTTGTTCCTGTATTTTTCGGACTACAGCTTCTCAGTTATTGCTATGAGCTATCTCATCAGTGTCTTCTTTAACAACACTAACATTGCAGCTCTGATTGGAAGCCTCATCTATATCATTGCCTTTTTCCCGTTTATTGTTCTGGTTACAGTTGATGATGAGCTGAGCTATGTAATAAAAGTATTCATGGTGAGTCACCTGTCACAACAGAATGGTCGGTGTGTGAGAAAAACTGACCCTTTTTTTATTTTTAGACTCTCAAACTGAAAGTACACTTATCTAAATTTAAAAGCTTAGTGATTGCAAAATAAGCTTAACTATCCTAATAATAGTCCATTTTTTCTACATCATTGTATACCATACAAGCACAAGACTATGAAAAGGAAACATTTGCCTCATAGTTTCTAAAACCATAATATGTGATGCTGTTAATAGTTCCTGAAGAAAGTGGCAGTTAAAATGTAATATATCACATTTTAAAGAGCATCAAGAATTCTGACTTCTCTCTGGCCAATTCCTTAAATGTCTTAAAGCCTCTGTTACTGGAGTTATTCTCATATATGAATAATTCTAATGGTTTTCATGACATATAATATAACTTACAAGCATAAAAACAAATGCACTGACAGAATGTAATCGATTTTGAATTCTTTTCTGCCTTTTAATTCAAAAGGACTAAATTAAGAATTTTAGTGAAAGCATTAAGATTATGAAATATGAGAAGCAGAAGCAAGCTTCATCATTGATTAAGTCATATTAAAATTTTGCTTTTTATAAATAAAGTAGAAAGAATAAATAACTTTCCTCCAACATTGACTACTTTGGGTTTAAATAAAATGTAAATGTTTACTTTGTTGCTGTAATAGTTGTTGAATCAATTGACATTTTAGTATATTTACTCATAATACTTCTATTACCTGAAATCAATTTATGAAGTAAAAACATCTTTTGGACCTTAACATTTCATTTGATTTTGGTCTTAACATTATATTTCTTTGTAATTACCTATTTTATAAATTGCTGAGAAACATTTAATAGGTTTAGATGTAGATTTTGGAGTTCTGAAAAACCTTTTCCAAATTATAATTTTCTTGCTTTTGTTTTCTGCTAGTCCACCTTCTCTTCTTTCAGAGTTATAGTGAGCTTGGTAAGGGACCACTGTATTTTCTAATATGATTTTATCTACATATGTCCAGAGTTTTAAATATATTAAGATCCCTCTGGGTGAAATGTATGCAATCTACAAAAACTATCACTGCTGTTTATTCTCTCCTCAGAGCCTGCTGTCGCCGACAGCATTCAGTTATGCAAGTCAGTACATTGCCCGATACGAGGAGCAGGGGATAGGTAGGCTCGCTTTCTTTAGAACTGGATTTTATCTTTAACAACTGTAATATGCCTCACCCAAGAATAAATTTATGTGTTCACTTTTTTAGGTCTTCAGTGGGAAAATATGTACAGTTCCCCAGTTCGGGATGATACCACCTCGTTTGGCTGGCTGTGCTGTCTAATCCTAGCTGACTCTTTCATTTATTTCCTTATTGCTTGGTACACCAGGAATGTTTTCCCAGGTACAAACATGCTTCCCACAGATACATGCTTTTTATGGTTGTTCCCATTGTAGATCTGCTAATATACATTTTCTACTATTTGATTTACCATATATAATCTCCAAAAAAAGAAATACTGAAGTCCCAAACCTAGCCACAATTCTCCATAATGAGATAATGCTCTAGTGAATTCCTACTCTGGTATTTCTTTAAAGGATGGGGTAAATTAAGACGTGTGGAATCCAGTTATTCCAAATGGGAATATAAGGCAAAATCCAAGTCTCCTGATTCTAAGACGAATTTACCCCATTCTAACGGAAAACGATCGCCTGGGTCTCAAGTGGTCATTGTGTCTAACGTGCTTAGTAGTTTTTCCATTAAGCCTGGTTTATATTTGTACATTTTTCTGATCCTGTAAATAAGAATAAAAGAGTACTATTTATATAAAATTTCTATTAAAGACAAATATGTAGAGACAGAAATAAAATCAGTGATCGCCTAGGATTTGGGGTGGGAGTAGGCAATATCTGTAAATGGGGAGGAGAGGATTTTTTAAAGTTATAAAAAAATGTTCTGATATGTGGATTGTGGTGATGGTTACACAACTTTATGAATTTACTAAAAATCATTTAACCCTATACTTATAAGGAGTAAATCTCACTCCAGTGAAGCTGTGTAAAAAGGAAAGAATAAAAAAAAAAACTATCTTGTTTATTTTACTTCGAACACCAAAGACCACTCTTTAGTGTCACATAGTATCAAAAAAAATTAAACTGCTTCCTGAATCATATACAGTATTCTGTTGTTTAGCTTCCAATGCTTAGTGTTAATAGTAATACATTTTTACTGTAGGTACATATGGCATGGCGGCACCATGGTATTTTCCAATCCTACCTTCCTATTGGAAGGAGCGATTTGGATGTGCAGAGGTGAAACATGAGAAGAACAATGGCCTTATGTTTACTAATATCATGATGCAGAATACCAACCCATCTGCTGGTAAAACAAGTAGGTCAACAATGTGCATTATTATGAGAGATGTGATATAAAATTTATCTGACTAGTGATTTTAATTATCTTTCTCTAAATGGTAACATTATCCTTTTCGTCATGGATGAATATGTCTATACATATGTGTTTGGACTCTTATAAAAATTAAATTATTTTTTTTTCTGGGCTCATTAGCTCAGTTGGTTAGCATATGGTGCTAATTAGTCCAAGATTGCAGGTCCATTTGTGGTCCACTTAAATTCACACAGAGAAAAATGTTTTTCCTTGGCCACGGTCTGCACCCCTAACCCCAGCCATCTGTCACAAGTCCTAAGGAGTAACCAAGTAGCAAGTATGGATAATTTAGCATAACTGAACACCAATACTGGACAATTTAAAGCTCATGTCTTACTGACATTGCGTAAGTAGTGTCATCTTTAAAAGTAAGAATGACCCACATAAGCGATCCTTTTGTGATGCCTGAAGGAAGTGTTATCTTTATAAAGTATGAATGACCCACATAAGTGGTCTTTTTGTGATGCCTGAAGGAGGTGTAGAAAATAATTAATGAATAGAATTTTATAAACCACAGATCTAAGCTGGTTTTGACACTGTAAAATTATACCTTGCAGACATTTTTTTCATAAGTATCATCCTATCCAATCAGAGAACCGAAACCTATACTTGTTTTTTGAATATTTGAGACCTGTTGAATAAAGGAGAATTCATTATAATGATACTGTATTCTCAAACTAATTTTCTGACAGAGAAAGGCCATATAAACCTGTCATTCATTTTTTAACCAAATGAGGAGACTGATGGTTATAGTAGATCATTTGTTCCCAAAGTTATTTTTTACTTAGAGGGTTGCATTTTTATATAGAAAAAGTCTAACCTTAGCTTCATTTTTTTCTTGTGAGCTTATAACTTTATTCTCTTGATTTCTCTCCAGGTCCTGAATACATGTTTTCCTCCAATATTGAGCCTGAACCTAAAGATCTCACAGTTGGGGTTGCCCTGCATGGAGTCACAAAGATCTATGGCTCAAAAATTGCTGTAGATAACCTCAATCTGAACTTTTATGAAGGCCATATTACTTCATTGCTGGGGCCCAATGGAGCCGGGAAAACTACTACCATGTATGTTACTTTTCAACACTTACTGTCACGGAAGCATATTACTTAGTGTTTGCTCACCTCTATCATAAAAAGTAAAGTTATTATGTCTCCCAGATGGATTAAGATGCCTCATCTTTTACATACTGGAAGATGGAGTTTAAATTAGAGATCCCACAATGTGAGCGCAAAGACCAAATCAGGCCCACCAACTAGGTTTATTTGTTCCACCTAGTGTTGGTCCACCCAGTACTTCTTAAATATTTTTAATTCAGTGCCTATATTTTAAAATAGGGGAGTTTTCTAATAAAAAGTATTCTTGTCATCTCTTAGATAAAAGGAAGTTTGGGCAATGTTGTGTACATAGTCTCGAGTTGGGACAATGGTCGGGGCTTTTGTGATGCTTATCTTAAAGGGACTTCTACTTTCTGGTTCATCCCTGGTTCCCACCAATCCACACTACCTCATTTGCCTAGTCTGTCTGACTTATTTGCATTTCTATCTTGGTTCATGTCAACTTGATTTTAAATACTCTGCTCTATCACAGGGAATCCTTGCTTTGATTTATAAAGAAAAGAATCACCAGCTATCAGATATAGATCAAAAAGGACAGGAGTGACACATGAGCTATTCTTTTTCTTTCTTCATTTAAGTAGCATTTTCCTGTGTTCAAATGGAGAAGAAATTCAAATATTTTTAAAGTGACATTTTTTTTGATTGATTGATTGATTTTTGTGATTCATCTCCAATGCTCCTCATAGTTTAGCTGAAAGTTGCTTTTGATGCCTCAACCTTTATTTAAGAAAAAGTGTCAGGTGCTGGGTATCCTATTTAGTATCATCATGAGTAAATTCAGTGAATGCCAAAACATATTCAAATTAATTTTTTTTGTAAATAAAAAGGGACAAATGAAAGTTATGAAATGAGTGAACATGTAGCCACTCTCATTTACATGACCTGTTTAAATTCACAGTTGGCTTTCTAGTGAGAATACAATGCTTAAAAGACAAGATTTCTAATAGGCCAGTGAAGAAAAGAGCTGGAGAAATCTTTTGAAGAGTCAAATTTTAGCTGAGAAAGTTCTCATTTTATTTTTCTGACTCTAAACCTTTAATGTAAAGAATGAAATGTTATTTATATTTCAATGCAGTTTTATGGGAAGAACTACATATTGTATTGATTTCCTATTTAATCCACAATAGTCCCTGAAGCTCTATTATGTGCAAGGCACTAGTTTGGTACCGAAGCAGTCTTGAGAAAACAGATCCTTTTCCTTACCTCATGGAGTTTATGATTTAGTAAAGAAAATAGATATCAAATAATTGTCCAGTTTGCTAACCATCTGAAAGATGAGAAAGAATTATCTAGGTAAGAATATTCTGGAAACAGTGTGAAGAAAGAGAGTGGAGATGACCAAAGAGCATGTGGGAAGTAGAGTTAGAAGCCTACAGCAGCAGTAGGCAAGTGGTAATGCTGTCTTGCACTATAATGGCAACGGAAAATGGAATGTTGTGGGTGGAGTTATGAGGCTAAACTAGGAGGAGGATGCAAAAACGACTGTTTTTGAGGCTTGTACAACCACTGTATGGATTTACCAGATGGTGAAGGAGGCGATATTAGTGAGGGCACAGGTTTGAGCACAAATATCATGAGCCCAGTTTTAAACATGTTGTGTTTGAGAACCTTGTAAGACACCTCATGGAGAAGTGGCATTGCTTGTTGGATGTACAAAGCAAGCCTGGAAATGAGTGACAAAATCTGGGCTAGTGATGTAAATTTGAGACTTAACAGTTTGTAGAAACTATCTGATGCCAAAGAAGAGCATGAATTTGCTGAAGAAGAGAGTGTACTGGCAGTTAAAAAGCCCGAGCATTTCTGTTGTTATTACCACCACCACTATCATCTTCGTCATGTAGTGTTTATGCAACACTCTAAATTACTAAAAGCTTAAAAGTAATTTTTATTTTTTATTCCCTTTTAATACCATTTTACTTCATTGTCTGACCCTGCTTGAGAAGACAGACTTTTAACAATTTTTTTTTTTTTTTTTTTTTTGCTAACACCTGAGATATAATTAGTTCTAAAATCTAGCTTCAATGCTTGGTTCATATCTACTTTATCATTTATTTCCAGCTCCATGTTGACTGGGCTGTTTGGGACCTCAGCAGGTACCATCTTTGTTTATGGGAAAGATATCAAAACAGACCTACACACCGTACGGAAGAACATGGGGGTCTGCATGCAGCATGACGTCCTGTTTAGCTACCTCACGACCAAAGAACACCTTCTCTTGTACGGCTCCATCAAGGTTCCTCAGTGGACTAAAAAGCAGCTGCATGAGGAAGTGAAAAGGTCAGTTATAACAGGAATGAGAACATACATTGGTAACTCCTCTCAAAGAGAAGTTTCAGCTATGGTAATAATACCAATGGAAAACATTTTCTCACAGACCAATTGATTTTTTAGTTTTTCTGCTCTCTGGCATTGAATACATTTAATGTCATTGTCCTCACTGGCCAGTTATACAGGAACTGTATAACTCTCTTTAACTCTGGCTTCCAGATTGTCTCCAATCCTCTTTTTCTAATTTCACTGGTTATTCTACTGGTCCAAGCCTTCCAATGGGACTCCCGCTTCTATTCTCCCTTATACAATCTATTCTTCAAAGAGCAGCCAGAGTGCCTTTTTAAACTGCAGATCAGACCATGCTATCCCGGGGTCAAAACCCTCTAATGGCTTCTCACTACACTCAGTGTGAAATTTAGTAATGTCCTTATCCAAGCCTATGAGGCCCTATCTGACCTGCCCCCAGTCTCACTTCTGTTTCATTTCTTTCTATTCTCCCCCCATTCACCTGCCCAGTTGCACACTTGATCACACTCCAGCCTCAGCACTTCTCACTTATTATTCCCTCTACTTAGAGTAGCCTTCCCCAAAGAACCATTTTACTTCTCCACTTTCCTGGTCTCTGATGAAATGTCACGTTTGAGGAGACCACCATTTATAAAATAAATGCCTAAAATATCATGCCCCAGGCACTATTTATCTCATGTACCCCTGCTTTATTTTTTATTGTACTTATCACCACCTGGCATTTATAAACTTACTTGGGAATTCAGTTGATAACTATCAGCTGAATTTTCTCTACATCTCTCCTGATACACCCTCATATGATAATAATCTCTTTATGGGTAGGAATATTATCTGCTTGCTTCTTTTCCCCCAGCACCTAAAACACAGAAGACATTCTAAAATATTTGTCAAATGAATGAATAAAATAATGAGCCATATTTTTCCCTGTGTTGTTCCTGAACATTAATTTTGTATCTCCAACTAGATGATAAATAATAGAAAATTATGTCATGAATTTTCAATAGTTTATTGCACCTTGCAGAGCATATAATGGTTGCTTACTGCATATCTATCATTTAGGGTTCTTATTGTATTTTTTCCAATATTCAAATGTTTTATCTATAAAAAATAACTACCATACATTATTTTTGAAGGACTTTAAAAGATACTGGACTATATAGCCATCGTCATAAGAGAGTTGGAACATTGTCAGGAGGAATGAAGAGAAAGTTATCAATATCCATAGCTCTCATTGGTGGATCAAGGGTAGTTATTTTGGATGAACCATCCACTGGAGTTGATCCATGTTCCCGCCGAAGTATATGGGATGTTATATCCAAGAACAAAACTGGTATGAATACCTTTTTATAACTTCTCTCCCCAGCAGTCAGAATTTTGCCCTCTGAGATACACACAAGCAACTTGAAGCCTTTTCTGTTTATGATCTGCCTTCTTTGTTTATTATCTCCATTGAAGATTTCAGATAAGCTCTTCCTTTTCCCAAGTCTTCTTTTCTCCCACCTAAATTTCTGGGCCAATTAGTATCAATGCAGTACCCACTGTGAGTTGAACACTTAACTGGACTTTTTGAGAGCATGCAAATCCAACAGAAGTTCCAAACTTTGCCTAGAGGAGTTTAGAATCTAATTAGAGATACCAAGCATACACAAATGAAAATAAACTGAAAACAGACTAAATAAGTGCTAACAGGATGTGAAGCAAAGAGTAATCAGAGTGGAGTGGATTAATCAGAGAGAAATATTCAAAAAGCCTTTAAAATTACTGCTTTTTCATAGTGATGAAAGGAAGAGGGGGATAGAGGGAGGGTGAGAGGGAGACCCCAAAATATTTAGGAACACTTTGTCTGAATTTCTCTTTGATCTTTTTGGAAGCTCTTTCTGGTCAGTTTTCTGTTAGCTCATGAAATGTGAGTCTTCTCACAAATCACAGGATTTACTTGTGTTAACCCTGTCTATAGATATATATATCTTGGGAACTGTATTTTCATTTTTCATTCTTGGTTTTTCTCTGTATTTTCAAGCCAGGACAATCATTCTGTCAACGCACCACTTGGATGAGGCCGAAGTGCTGAGTGACCGCATCGCCTTCTTGGAACAGGGCGGGCTGCGCTGCTGTGGGTCCCCATTTTACCTCAAGGAAGCATTTGGGGATGGGTATCACCTCACACTCACCAAGAAAAAGGTTTGTTATTATGGGGTCATAAGTTAATTTTGTATGAAACAGAAGCAGAATCTCTCCACTTTATTTAATGCTAAATGTCACTAATAATATGTTAGAGTCATGTTTTTCAAACTTGGGCATGCATCAGAACACCTAGAGGTCTTGGTAAACCCAGGCTTCCAGCCCCACCCCAAGAGTCCCTGATTCCATAAGTCTGGGGTAGGGGTCCAGAATTCATTACATTTAGAAAGAGGTCCCACGTGACACTGATGCTGCTGGTGTGGGAACACACATTGAGAATCAATGTGCAAGGTAAAAAAAATAATTTATATTCTCAGGTTGCTGATGGAAGAGCAGCCTTTTAGTTTCCCTAATTTTTCAGCCTATAAGGCTAAAGTTCGATTTTCTGCTCTATCAAAAGCAAATAAAGAGACTAAGCTTTCATATATTCACTCTCTGATCAGTACTCCTCAAGTGGCAATGTGGAGACTGACTCAGACAGACTCACGGTGCTTTTCTTTTACATCTTTGAAGAACAAGAATACTGATTAAAGATCCCTACACCACCTAAAATAGCATATGATTTACTAAACTGTATAAGATAAGACGTATATACAGTTAGTCAGGTTTTGACAACTGTCATTTATTTTCTGTCTAATCATCTAATGATATGACTTCCAAAATATAAAAAGTTGTTTATTGTTATATTTATTAACACATTCAGAATTTTTGTATTAAGTGTGTATTATGCCTTATCATGTGCCCAAGACACTTTTCTAGGCCCTGGGGATACTACAGTGAGTTGATGATATTTAAATCTCTGCCCTCATGGAGTTTATATTCTGATGGTGTGTAGGGAATTCAGATGATACAATTAATAAGCATATTATTTAGTGTATTAGCAGTTATAGGTATAAATGCTATAGGTATAAATAAAGCAGAGGAAAGGAAATAGAGAATGCTGAGTGGTGCCATTTTAAGTAGGGTTGGAAGAGAATGGATCTCTGAGAAGATTGAGCCAAGAGTTGGAGCTGAAAAGAGAATGAGCCACGTGACTATCTGGGGGCAAAGAAACAATTGCAAAGGGCCTGAGGAGGAGTCGTGTCTGAGCCTGAAGCACTCTAACACAGAAAAAAGACTGGTTGCTGGAAGATAGTAGGCAGTGAGGGTGCAGAGGGGACAGGGAGAGGCAGGAGAATGAAGCCAGTAGAGTAGTGATTTGTAGACAGCTGGAGGGACCCCAGGTGGGACAGAAAGCCATGGGAGGAGTGATGGGTGAGGGCTGGGTGGCCTAAAAGAACTCGCCACCCTGTCATTAGGAGCCCTGGGCACCACAGTGTAAAGACAAGGGAGTATTTAACTTCTGTTTTTGTCCCTAGAGTCCAAATCTAAATGCAAGTACAGTGTGTGACACGATGGCTGTGACAGCAATGATCCAATCACACCTCCCTGAAGCCTACCTCAAGGAGGACATCGGCGGGGAGCTTGTGTACGTGCTTCCTCCGTTTAGCACCAAAGTCTCGGGGGCCTATCTCTCCCTCCTACGGGCGCTGGACCATGGCATGGGTGACCTCAACATTGGATGCTATGGCATTTCAGACACCACTGTGGAAGAGGTATGCCTGGACATTGCCTTTCTCTCAAAGCTGATCTAACTGCTGCTCCCTTAGAATAAATCTATACTTTTTTTTTAAGAGAAATATTTTTATATAAGCATTTCACAAAATCAGAAAATCTTAAAATTGTCTTAATATCATTCTTATCTAGACTGACTTCTGAGAATAAACATGTGGCTCCAGTTAGAGAACACCTGTCTTTCACCAACAAAAATGTTCACTTAAAGCCATTCTCAAAAATGGTTACCTAAAGTCACACTTATTTGTCTCATTAAACATGATAAAAATTCTAAATCTAAGCTGAGCCTAGATACTAGAAAAGGTATGCATGTTTTATGTTAATGAAATGTTCTGTCTTTTCTTTGTAGGTCTTTCTAAACTTGACTAAAGAATCACAAAAAAATAATGGTATGAGTCTTGAGCACTTAACACAAAAGAAGATTGGAAATTCCAGTGCCAATGGCATCTCAACTCCTGACGATTTATCTGTGAACAGCAGCAATTTCACGGATAGAGATGGTATAAATCTAATCACATATTTTGCTTCATTCCAATAAATGACAGAAATGAAAAAAATCACAGGACAGATTTTGATTTTTTTAAAAAAAATCAACTTTAAATTTTCTTTTTAAATTCAAAAAGACTAAAGAAATATAAGCTTTCCTTTTTTTATAACATGTAAAATACTTATTAAACCAAATGAATTTCCTATTTCAAAAACATTTTGAGGAATGTGGAAGAACTTTCTTGTGAGGGAGGTGATGAGTATTTCTCTACCCACCAGAAGTCATTTTCAAGACATAATTTACTGTAATCTCAGATTTGTGGTCAACAAATTAAAACCCTTCTTGTGATTGGTGCTGTCCAACAGAAGTTGCACTGTAAGGTAGTTTGCTTGCTGTTATTAAACATGTTTAAGTGGAAGTAATAGTCAGAAAAAAAGTAAAAACATAGTCATCACTGGACCTCACTGGAAAGCATATCTAACCTTCTCACAACAATGCAGGTGCTGAGAAAATTCAGGCTCTGAGAAAATGCTTTTGGAGGGTGGTCTCTGAATCGATGAAGTGGGTCTCGATGGCTATGAATCTATAATAATAAGTTCCCCCTCCCCCATTCTTCACACAATATATGTTTGAAAAGTCATGTTTCTTGATACAACTGAAGAATTGAGCTCTTTTGAAAATAACTTTTATCCTGTTATTCTCTTTCTGACAATTAATTTATTCCTTTGGAACTGCTATGTACTTAAGGAAGCATGTAAAATGATGTATAAATTATGGAGTAGTCATTTTGCTTGTTTAAATTGAGAAAAATCTCTAGGAAAAGAACTTTTAATTAAACTTTTGCCTGGCTCTTAAAATCAGAAAAGGTAATCTCTGATGTTTGTATAATTCTAGAACTTAGGAGTCTCATTTGTTTTCTGCCATATTCCTCATTTATCATCTCTCGGGAAATATAATTGTTGAGTCCATGGAATTGAAGACTTTGATTAGAAAGTGGTCATTTGCTTCAGCAAGTAAATGTTATGAATTTGCTTCTGCATTTGTCTCATAATTTGAAGCTATTCTTCAGTCAAAATGTACCTCTCATTGACATTATCTTTTAGAAAGCACATTTGCTCCATTTGATACACCTGTAAGTCATCCACATGTAATTTCTCAAGAAACAGAAAAGCATACTAATTAACTTAAAATATTCAGCTCCTTCTACAATTCCCCTTTGCAGAGATATGAGTTTGCATTTCAACTTGTTCACTCCATTTAATTGGAGTTCATTTTAAATTAAGCTGCTTTGTATTTTTCCTTATCAGCTAAATGAAGATCGTGATTTTTGTGCTGCTTAATTTGTGATGAAGAATTAAAAATTGCCACAGAGTTGATGAATACTGTCATCTTATCACATGTGAACGAGTGCTTGGAGGCAGGTCTTAGGAGAGGGTGTCACATAGGAATCCGTTCGTCAGAGGGGACTGCTGAGATGATCAAGCTTATTGTTGAGGAAGCAAGTTCATGGCCTCCACACTGCCCTTACTCTTATAAGCTGTGGAATTTTTCTCAGTACCTGAAGGACATTTCACGGGGGAGAAGAATAGACATTTTTCCCACTGATTTCTTTTTTGCTACTATAATAGTAAAAATGGAGTTTTGAAGTACCATATAATTAGTGCAAATTTCTAAAGAGAATATAATGAATAAGTGTTTTGAACTAGAATTATATTTCGGAGGAGAGCATTTTCCTTTCCTCATGTATAAGGTGAATTCGTTGGACCTCACATTAGAATGAGAGCCAATTAGAATTATGACCACTAATTTACTCAAAGTAGAAATGAGTTCTTCAACTAGGTTAATGTTTTGGTTTCCATTTATCTTATCTTATTTGAATTCAATCTGCGGCTATGTGCTATCTCTTCGGTATTAAGAATATACAGTGAGCCCTCATTGAGCCTGGGGATTGGGAAAAGTATTCATTTATAAAATTCTAAATATCTCACTTTGACATATAAAATGACTGTATATGACTAATGATATTTTTCCATGATTTATAATTCTCAAAACACGTTTACATATAGCTCTATGAGATGAAGAGGCTCAGGCCCAAAGCTGGTAAACAAAGTGCCGAATCTAAAATCCAAATATTTAAAATATAAGCTTTTCTCTCCATATCACATTATACCATCTATCCATAAACTGAATGTTACTTTTTTTACTTGATTTATTAGGACTTCCCAGAACCATATCTAATCTTTTTTTTTTTTTCTTAATCAGACAAAATCCTGACAAGAGGAGAGAGATTGGACGGTTTTGGACTGTTACTGAAGAAGATAATGGCTATACTCATTAAGAGGTTCCACCATACCCGCAGGAACTGGAAAGGTTTCATTGCTCAAGTTGTCCTCCCCATCATCTTTGTAACTACTGCCATGGGCCTTGGCACACTGAGAAATTCCAGCAACAGTTATCCAGAGATCCAGATCTCCCCATCTCTTTATGGAACCTCTGAACAGACAGCCTTCTATGCGTAAGCTCGCTTCCTTTAACGAAAACTTCCGACAGTGTTTCCAGAGGTGCAGTTGTGCCTGGATGAATGGGGTAAAATCCTGAAGAATAAAAACTTAGGAACTGCAGTATTTAATTCTGCCAAAGGAATAGACAGTTTGATGTATTATGACATGACACTTTTATCACTAACAAATAATTTTTAAGAGCTTTTTGTGTTTGTCTAAAAATAAAGTTATAGTAGATCTTTATTTTTAATGACTAGACTTTACTCACGAAAACCAGGTTAGGCATGGCTTCCAAATCTACTGTAATATATAGCAGATAAATTTTTATTGGTCTCAAAAATATTGAATAATAATGTCAGAATTCTGTATAATATAATTTTATATACAAAATAGGCGATCACTAAAAGTGTGTGACAATCAGAAGACTAA
>CM053503.1:153843129-153878137 GCA_028627145.1 Eidolon dupreanum | reverse complement strand
ACACACACACACACACACACACATACATACATATATACACACACATACACACATATACATACACACATATACATGCAACTTTGTAATATATACATAAACTTTTTATTTTGGAATAATTTTAATGTATATAAAGATTAGATTTAGATTTTTATAAAATTAAAGTAGATTTAGATTTAGGTATATGTAAAATTGAGCTCAGACACCGAGGTTTGATACCTTAAAGCTAGTATAAAACAAAATTTTGATCCACTGCTATCAATTCCTGAGAACTGAAGTCTGTTAATGTGATCTTTTCAGTTTGGGACAATTTTTTTTTCCTGTGAATCATTGAGAGAATTTTGAGTCATCTTAGTGTTTAATGTTATTCTCCAAACACATCAAGCTTGTCAGTACAGTTAAAGAAAAATCTCACAGTAGTTAAGCTGCGTTCTTTTTTTGGCTTCGAGTGATGCCCAAACAAATACGTATGCTCTCTCTATATAATATTTGTTCTAATTTCTTGGCATAGGCAAGATGCCTTTCTTTTCAAAGCTCTTTAAAGTCAAAGGACAGATGTCACCTTCCACCAGTTGTAATAATAGACAAATGATGAGACCAAAGCTTCTCTATGTTATCTATCATTTGATTTATACAGTTTCAGCCAGAAAGAACTTAATTTTTAACTTTATTTTTCAGGAATGTCCTAAATTTAACTATTCTCCACCTCATAGAAGAACTTATTCTTCCCAAGTAATTTATAACCTCACTGGGCACCGCTTGGAAAATTATCTCATATCAACTGCTAATGAGTTTATGCAAAAAAGGTAAAAATACTCTGTTTATAGCATATTTAATTTGGCATCTCTCGCTTTCTAATTTGATGGTAATTGCCTTTTGAACTTGAGACAATAGGTGCACATTTCTATTGATTATTTACATTGTTAGATTCTGTTTTACCTAAATAGCCTTGTGTGTTAAAATTTAAGTAATGACTCTAAATTAAGATTTATTTAAGCAAATTGAAAAGTATTGATTTTTTTTCAGGCCTCAAAAATGTATTGTGAAATTTGTACTTTTTTTTGCTTAAAACAAAAGAGAAGTTATTGACTGGATTATGCCAACTTGGAGAATTTTAAGGTGTTGCTTTTGGTGACAAGTGGCCTTAGTCCCAATATAAATATCTCAAAACTTAGAGTATAATATCTGCACGTGGGTAAAATGTGTTCATGTATAGCAAGTCCATGGGCTTGTACCTCAGCCACTTAAGCTTTCGCCATGGATGTAAGGTTAGTAGGCTTGAATTTGCAACATCATGGATGGACCTAGAGGATTGATACTACACTAAGTGAAATAAGCCAGACACAGAAAGACACATATCACAAGATTTCACTTATAAGTGGAATCTAAATTAATCAGACTTATGGAAGCAGAGAGTAGAATAGCAGTTGCCAGGGTCTGAGGGGGAGGGGAAAATAGGGAGATGTTGGTCAGGAGTACAAAGTTTCCATTATGCAAAATGAATAGATTCTGGAGATCTATTCAACAGCAATGTGGCTATAGTTAACAATACTGTATCATATACTTGAGATTTGCTAAGAGAATAGATCTTAAGAGTTCTTAGCACATACACATACACACACAAACAAAGAAACTGATAACCATGTGAGGTGATGGATATTCTAATTAGCTTGATTGTGATAATTATTTCACAATGTATACATATGTCAAAAGATCAAGTGGTACACCTTAAATATATGCAATTTTTATTTGTCAATTATACCTCAATAAAGCTGAAGGTAGGTGGCAAGCTTGCAATAAGCTATTGTTTTCTCATTTCTTCCATCTTTTCCCTCTTTTATTTTTCAATGGACTAATGTTTGTCAGATAGTATTTATTTCATACTGTAAGTATTCCTAATGGAAGGAAAAAAAAGATCTCTAGTTAAATATTTTAGCTCTATTTATACTATTTTTTCCATTAAAACAAATATAAATTTTATTATTCTATACAGATATGGAGGTTGGAGTTTTGGGCTGCCTTTGACTAATGACCTTCGTTTTGATATAACCTCAGTTCCTGCCAATAGAACACTTGCCAAGGTAAATTATGAACTTTCTTATGGGATGTCATATAATTGAGAATGTGAACATGAGATGTTCAAGCATTTTTAGGAGGTAAAAACAAAACATAGGTACAATCAATTTGAAGAACAGTTTGGCATAATACATACCCCAGGAAAATGTGTACACATAAGTATGAGGATACATATACAAAAATGTACATAGTAATATTTTTCATATTAGCCAAAAATACAACCCAAATTGCTCATATACAGTAGAATAAATAAATAAATTGTTATATATTCATTCTATTGTCCTTTCAGCAATGGAAATCAATGATCTCAGTTATATATAACACATAGGCTAAATCTCCCAAACATTGTTAATAAGCTAAAGAAAAGACAAAAAAAAGAATACATAACTATAATTGAATTTACTATAAACTAAGAGTAGGCAAAACTCAACCATACTGTTTAGGGAAGAGAAAGAGAGAGAATTGTGATTTGGAAGGACATGGAGGGTCAGGTTATTGGGAAATTGGTGTTCTTATTTTATCATTTGGGAAATTGGTACTCTTATTATTTTAAATATAAATCTGTAGGCTGTCAGATGTAAAGGCAGCCTAATTTCTTTCAACACAATTCTGATCTTGCCTTCTCTTGCAATTGAACAGGTGTGGTATGATCCAGAAGGATATCACTCTCTTCCAGCCTACCTCAACAGTTTGAATAATTTTCTTCTGCGAGTTAACATGTCAAAATATGATGCTGCCCGACATGGTAAAAGTTATTTACACAGAGCTTTTTGTTTTGCAACTTTTGCTACTCTCCATATAAAAATGTATGTTAGAACCCATTTTCTCCCAGTGGCAGGTATTTTATGGTACCTAAATCACAGATCTTTAAGAGGAGTTTGGAAGTCTACCACCAGAAGAAACATTTGGAATAATTCCCTTAACTTCAGGTTAATTTAGTTTCCTCATTTATCAATCCAGGATAGCAATGCTGACTTCATGCTTATGTCTGCTCTCATACTTAGTAGTTACATCCCATAGGAAAACATTTTATAACCATTTATTTGCATATAGGCTAAAAAATTTTTTAAATGATGTCAGTAAATATAGTACACAAATCTAAACATGAAGACAAAACTTTTAAACTAAAATGCTCTATACTTGACTAAAAAATTTACCATTAAGTGAGCATATGACACATGCTTTCTATGAAATACTGCTAATCCTTATAAGCACTCTTTCAGGATGAATATTATTGTTCTCTACTATTATTTCTCTGAGGCTCAGAAGTGGGGTTTGAACCCAGGTCTGAACCGAGATCTGTGTCACTCCTGCCTCTTTATTTTTATAATACTCTGTATTTCATTTTTCTATTATTTCTCTTTACTCAGCCAACTCTACTTTAGCTGGATTTCTCAAGAGGCTTCCACATAGTTTTAAAAATAGGATTTGGAATTTGAAAAAGACTGATTTTTTTTCTAATTCGATTAGAATTAGACCATGTCATCTTCTTAAGACTTGCTGAAATTATTTTCCCATATTGACCCTAAAAAAAATAATATTAAAGATGAAAAACAACTGAATAACATACTTGCTGGCCAAGACTGAGTTTCCAGCCTGATAAACGGGCTAACAAATAACCTATCAAATAGGGAAAAAAGACACAACATATCTTCGGGAAATGCTGAGACCCACTTTTCTTTCATTTCCCTCTGTTGAGCACAATAATGTGTGCTGGATGTATGTGGTGATTGTACCAGTAAACTGTGGAGTCAAATACTCATCCTAGAAACAGAATCTTTTGGAGTCTTTATTTCAGAGAAAACAGTATTTTTTTCCCCCATGCTCTGGCATTTTCCTAGCAGGAGGAACCATACAGAAAATAACAAGATTTATAGATAGTCCTTAGATCTAGAGCATCAATAAAGGGCACAGACAAAAGTAGTAAATTAAGTTAAATGGTGACTAAAGCCAGGTGGGTCTAGTGTAACCTGGTTTCAAATACTGTTGAACAGTTGACTTTCATAGGATGTCTTATTCAGAGCAAAAGACATTTGTTGTTATGATGAATAATGAAAGTATAAAAACTATAGAAATGACTAGGGGAAATGTATCAAAGGTATGTAGGTGAGAAGAAGAGACCAATGTCACTTTTGAAGGGTCATCTTTTGAAACCTGTATTCATATTTTATTTACCATTAGTGTTCTTTATCAAGACCAAATCAATCTGAATCATTCTGGACTAGCTGTGGCTCCTATCACCATATTTTTAATTACAAAGAGTAAAGAATTAAGAATTCTAAAATGTAAACTATATATTAACCCTGAAAAGAAATTTATTTATTTTTTACTTAAAAATAGGACTCAGCTTGAGTAATATAGAGATTAATAGTAATGTACCTCCTATTTTTAATTCACTTTTCTTATATAGACTTATGAAAGTGTTAGCTTTCCACCCTCTCTGGAAAGAGTTTGATTCCTTTCAAAGAAGAAATCCATGGCACCCTAAATGCTTTTATTGTTTTATAATGTATAATGGGGCCTGCCATAGTAATATTTTTTTAATTTTTATTTTTATTATGGTGACATTGGTTTATGAAATCCAGTAAGTTTTAGGCATACAATTCAACAGTAAGATATATATATATAAATATATTGCATTGTGTGTTCACCACGCATAGTTAGATTCTTTTCTGTCACCACATATTTGAATATTGTCTTTCAAAATCACCTCAACTATTTTGCTACCTCCCCCTACCGCACTAGCTGTTTTAAAGCATCCTTGTTGAATTCTACATTAACTGGAATTTTGCCTTTGCTGTAAAATTGATTTTCTTTGAATTCTCACACACTTAAAAATCTGTTAATTAGCTTTCGTTTGCAATGTCAATATCTATTATATTCATGTGGTTTCCTCTCATGGTTAATTTAACATGAAAATTCTGTTATTTCTTCCCAAAGAATATACATTTGCTTGTTTCTGCTAACAAATGTTATGCAGCTAGGCTCTTTTTCAAAATAACTGATACACAGTTCCCTCCACGTTAGTGTTTATTCTTCCCCTTTATTGCATTAGTAACAATGGTCAATGGGAAACATTTTATTTAGGTTTCCAACTGTAGAGATAATATAAAATGTGTTATTTTAAGTGTATATTTGGGGAAAATAGTTAAAATTTATAGATTTAATTAGATTTAATAAGCATTCATTGACTAATCACTATACTCAAACCCATGTACTTAGGACCCACAGAGGAGATTTTGATATAGATCTCTAACTCTGATACATTTACTTGATCTTTCAGCTAAAGATATATATGAAACAATTGGTTCAGCACCATTTTTTATAGTGAACTAAATGTAATTTGCAAAGATTCCTCTAGTGAAATAGAGTATTTTGAAAACACAAAGCAGAAATGTAAAAATATGATATCCCCCTGCCTATATTATAACTCAGCAAGGTTTATGTAGGGACCCTGGGGAAACTGAATCTTGGTAGCAAGAAAGCCCATTATTAACAAAAAAGATAAGAAAAGTTTATTCCCCCAAAGATGTGATTAAAATTCCAGGCCAAGCTGGTTATTGTTGTTGTTTGTTTCTTTGTTTGCTTTAACTATATACTTATTGTTTTAACATAAA
The DNA here is from genome assembly GCA_028627145.1 of Eidolon dupreanum. Lineage (NCBI taxonomy): Eukaryota > Metazoa > Chordata > Mammalia > Chiroptera > Pteropodidae > Eidolon > Eidolon dupreanum. Next base: position 153,872,447 of record CM053503.1, on the reverse strand, counting down.
ACAATTGCAGAATTCAACTTCAAAACATGTCACATTCTACTTAATAAAAATTATAAATTCAAGTTAACGGGGAGAATATAACTTTAGGTAATTCTATAATATTTGGGCATTGTGAAAGGAACTTAATATCTTACTATAATAAATATACATTATATGAGCAGTAAGTGAGAAAGTTCTCCCTCAGCTAATGACTCTGTAGCAACAAGTATTTAAGGGATATCTTCCTTTCATCCCCTACCATTCTTTTTCAAAGTTATTCAGACTGTATAGACTTTGACTTCACACTGTGTGTGTTTGAGAAACTGTTGCCAGTCCATTTTGATTCTAGCTAACCAAAGTCCTATAAAGAAGGAGGGGACAAAAAAACCTTGCTTCTAACTCAAAAAGTATAAGTAGTTCTGGGAGACCCCAATAATGCAGGACTGTGCTGGATTAAGTGACTACTTTTCTGGAGTCAGCCAGTTTCTCTGAATCCTCTGGGATCTTTATGTCTCAATGAAGCTCTCTTGGGAGTGGCTGAAGCTCCAAGCTCTACTGTGGTGGAATTCTAGAACAACAGGTGTCTTAGAAATAGTAAAGGAGAAGGATAGATCCTCTCAGGAACAATATTTCTCTAGCACAGCCAATCATGCAATAAAAGGGAATGGCGTGGTCAGTATGCATTCTTCAAGAGATCCTTATATGATCGGTCCCCTTTTGAGTTGCTTCTTTAAATGACATATATTTCCAAAGTATAGCAGATAAAGAGGAGAGTTGAGAACAATTACTTAAATATAATAGAGAGAAAAAATGCTACATAAGAAATTTAAAGTCTTGCCCCTTCTCTCAAAATTCTACCCATAATGTGAAAAGCTTTGTTTTTCTTTCTAAATGGATGTCACCAATTGTATGACATTGATGAGATTGGGAGAAAATCATTTTCCTTTAAAAGGGTATACTCAAGGTAAAATTCTTTTGATCATAGCATAAGGTGGAAAGCATTGTGTATTATTCATCTAAAAATTGGTATTTTTGATTAACTGGATACTTACTAATGGAATAAATGGTCTCTTCTTTAAGGCATCATCATGTATAGTCATCCTTACCCAGGAGTGCAAGACCAAGAGCAAGCCACGTAAGTAGATCTATCCGGCATGACTACCTCCTCTTTGACATAGTTGAGCCTCTGCATAAGGCACTATAAATGGAAATTGCAGTTGTATCTGAATGAATGTCAATCTAGAAAAGCTGGTATATGTCACTGACCGGGATAAAAGGAAGTTTCTGAAAGAGAGTACAGTGAGGTTGTCAAGTAGAGCTTGTTGACTGTAGATTCACAGAATCTGCTGCTTTTATAAGTCAAGTGTGTAAGTGCTTCATCATTTCAATTTCCCTGCATAGCGTTTAAGTACTATTTCTATGCTCAAGAACTATATATCCCTTGATACACCCTGTAACCCATGGAGACTAAAGTTTTCTATCAAATATCTCTAAGCAATTCAGATGCACTAGAGCTACATTTATTCCAGGGTCACAGCTGAGTCATGTAGAAGATATTATCTGGCCGCCTTGCAAGAAGACTTATTTGTGTCACAGCCAACTTTTACGCTGTTTTGTTGATGGTTTTAGTCATGAATCTTTCTGAGAGAAAGAGAGTTCCAAAAACTTATCTGTGCTTTCTTCTTCTTATTGCTCACTATAGAATGAGCAGCTTAATCGATATTTTAGTGGCACTCTCCATCCTGATGGGCTACTCTGTCACCACTGCCAGCTTTGTCACCTATGTCGTAAGGGAGCATCAGACCAAAGCCAAGCAGTTGCAGCATATTTCAGGCATCGGTGTGACATGCTACTGGGTAACAAACTTCATTTATGACATGGTGAGTAACTTGTGTCATTGCAGGATAGACAGGATTGATCTGAGTAGAAGGTATCAGTTTTATATTTGAGATTTATTTATGCTAGTTCGTTCAGATCATCACCACAAAATAAATTAAGAAAAAATAATTTGCATCAGATTTATATTCACCTAGTGGTTAGAGGAAAGAGAAATCCACCTGCCCTTATCTCTGTGGTCTGAGGACCACCTGGATCAGAACCCCCAGGACACTTGTTGAATGCAGATTCCTGGGACCCATACCAGACCTATTAGATCTGTATCTTTGGAGTGAAGCCTGGAGAATATGCATTTTTAACAAAATTTCCCCAAGTTATTTTATACACACTGAAGTTTGAGAACCACTACTGTGGAGAAATGGAATTTTCACAGAACGGATTTGCCCATTGGTACTAAATAATGCTTATAAAATTTAATCAAATAATAGTAAAAATTTCAAAGTAACATCCCCTGCTGAATGACACTTTGGAGAAAATTAATAGGGACAATAAAGGATGAATTTTATTGATAGCTCTTGCATTTGCATAGAATGGTCCCAAAGTTAAGATGGTTTTTCTTGACTTGAAATAAGCCAATATCAGCCAAAAGCCCAGGATGAGAGTATGCTCTGCTCAATGATTATGGTGAAATTGTCTGAGTTGCTGCAAAGATCATTGGCTTGAAGGACTGGAAAGTAATTAACTGCATATCCATTTTGTTAATGTATCTAGTGAGGTCTGAAATGCATTTGTTGTAGAAGTCAGATCTGAAAGAATGATAATGACTCCTCTGGACTTAATAAGACCTTTAATGTTAAGAAAGCTTAAGAGTACACAGTTCTGTGAAGGGTTGCTTACTATTTAGATTCTGTTGTCATATATCTGATGCTCACTCTAATTTAGGAGATATTCCCCCCAAATTAAATTCCCACCTCTTTTATTGCATGCATCTTGCTGCAAACTCTCAGCATTTACTAAGTCTACTTGTCAATGAAACACTGAGTTCTTTGTTCTTACACCTGTGTTTCCAAGAATGTGTAGAACCCACTGCCCTGTGGTTTTGCACCGAGTGGCTCACATTGATATAACCAAGCCTTAGAAATCAACTTTCTGAGAGTTTCAGCATTCCAAATGAAGCCAGAACTCTGAAGACTGAATCTCATCCCAAGATACCTGGCTGTCTTATCTTTCTCATTGAACCTCTGGCACCGAATGATCTCAAGTCTCAAAGCCTGGAGGCAGGAACACTAAAGACTCCATGTATATCCATACAGATGAAGTTGGCTTGACCACAGATTCTAGAGTGAAATCAGTGCAAGATAAGCCAAACGTTACAACCACAGGAATGTGAAAATTCATTCCTTCAAATATTTCTAGGTCAACTTGTTACAATTTTGAACTAGATGGGCTATTGATTAAAAAAATATTTTACCATGTATTGAACTTTATTTTATGTATTCTCATAGGTCTTCTACTTGGTGCCCGTAGCATTTTCAATTGGTATCATTGCAATTTTCAAGTTACCTGCCTTCTACAGTGAAAACAACCTAGGCGCTGTATCTCTCCTACTCTTGCTGTTTGGGTAAGTTGCAGTGAAAGAATAATTAACAGAATAAGATTCTCCTAGGCACAAACAGTACCTAAATCTCGTTGGCTAATTTACAATTGCCTTGTGGTTTCATTAGCCATGAGTGACAAGTAACAATACAATGCGCTTGCTCATTCATAGTTTGTAAAGTACAGTAATTCTGAAAATGATTGCTGTTATTAATAGTAATACCTACCATTAATGAACACTTGTACTATATACCAAATGTTATACTCAGCAATTTACATATGTAATTTAATTTCCATAAGTGGAGGCTTTACAATGACCAGAAAAAATGTATTCATGTATAGATTTGTGTATTAATAAATTATGAGTATATATAGCATTATAAGGTATACATATTTATATATTTATTTTATTTATATTTTTATAGATGTATAAAACAAACACATAATATTATTTCTGTATTAGGGAAATACAGGCAATATAAGTTGATACAATCAATGTTTAGTGTAGCAATTCTTTCTGCCCTGCACGCATGGGTAGTATTTAAGAAGTAACTAACTAAAGTTAGCATTTGTAGCTAATGAAGAATTTCTCTGTCTCTAGTTCTGCTTCACTATGTCAAAGGTTACTTAAGTATTTCCTCAAAACAAGACATCCAGCTTCTAAGCATGCCCTGTCTGCTTAGGCTGCTTACAATAATAACATTATTTTTCCTCAACTTTAAATTGTAAGATTTACATTGATTAAATTTATATTTCTGAGAAGAAAAAAAAAATTCTTGCCTAGGCGGGATAACATCATCTCTAGGAGGAATTAATTTGAAATCACCATGATGTAGAACTGTTCAAGCTTCCTTAAAAGAGAGGCTTCTACCTGTTATTTTAAACACATCCTGTGAATTTTTGTTGTTGTCGCTGTCGTTGTTAAAGAGAATAGCATAAACAAGAGATCTAACTACAGGGCTTAGCAACTCATCTCAGGTGTTTATTTTTACTTTGGAGCCCCATCTAAGTATGTATTTGCATATATATATATGTATATATGCATGTATGTATTTAATAAAGGAGAATAATTAGGCATAATTTTAATCCTTAGTATTATTAACATACAGGTATGCCACGTTTTCTTGGATGTACTTGCTGGCTGGGCTCTTCCATGAAACAGGAATGGCTTTTATCACTTACGTGTGCATCAACCTTTTTTTCGGCATCAATTCCATTGTTTCCTTGTCGGTAGTATACTTTCTTTCCAAGGAAAAGCTGAATGATCCGGTAAGGTCCTTTATTGGTCTGCTAAACTTCAGTGACTGTATCAAATACTTCAACATACTCAAGGTGGAAAAATTTTCTGTATTTTGCATTCTTTAAATAGAAGAAAAGAATTATATTAGATTCTATTAAATTCAGTAGAGGTGAAACTATAACCTTTTAAAATTCTTTTTAGACTCCACATAGGTTAAATCCTATGATTGTACTTCCCCAGTCTCAAAACTATTGACACATGTTAGGGTTTGAGTAGGGTGACAGAGATGAAATCAGATATATTGTATGGCACTATGAAAAATCACCCAGCCACTTAGCTAAACTTTTTACTCATTAAAAAATTGTTACTGTATGGTAGTGACAGGCACAATGGCTTAGTTATATGTCTATGGGTTAAGATTCATTTGAACATTCATAGAGGAAAAACCTAATTCATTCTTTTTAAATCATGAATTGGAGCCTACTTCATTGTAAGTATCACTTTCCATTCAGAGCTGACAATTATGATTAGTGAGAAAGGAATCACTAACACTGTCAGGCAATTGAATAGAAAAGAATAGAGAGGAAACGAAGTGACCTGAGGAAAAAACAAGCACACTCCAGGAAGAAGAAGAAAATTCATGAGGTGCAAGTGGTTGGCCCCAAGTGTGAATAACATGAAAATGAGTTATTTGCTTCTATCTCATTTCACCATTTTAGTCCTTCTTCAAGTAGAAATTACATTAGGTTTTGAAAATACACTAAGTTCCTCCTTTAGTCAGGCGCCTACCAACACCCAACATCACACCCCAGCATCCGTGCTATTCCCACATTCCTCGGATCTAAGGCAGGTCTAGCAGTGATTCTGCCTTCAAGGTTTGGCCTGACACCTTAGATCACCTCAAGAAAAATATAATCCTTTCTGTTTGTATCTTAGTAATAAATCTCTACCATTTGGTTAGAGTAATATGTGTGAAATAATTACCAATCTAGACAAGATTCACAGATTCCAATATTTCTCTACATTAAATTTTTGTCAATTATTGAAAGTCTAACACTGAGCTCCATTTTTTATTTCTTTATTTCAGACTTTAGAACTTATTTCGGACACCCTCAAGCGCATTTTCCTGATTTTTCCGCAATTCTGTTTTGGCTATGGTTTGATTGAACTTTCTCAACAACAATCAGTCCTGGACTTCTTAAAAGCATATGGTGTGGAATACCCAAGTGAAACCTTTGAGATGGATAAACTAGGTGCAATGTTTGTGGCTTTGGTTTCTCAAGGCACCATGTTTTTTTTCTTGCGACTCTTAATCAATGAGTGGCTAATAAAGAAATTCAGGTAAATAAAAAACAAAGAAACAATGAAAACATAGTGTTTGACATCCTTGATGGAATTAAATTAAAAATACTTAGCAAGGGGTCAATAGTCAAAGATTTTCCATTAGTATGAAAATGTTTTACTCAAATTTTTTTAAAATTGTAACATAATTCATCATTCTTTTCACTTGATAAATGGTTATCAAACCTCACTATGTGTCTGAAAGTATTGCGTTAGACTGGAGAGTAAAAGTAAGCAGTCGTGAGCCTTAAAGAGATTAAGATTCAGTGGTAGATAGAAAATATTTACATAACTAAGAGATGGAGTCTTTGTTTACATTGAGTTTAAGTTTGGAAGAATATAAAATAGAAATGGGGATAGAAAATTGAGGATTAGCACATTAACAATGGATTTGGGAAAAGAAAATCAAAAAAAGTGAGGACAGAATCATAAAGAAAAAGAAATACAACCACCAGTGACCCAGCAATTCAATTTCTAGGAATTTCTTTTCTATAGATATGTTCACAAATATGCAGAATTACATATGTATAAAATGATTCATCATAGCACTCATTTCCTAATAGCAAAAGAATGAAAACAATCTAAACGGCCTTCATGTAGGGACTGGTTAAATGAATTATATACATATATTCCTAAATTAAACACTACACAGCCTTTAAACAAAATGATACAGTTCTCTATGTAATATTTGAGATTACTTCTAACATTTATTAAGTGAAAAATGGAAGGTTTAGAACTGTGTGTAAAGTATATTACCATTTGAGTTAGAAAAGAAACATATGTTATTTATGCATACATATGCATGGACTGTCTCTAGTTATGTGTGCCTCTGCTGAAGAGAACATTATATGGCTGTAGGAAACTTACTTTTCACTATATATTCTACAGTACCATTTTAATTTTAATATACGTTATGCATGTATTGCCTATCAAAAATAAAAATGAAAAGAACAAGAGCAAAGAGAAAGAAAAAAATCTTGGGGCATATTTGAGAAATGAGTAACATGATTTGAGAACACAGAATAAATGTAATGAAATAGTAGAAGCTGAAGTGTGGTTGGGAGATTATGGAGTTTATTGAATTCTTGATTAAAGAGATATGGTTTGGACCTTTTTCAACAAACAAATAGTAGTGCATTAAAGGTTTCTGAACAGAGAGCAACATGGGCACATGGTGCTTCAGGAGGTGTGATTTTATGGAGGTAGTACAGATGGCAATGGAAGAGTCAAAGACCCTGGAGCAGTTTGAGGTTCCTGGAGAAATCTAGGTGAGAAGGAGTGAAAGCTTGCGATAGTAATAGGAATAGACAAAAATGATCAATGGCAATGACTAGATATTATTAAGCATTCCCAAGGCTAGTAGACTGACTGCATGAGTGGATTTGGTAATGAGAAAATTTAAAGTAAACATCATGGTTGGAATTTTGAAGATATCATTAAGAGAAATAAGAACATTGGGAGAAAGACCTAAATTGATTTGTAGGGTTTTTAAATTTGGTTTGGTTTTGTATACTTTGATATTTATTCATTAGGCAAAATACTGAAGTGGGTTTGAGACTTAGTGAGTTTTTGAGGCTTATAATCTTAATGTTTTGGGTAGAGCCTAGGTAAGACATTCACAATAAAAAAATATAGAATAACATTCATATTATTGATGATATAAGAAAAAGTGAGGATTAGAAAAAGGTGATCACTGATTATGGAGTTGCAAGTGTTGAGTCTTATCAGTAGCTCTGGTTCTGATAGGAAGTAACTCTCAAACCCAAACTGCCCTCCGTGTTACTAAAGTTAGGGATCTAAATTGTAACTGTGAATCTGTAAGCATTTAAGCATAGAAAGCAAAAGCCATTTTCCAAATATCAAAGCAAATATGGTGAAGAGAATTCATACTAATTTTTAAGTTATTTAAGTAGCATGATACATAACAAAGTTAAAATGAAACTTGTATTGTGACAGCACATTTTTAATGAAGTGACGACCCATTAAAACATGTCAAAATTGAGTGGGGCCATTTCAAAATCATTGATGCAAAATCACTGAATCCATTTTTTAGACTCTTCTTCAGAAAATTGACTTCTTCACCTGTAATTGAGGCAATAGATGAAGATGAAGATGTGCGGGCTGAGAGATTAAGAGTTGAGAATGGTGCAGATGAATTTGACCTGGTCCAACTCCATCGTCTCACAAAGACCTACCAACTTATTCACAAAAAGATTATAGCTGTAAACAACATCAGCATTGGGATACCCGCGGGGGAGGTAAGGAACAATGTTTAGTTTCTAACTGTCCTTAATTTGGGCATGATAACTAATGAATAAAAATCTTTATCTTCCTTTAATTTTTCTTCTAGAAATACTAAAGCCAACCTCTGAATATTTTGAATGGTTTCTATATATGAAACTTACAAGTGTCTATGTGTTACCCACCTCCTGGCAGGGAGTATTCACCACAAACTGAGTCCCAGTCCCCTTCCCAGGCTACTGTCCTCCCTGGGGTGGACTTCTAGTCAAGAAGCCTTTACAGGGGCTCTCTTCAACTTTTAGTTTCCAGCCCTCTTCGAAAAACAGTGTAAAGAAATCAGTTGTCATAAGCAAGGTCTTAGACTGTACCCATATTTATTTTTGCCGTTTTCACAGAAGCAATATTAAGGCAGTTTTGAAAAGAGAGAGGGAATGTGGGCATTTCCTTTAATATTCTGAGCAGAGCTGCAAAGTAAAGAGCATCAAATTTATTCAATGGCATATAGAAATTATTGCTTCAGTAACTTATTCAGTAAAGTTGTGATTAAAGTTTGTGTGAATAATGTGAAATCTGTAAATATAATTACTTTGTCAGGTTAGTATATCTTACTTGAGTATTTTATCATGTCATACAGAGGAATCCTATAATATATATAAAACAAGTAATATATATGTGTGTGTGTGTGTGTGTATACACACACACACACACACACACAGACACACACAAATGTTCATTCAGATGTTGTTAAAGGAAGAAAAGATACATAAGTACCCATTAGTTTTAAAAGAGAAAGTTTTATCAAATGTCAACAGAGTGCTATAATACCCATGAATAATAATTCTAGTGATTTGTTTTTTAGAGTAATTTATTTCACCCAAGAAGAAGGAAAGAGATACAATAGTAACATGTCTTTGATTTGGTTAAGATTTACATCTTTTTTTCTCCCCCACACCAGTGCTTTGGCCTTCTTGGGGTGAATGGAGCAGGAAAGACCACAATTTTCAAGATGCTGACTGGAGACATAATTCCTTCAAGTGGAAACATTCTCATCAGAAATAAGACTGGGTACAATAAAATGAATGCTTCAACTCACTAAGCACAACATAATTGAATGAGAAAAATAATTAAAATAAACTCTTTATGTTATTTTGTAGTTATATTAATAAATCCTTAGGGAAAACACAGCTATTCAAGTGAATAGAATTTTTTAAACCTTAAAGTATAACTTTGATGGTAGGATTATTTTATTGCTTTTATCGGAATCACCATTCACCATGACCAAAATAGAGCTACCTTCCCAAAATTTGGACTCTAGGAGGGAAATGTCTTTTGAAACTCATCTGTGTTTTTGATTCTCTCAATTCAGATCTCTGGCTCATGTTGACTCTCACAGCTCATTAGTTGGCTACTGCCCTCAGGAAGATGCCTTAGATGATCTGGTGACTGTGGAAGAACATCTGTATTTCTATGCCAGGATACATGGAATTCCAGAAAAAGATATTAAAGAAGTGAGTATAAGTTTGGAAAACCTAGTTCATTTCAAAATAAGTATTGAGTAAAAAAGATGACGGGATTAAAAAGTACAAATTTATAATTACAAAATAGTCATGGGATTGTAAAGTACAGCATAAGGAACATAGTCAATAATGTTGTAAGAACTATGTATGGTGCCAGGTGGGTACTAGAGTAGTCAGAGGGATCATTTTGTAAACTATATAAATGTCTAACCACTATGCTATATACTTGAAACTAACATAACATAATATTGAATGTCAATTGTAATTGAAAAAAAAAAAAACATTGTTTCTGCTTACTATCCATCCACCTTCAAGACCAGGATGATATCTAGAAAGCTATGACATTTTCCTCCTGATAATGATAATGGATATAGTATTGGCTTGATCGTGTATATCATATACACACCTATGAACTCAGATTTATTTATTTATTTTTTAACTCAGATTTAGAAGCTCCATGGTTTAGTGATCATTCAGTTACCTTTTAAGAACTATCAAATAAAAGATCACACTTGCCTTGGCTCTGGGTTGAGCTACGGTTGGTGATGCCTATACATCCTTTAGGGACCAGATAAATATTAAAACATGAAATTACCTACATAATACCCTAATAACATAGAATAGCTTACAATTTTATTTTTATGTGGTTTTGTACTCCACTACAATTATTTTCCTTTGTAATAGAATGGCTAACCTTTGGGGTGCTTTCCTCGATTTTTGCAACGCCAGGGACCTGTTGAAATCTTCTTAGAATTCCACTGTTTAACTACAGAAATAGCCACAAGCTTCTATGATTCCTCAGTTAATATGCTAAAGTTTGATAGTGGGTCAGTTTTATAAAGACTTAAAGAGTTTGTGACAACTCACTCTTCAGTAAGAAGAAAGATGAAATAGTGATGACAGTTAATAAGAAAACTGCCTTGAGAAGGGCCAATTTCTGTTTTACCATTTTTAAGTTTATAAAGAGCTTTCTGTAGCAGAAAGAACAATCTGGAATCATAACCCCCCCACACACACACTTGGGGTGGGGATTCCACTTGAAAATGAGCCTCCATGGAAGTGCTTTTATCTCTTTAATGATTATTAATTTTTAAGTAGACTTTTGAAAATAAAAATAAAATCTATGTTAAGTTTAAATGTCTGAATTTTTCAAGTATTTGTGTCTTCATTTTAGAACTTTCATTTCGCAGTTTTTTTTTCTGGTTAATGCATTAAAGGTTTTAGCAGGAGGTCAACCTAACTCCTCTTTTCTGCCCACAGACTGTTCATAAACTCTTACGGAGGCTTCACCTGATGCCCTACAAGGACAGAGCTACCTCGATGTGCAGTTATGGCACAAAAAGAAAATTATCCACTGCACTGGCCTTGATTGGGAAACCTTCCATTCTACTGCTGGTAGGAGAGTCATTGTGAAAAAGGCTACTATATAATTAGAACCACACATCCAATTGTGTGTGTAACAGTTCACTCTCCTTATTGAAATAAACATTCATGGAGGGCTCACTATACGCTGGTTACTTTGCAAAACATTTTACCTACACTATCTCATTCAGGAAATTTATATCAGCATATAATTTGTTACCACAACAGTACACCCTCAAAAATGTTTTTGTCTGAAGCTGTGTTACAGTCGCTCTCAGAGGAAACACTTGGCGTGGGAATGGGAAGTAGCTGGAACATATTCAGGGTATATAAATGAAAAATTATGGAATATGAGAGAATTTGATTCTCAGTTGTTGAAGAAATTGGTTTTATTAGTAACTGATCAGGTGAACTAACATGAGTTTAAACTTCTAGAAAGGAAGAAAGACACATTTTAAGACAATGTGTTGGGCTAAAAAATTTATTTCTTTGTTACTTAAAATATAAGTTACCTAGCCTGGGATGTGATAGATAACATTCTATTTTTTCTGGATTTTTTGAAGGCAAAATATGCATTCAACATTTATACTTTCCTAAGAACTGGAAAATTAAGTCAATCACCTGGAAATGTAAATTACACACAGGGGTAACATAGCATTCTGCTCCACAGACCAAACATTATAAAAAGTGTTTATTTCACAGAAATAAGTTTGCCCTTATTTTGCAAGATCTCCTTCATTTCAGAACCTCCAAACTCAAATGAAAAACAAAATAAAGTCTTAGCTATATATATACATATATATATAATGAAAATCCACTTATAAATCACATTATACTAGGGATTAAGTCATACAGAGGATCAGTTCATGTAAACTGCCCAGATACAGTGATGCACAACCCATCTTTCTTTAATATCGGAAACTTATAATGCGTTATATTCCTGCCAATCGATGCTTATAATGGAGTTCTATTGTGCAAGCATCCCTTAAATTGACCGAAGCAATCCTTAGGCTCCTGTGAGATGACAGACGTAAAGTACTTCAAAAAGTTGAAAGTGCTATGCAAATCTTATGTATTAATGAGTCTAACTGAAGTACAGGCTATGAGAGAAAGACACCATAGTTTCTCCTATATGCATTTACTGTGAATGCTATTGTCTTCACAAATCAGACACTCTTCACTGTTCCCCTAAACTAATACTCATTCCTTTCTTTACATTTAAATTTAACCCCTCACTATAAAAACAAGCCTCTGGTGATCCCATATACACACTTTTTTTTTTCATTAAAGATTCTATTTTTAGTTTTTATCTAATCTTGTTTAATCATCTGTCAGGCCCTATTATTGTTTGCTTAGGTTATCCATTCCTATATTTCTTATTTTATGTTTGAACAATTTTTTGAAATATCATTTACTTTTGAAATATAATTTATATCTTTCTACCTGGCAGTTTCTGCAAAGCTTATGGTTATTTCCCCAAAGAGTATTAAATTTCAATTAAGAACATAAAACTAAAAATACACCTCAAACATATTACTGAAAAATCAAATTGTGTTCTTTCCACTTCACATAGCATATTATCACTCACAGACACAATTCTGCTATTAGGAGCAAGGCAGCAATCTTGTTGCTGTTGCTTCAAATATATAAGTGACAACGTAGTATTAAATGTAAAAACTCTGCTTTGTCAGTAATTGAAGCAGATTTTTTTCCAAAGAAATATGAGACAAGTGTAAAGTAACAGGGTGTCAACTTCAATGAGATACTTTTTAAAATAGATTGACAATTTTAAATGATTAATTTTGAGCTTTTTGACAGCGGCAGAAAGAAGCCTATTAAGTATAAAACAAGTTAGTCACATGACTTTGTAAAGTGATTTCTGTTGTAGGCAAGTGAGATATAGTGATTCATGTAAAAACCTCATCAAAAATTAATTAATTTGATATATATATATATATATATATATATATATATATTTTTTTTTGTAACTTTCTCTTAAGGATGAGCCAAGCTCTGGGATGGATCCTAAGTCAAAAAGGCACCTCTGGAAGATCATTTCAGAAGAAGTACAAAATAAATGTTCAGTCATCCTCACATCTCACAGGTAAGCTGCATGCCGGGACTTTGAGGTCAATTGACGTGATTTTAGGGTGATAGATGGGAACGGATAATCCATGTAATATATATCAATAATAAATGTCCACAATGAGTTGGAAGCATTTTCTGTTTATATTTTTTGAAGCAACTAAGGCAATTTTCATGGTGAGAATCCAGCTCCTGAGGTGGGATGGGGTCTAAGCAATCTTCCTAAAAACAAATTTCTTATGACTTAGACCCCCTTAGCTCAAGTATGACTCCCTATTGCCTATCACATAAAGTTCAGCATCTTTTAGCTTACTGTGCAAGGCCTTTTATTATCTGACCTCATCTAAATTGCTAGCCTTCTTTTCCTATGACACCATTTTCTATCAGTCAATCTTAATGATTTGTGCTTCCACATATACTCATTGACCTTTCCTGTCACCATATCCTTTCTTTGGCTGTGCTTTCCATTGGAAACAGTCTTTTCACAAAATCTCTCCAAGTTCTAATCTTACCAGTTTTTTAAGAACCAACTCACAGGCCTCCGTCTTGAAGGTAGACCCTTCAGACCAGTTAAGTAAAAACAGCTGCTAAAACATTTTATCTGCCTTTCTTATAAGGTTGGCTTAAGAGTATTAATTATTATAATCATTATAATTATCCTATGGTAGAAAAAGTACTATATTTGTTTATGATCAAGAGTCTTGTTTATATCCTGGCCTTGCCCCAATATACTCTATGTTTTGGAGCCAATTGTTTAATTTCCATGAACTTTGGTATGAAATGGACAGGGTGATACTGAAAATCTGCTCTAGTTATTATAGTCCATGAAATTAGAAATTATATAATCAGGTACAGGTTAACTAGTTATAAGTACAATTGTACAAAAGCCAACTGAATATATAGTACAAAGCATAATGAAAAAAAGCTCAATGTTATTTTGGGAACGTTCCTTGGGAAACAGGCCTTACGTCAAAGCTTGAAAGAGTTTGAAAGAAATAATGTGTTTGATAGAGAAGGCACTCCTGGTGAGAGAGATGGGCCCACATTTGAGAATAAACAGTAATAAATCTCTTGTGAAGACATATAACTTATCTTTAAATTTTTTTTCTTCTTCAAGGGAAAAGCCATTTTAAGGAACTAAAACAGTATTTTTAAGCTGCCATAATGAAACAGTTAAGCTTATGTCCGTGAACTTAAACCCAATTTTTTGTGCCCAGAACTCTGATGTGATTCTGCTGTTTTTCAGCATGGAAGAATGTGAAGCTCTCTGTACCAGGCTGGCCATTATGGTGAATGGAAGGTTTCAGTGTATTGGATCTTTGCAGCATATAAAGAGCAGGTGAAGAACAAATGTGTTGTTCAACATATGATGTAGGATAATTGATCTAATGGTGCTATTCTTACCTTCTAGGTTTATCTCAGGAGGCTGTGTATCAATTTGTAGTAAAATTGATATGGAGAAGTTAATTATTTACTCATCTTAAAGTTAAAATATGTTAGTAAGGGTTGGCTATATTTTTAGTTAATAATCCCAAAACCTATAAGACCTAAAATCTTTTAGAAAATTAATCCACACCAAAATACCCTCAGGAAGCAGTTTCAAGAGTTTTAATAACAAATTAGACCTTGACAGGTACATGAAGGCATGAGTTTTTATCTAGCACGTTCGTTTGTCATTTGTACAGGCCTTCAGTAGCTATGTAACATTTTTACCACATTCAAAACATTTTAGTGAAGAATACAGTGGGGAAATGTGCATAAATATCATACTAATAAATTAAAATTAAATTAATATTTTATACTTGCCAGAGTGCATATGTGTGTATATATATCCATGTTAATCTCCGTACTTTATACCTTCATGATGTTATATCTTTATCTGTACAATAAGCTGGTTTTCTTATAAGATCACATTAACCAAGATAAGAAAAAAAGACGAAAGGGGCCTTATATGTTGTTCTCAGAGAGTCTGCTGTGACTTGTTTACAAATTCTGTTCTTGGTGCTAACAGTTTGTTAGTATATCTATTTTTTATCTGTTTTTAAAGCCTCAATGACGTTAATCTTTGCTGTTGACACCAAATCTCCAATGACTTGCCTCTCAAGACTTTGTTTACTTTAAATTAGAAAGTATTTAACCTCAGAAATTGACGTCAATTACCAATTCATGGATGTCAAAGAAAGCCAAGATTGATATTTTCTTTCTAATGCAGCTTTTTCCCGAAGAGTGTGACTTTATATAGTGGTAGAAATAAATTTTTTAAAAATTGTGGCAGTACACCATTTCTAGTTCGCAATATGCCTTGAACTTTTATGACAAAATGACAGTCTTTATATAAGAAAAGGGGCTGTAATGGTCAGCTGGGGTCCTGTTTCATTATCTAGAATTCCAGGGGAGCTATTTCAGCAAAATGTCACTCACATAGTAGTTCACACTTTTTCTTTCTAGGTTTGGACGAGGATTTACTGTCAAGGTTCATGTGAAGAATACCAAAGTTAGCATGGAGACCCTCACGAGATTCATGCAACTGCACTTTCCAAAAACCTATTTAAAAGTAAGTAAGAGAATATTCCGCCTTGTGAATCTTGACGGGTTTTGATAGTCTAATGTCATGGTGGGTGTTTGCCAACTTCAAGTTAATTGTAGCTTTATTATTAATCTTAATATATTTGTTAGTTCAAGGTTCATAAGATACTCTGAGGCACACTTAGTATGAAAGAAAAGAATCTTCAAATTATTCTATTCCTGAAATAGAATCTTCAAATATCTTCAAATATATTTACAAAATTATATTTTTGTAGTTATTTTAAAGTAACATAGTCTTTTTACATACTTCCGTTTCTTCCTCACAAAGGCTTTATGACCATACTGTATTAGTTTTAAGTTATATACATAAGTAACAATTCATATATATATATATGTATATATATATATGTGTGTGTGTGCATATATATATAAATTGAGGGATGACAGCTATTATATGACCAAGTTCATTTTTTCTTAGAAAAAAAAAATTATAGCGTTCCAGAATGTCAAAGCTGAAAGAGATAATCTCCTTCATTTTCCTCATTTGGAATATAAGCCCACACGGTTTGAGCAGTACTGCTTGGAAATAAAGTTCTTAAGACCCACACTAGTTGAAACATTGTTCAATTAATTTCATTTTACCATATCCACAGAATGGACACATAGAGATAGATACATGCTTATATATCTCACATAGTACATACTTAAAATAAATGCACTTGATGAAAAAAATGTTATCATTTATATAACATCTTTGATGTCATGGTAATTTGTACAAGATGATTATAGTAAATGGTTGTTTTTAAAAGGTAATCAGGTGTGGAATAGTGAAGAGAAACTTGAACCTTGGGCTGAGATCCCACTCTTCCTGTGTGATTTACAGCAAGATTTTGAAAATCTCTGAGCCTCATTTTTCTCATTTGTAAAACAGGAATAATGACATCTACTTCACAAGATTGGTGTGAGAAATAAGTGATAAAATATCCACAAAGATACTTCATAAACTATAAGACCCCATATTAATGTGAAGTGATTGTAGAGAGCAACATAGAGTACATTTTTAAAACAATTCTTTTATCTCTACAAAATACCTTTGCCTCAACCTCTCAAATTTTGGCTAACTTCTTCAGGAAATAATAGCTTCTATGATTCTTATCAAAGCCCATTTCCTATCATCTAAAATAAAAGCAAATTGAAAAATTAAAGGAAGCTTTTCTTGCACAAATCATTTTGGTCATAGTGCTTTTTCTTTCAGTGAATTTCTGTGTTGAACTTTGTGCTTATTCACTGAGTACTAAGATTACATTCGCCCTGGTCTGCTCCTCGTGGGACCAGAGTTGTACAAGACTAATGCAGTGATGATAAAAGTCTTATTCCTTTCTAAACAGATTATTCTTTACAAGTATGTGGAGGTTTCTAGATGTCTAGAAGGGAAATAGCGAGAACAATTTGGGAGTGAAAAATAAGTCAAAAACCCTGAATGCAGTGACAGGTATGATGCAAATGCAAGTCAACGAAAGGGGCTAAGCAGTGAACAAATGCTTGAGAAGAGGGGTTTCCAGTAATGGAATTCTTGAATACCAGGCTGAAATACAGTCTCGATCTGATCCATATAAGGTTTTAGGGGTAGATTCTGAAGCAAGCACATATTCTGGTCAAACTAGTATTCAGGAAAGATTATCCAGTTGCTTTGTGACAGAAGATATGAGTGTATACAGATTCTAGGCTTCTTCAGACTGTTACAATAACTCAGACATGGAATGATGAGCCTCAGGGTGATTATATTGGGAGTGCAAATAGATAGGGAAGGTTAAATTTGGGAGTTATTTTAGAGGAAAATAAATAGGTAATGGTAACTGATTAAATGTACAGAAGAGCAAGATGTTAGATACTCCAAAAAGTAAAAATAGATTAGTAAGTAGATGGTTAATACTATGGATTAACATAAAGAAGTTGGGGAGAATTTTAGGATGAGCTGTGAAAAACATGTGACGTTATTTGGATGAGGTTTTTCCTAAACAATTCTTTTGAAATCTAGCTTCTTTAGCCAATATAAATTGAGCATCTAATCTCTGGCCTTTTAGAACAACTCTTACATTAAAAAAAATAAAATTTCTAAAAGTGATCTCTGAAAATGCTTATGTGAGCTGAGCGTAATCTGACATCTGAAATACCATTCTATAGTATTTTTTCCCAGGCAAGACTATAATGGCTTTATAAGTGCACATGAATGTAGAATGCTTCAGAATTTTCATTAGCTTTTTAATTTGTTTTCTCTTTGAAATTCATGACACTTTTCATCTCATTTTTGCAAGTTAGTTTCAAAACATGACCATTATTTACACTGTCATGTCATTTTCACTGGAATGAACTTCAGTATTTTTTTGGCTCTTTCTCAAGTATGTCTAGGCAAGTCAGTATTACCTGACATTGCCAAATACATTTTTTTCCCTTTGATTCCCACAGGATCAGCACCTCAGCATGCTAGAGTATCATGTACCAGTCACGGCAGGAGGAGTTGCAAACATTTTTGATGTGCTGGAAACCAACAAGACTGCTTTAAATATCACAAATTTCTTAGTGAGTCAAACTACCCTGGAAGAGGTAAGCTGGACACCAGAATCTATACACACAATGTCACATATAATTACACATTCTGTTTCTTTTCAGTGACATTTGATTTGTTTTCAGTTGAAGCAATATCTAATCTGGTACCTGAAAATCTTAGCTTAATTCATTTCTAAGTGCATTTTGGAATGTTAGGAAAAAAATATTAAATGTATTAACTACTTTTAATGAAGGAAAGAAAATTTTTCATATCTACAAGGTATCTATATCCATAAAGTTATATGTATATGTAAAGCAACAAAACATTATTTTCACCTGTAAAACAAATAGCTTTTCACACTTTCCTTACTTTCTCCTTGGTGTGTTTGTTTGTTTGTTTAGTTTAATTTAGTTTAGTTTAGTTTTCTGGCTTTGTTAAAATGTATAGACAATTAGTTGTTTGTATTTACATTGTACAATTCAATGTGGTTTTTTTTTTTCAATTATAGTTGGCATGCAATAATATACCATTGTCAGTTGTATAGCATAGGAGTACTAGATTTAGTGAGATGACGCTTTGCGAGTTATGTGGATCTTGGTGTGTTTCTTGAATAACATTTCTATTGATTAACTTCCTGGACTGGAATACAATGGGAGTATCTAGGAAGAATTTGGTGTCAGACTTTTAGATCTGCTGGATTCAGCCAACCAAAGTGGCAAATGCAGAATTCTTTTGTTTTACTCACATTATGTCTTAATTACATTTATACTCAGTAACTCGAGGCTTCATGGGGCATCCTTCATCTTCTTTGCAGTTTATTAACTTTGTACAGCTCAACCAACCTGATGTATAAAACATTTGATGGCCTCTACCCCTGAAATGGGTCTGAAGGTGAAGCCTTAGGGGCCTCTGAGTCAATATATGGCGCTGCAATTTATGGATAATTTTCTATGACGGCTTTTAAGCAAGCATGGCTTTTCCAACACTAAACATTTACCCTTTGACTTGTAACCAGCTACCAGCACCATGTCTGACACAAAACACGTTCTCAATATTTCTAGATAAATCTATGACTAATGAATTTTAGTAATTTTTTTTTAAAAAAGATCTGTCTATTAAATGATTGGTTTACTGAACATAATGTTAATGTGGGCTTTCTATCCAAATTTTATTTTAGTGCATTAATTCTTGAAACTAGTGAAATTTCCCTCCACATCACAATACAAGCATTTGATAAGAGCTTGGGTTGAACTCCTTGTTTATACTTGATAGAGATATTGATATGAATCATATAGATATAGATATGTGGCTGTAGATATTCAATTACAGCTTTATATTTCTCTTGTGATTATAACAGTAATTATAGTTGTAGATGTAAGTATTATTTTCAAACACCAGTTAAATTTTAATATCTAAAGGAAGAATGCCTAGAGAGAGTGTGTATATGCATATATGTATGAGCATGTCCCTATAAAATCTAGTTTTCTTATTTACTCTCTTATTTTGTGTGTGTATGTGTGTGTGCATGCATGGTGAATTAACCTTATTTCTTCCTTGGGTTTACCAAGCACTAATGGCTTTATTTCCCTTGAAAAATCAGGTTTTCATCAACTTCGCCAAAGACCAAAAATCCTATGAGACTGCTGATACCAGTAGCCAAGATTCTACCATAAGCGTTGACTCACAGGATGACCGAATGGAATCGCAGTACCTCTAACAAACTCAATCTTAGCAAAGTGAATGGTTTCATTTTGAGGAGAAACCACAGAAGATACTACTTCCTTAAAGATACTTTAACATATCTTAATTTTAAAGTATTACACCACATAGAAAGCTACGATTGTGTAAGACTAGCAAGTAACTATAAATGGAAAGTTTTCTTTCTAAAGTCAATGAATGTTATTGCTACTAAAATGAATTCCTATATACTCAACACTGTGAGCCTGCTACTGTGTATGCTGGTGATTCTCATGCAAAGATGAGCCACCTGCAGATGAATGTCATAATTTATTACTTTCAATAAAAAGACAGCTTAAAAGGCATGGTTATTAGTAGTTGAAAAGTAAGAGTGGAAAAGGAAAGTAAGGTATCTCTGTGTAGATAGAATTGGGAGAGCAAACAAAATAATTTATTTCCAGAAAATAACAGACTAAACATCATGAATACATGAATACACTGTGATATGCAAAGTGCTATGAGCCAGGTTAACATCAGCAGTAAGCAGTGGGCATAATGTCTACAATGTACATGTCACTTTCAGTACCTGTAAATACTTGGGGACATACTGAACACCTAAAAATGGCTTTCTAATGTATGCCAGAGGAGGGCAGTTTACCCTGGTGGTAAACAGAACTTAGATTTATTCCTGCCATGCCTTGACAGTAGTAAGGCACATGGCAGAGTAAGAAGCTACTTGCTCTTCAGGGGAAAATGGGTGTGTCAGCTGGACAGATACAAATCCTGAAAAGTGATAGAGATTTCATGTGCTGCTGGCAGGCAATGTTTTTTTTTTTTAAGCTCTTACAAAAAGTCTCATATTCTGGGTTTCTGTGCTGGAAACACTCCTGTAGAGAGAAAATAAATATGAAGATAATTTTCAGCTAATTACCCAACTGTCTCAGAATCATGTCTACGGCTATAGGATTGACTTCGTAATAATGCCAAGTTATATGGCCCTCAGGGAAGGTGCTTTATGTAACATTCACTTGTGTGTGTGTGTGTGTGTGTGTGTGTGTGTGTGTGTGTGTACAAGTTTTCCAGCTTGGGCACAACTGTTCCTGTTTTGAAAATCAATAAACTCGAGGTTCAGAAAAAACAATTCATGAAGTCATTTTATTGGTTAGAAAAAGGGCCAGGAACTTAAGAACTGGAGCCACGTGGCCGACATGGTCCCATCAGATCTGGCTCCTGCTAACCTCTCCATTCTCATCCCTTTCATCCTTCTCCTTCTCTTCAGTGTCTAGCCATTCTCTTCTCTTTTCAATTTTTTTTTAGTGTGCAAGGCTCCTTTCCATCTACAGACCTTTGCATATGTTGTTCCCCTGCTTGAAATGCTCTTCCCCCACTTCGTGCCTAGCTAGCAGTCTTCAGAAATGTTATTCTTTCTCTAAGAAGCTGTACTTCCCTATGTTCTCAGTTGAAATCCAGTCCCCTATTCTGGTACTGTACTTGCTGTACCTACTACTTTTCTGTTAGAGCATGCGTCATAGACTAGCAATATATATCTTAAGAGATGGGAACAGAATTTCTCTTAGGATAGAGACTGTCTGTGTGGAGTATAATATGTAGATAAAACTTTGGAGTAGAAGGTATAACTCAGAGAGAATGAACATCTTCGAGAGCCCTAACGATAAAAGAAAAAAAATCAGGCTTCATGAAAGAATAAAGGTATTTGGACTTGTTTATTGGTCGTTGTGTTTGTTATTGTGGTGATTGGTTTCTTGCTTGCTTCTGAGCAATGATCGAAACAGAAGTGAAGGGAAAGGAGAGAGAGAAAGTGGAGGAAGAAGGAACAAGTTAGAGGGTGGAAGGCTGAATATTGAAGGGAGAGTATTGAAGTGAGAAAGTAGAGTGGTTGAATGAACATTCAAAACCATGAATATCCAAAAATGTTTTCAGATCCATTTGTTGGGCAGCCATGCTCTGGGCTGTCCTCATTACCTGTAGTCTTTATTAAAGCCAGCCACATGTACAAATGCTTTATGTGGATGAGTGTCTATGGAGATTGAGGAAGGAATGTGATAATGTCTTCTTTGAAAAGGGCACAAAACAATGACTGCTTTGCCACTGAGGTGGAGAAGCCAGCAGCTGAGATCATGAGACAGCCCCAGATGTGTATAGAATGGAGCATCTGACCACACAGGAAAGGAGTTTGGTGCTTTCCATCCATCTTATCTACCTCTCAGGTGACAGGGATGCTCAAGCTGGCCTCCAGATGGCACTAACTGCACTTTCATTTCAATACTTATTTAAGATTTTTCTCCCTCACTTGACAAGTTCTATGAAAACAGATCTATTTTGTCTTCTCACCAGTATTAACACACACAACAAATATTTATGTCATTCAATAAGTATTCGTTGGTAAAATGGATGAGTACATAAATGAATGAGAAACAAAAGAGAGGATGGCCTGGTTGGTATGAAAACAGAGTATCTTGGTTCTGTTTAAATCTCTGAAATGCGGTGAAGTGTCTCATGGTGTAGTTTATTCATAGAGAAGAAAAAGGAGATTACAGTGAATCCACTTGGATGGATGGATTATATCTCCCTTGGAATCAGAATTCTAATGCTTTATTTTTGTATATTCCTGCACATTTATTTTTTCTTTCTCTTTTTGCCTATAAGAATGTACTGTATTAGAGTTTCACAGTACATTTTTACCTGTAAGTAAGGAACATACATGAAAAACTTTTCAAATCCACATCCCTTTGGGCTTCTTTCCAACAGAGAATGTTTTGAGAATTCTCAGTTCTTGGACAATCTGGACAACATGTACAGAATCTGCTTTTTTACATGAGGTACTTGAATTACCTCTGAGGATTGTAGCAATCTATACTTCGCCTATGAAACCTGATTTTCATAATATTAAAACATTTGGTGCAAAATCAGAAGAGTAGAAAAGCGATATGTATAACTACCTTCTCCAAGGGTGTCTCTGAATCATCCATTCTTCTCCTCTGGGATGATGAGCTCCTAGATGAACTGCCCATGCCCTCCTAGGCAAGGGTTGGGGTGCAGAAGGCTAATTTCCTCTTACCCCCAAGGGCCCCTGGGAATCTGCTTGTTTTATTAAGGTAAGCTTCTCAACATAAATTTTTAAATATAATTACAGCAAGCTAAAAAGGAATGATACTATTTCCTTTGCCATTATTTGTTACAATATTAATCTTATCACCCCTTGCTTGTAAACACAGACTGGTTTTCCATAATCTTCAGGATGAAATGCAAACCCCTTCACTAACTCATCCCCCCAAAGCGTCCACCTCTCTTCTTCAAGCAGTCTGCTCCGACTTCAGTGAATTTCTTGCTATTTACTATTATGTCAGATCGTTTTTCAGTTCTGTGCCCCTTGGTTCCTGCTATTTTCTCTTGAAAGACCTCTTCTCTATCCCTGCTTATCTTTTTTCTGGAATCTCCTCTTCATCTTAATCACTACCGCTCTCCTGTGTCTTGTCTTTAAGGAAAACTTCCCAGAGAACCTCAAGCACACTTCATTTTCTATTCTCTATTACTAAAGCATTTTGTGCATGCCTCAGCAGAAGCATTTCCATGTTGCATTATAAATCATCTCCAGAAAAAGGTCATTATCTTGCCCAGAATCATATAGTAAACAATTTGATCAGCGACTTTTTTGATATAAAGCAACGCCCCCCGCCCCCCCCAAAAAAAGACTGGAATAGGTTGGCTTGGATACATAATTTTATTAATAACATAGGGGTGAGCTGTATAAGCTATATTTTTTCAGAATATCCTTTTTTAAATTTTATTAAATTTATTGCAGTGAGTGGCATTGGTTAATAAAATTACATGGGTTTCAAGTGTATGATTCTATAATACATCGTCTGTATATTACATTGTGTGTTCATCACCCAAAGTCAAGTATCCTTTTGTCATCATATATATATCCCCCTTTACCCTCTTCTACCTACTCCCCACCCCCAACAGCACCCTTTCCCTTTAGTAACCACCACAGTGTTGTCTGTATCTATTAGTTTTTATTTGTTTGCTTTGTATGAGCTATATTTATGTCTGTGTTAACTCAGTAAGGGAACCACTGGCCCTGGCGGCCCCTATTACTGTTCCCTTGAATATTGAAGCACGGATCTCTAGTACAAATGAGAGGACTCTATCCCTGACTGCCCTCTTCTACCAGAAACCCTCAGAAAGGACTCTAGCTTTCCGTCCTGCCTCTTCTGAAGGAAATCCAACCACGTCAACTAGACATATAAAGATTTACTAATCATTTAAATTTATTTTAATTCAAAAGAGTTTGCTTAGTACCTACTGGAATTGTATTATGGTTGTTTTCAAAATAACATAGTTCTTTTATTTGTTTGATTATTTCCCCATTTTATATCTATTTCCATTTTTATGTTTTATTGTTCAATTTATATGGAAACAAAAAAATTCCCAGTTTAAGGGAGCTAGTACTACGAAATAGTATATGCCCTAAACAAGTTATATCCAAAGTGGCTCTTTCAAGACCTAAAAACAGATTTTCAGTTCTCATTACAATCCTATTCAGCTTAGTCTTTGAGATGATTTTTATTCCTCGCTCTCTGTTCGATGTGTTAACACTTTGGTTGACTTGTCCACATCTATGCCGTTTTTACAAGCTACAGAAGGTCATCCTCTGTATCTATCCCTATTTTATCTGCCTATGATGGTCTAATCTCAAGTTAATAATAGCTAACATTTACATCATAAGGTCTGTAATTTCAGTTTTTACAAAGCAACTTTATATGTGTAAAATCATTTGAACCTCGCAGCAACCCTGTAAAGTGTTATTGTCCCTAAATGGAGAAATAGGATCGAAAGAATTAAATAACTCAGTTCAAGCAACAAATACAATATATTAAAGTATAGTATCTAACTATATGTTTTGTCTGCCCTAAATTTTATGTGATTTCTGTGGTTTTCTTGCTACTGTTCAAGTTTGTCTCAATGAGGCTGTGAATGATGGTGTCCCTGCTCCATCCCAGAAAGTAGGGTAGGCACATGACCCACGATGGTCAGAGTACCTTATTCCCTTGGCCACTTTGATTAGTTCAGAGAATGACACATGATGCCAGCAAAGTTAGTCAATCATCTTTGAATTAATATTTAAATTTTGGGAAAGATATTTCATTTTCCTGGAATTGCCAAACTGAGTGGAGATAAGTCGAGGGCTTCCAGCTGCCAGCATGTCCGTAATATAGAAAGAGCTCCCAAGCTAAATAAAGTCAAGCAGGGACAAATAGAACTGATAAATGGAATAATAGATCAAGTCCTGATGACATTTTTTTTTTTTTAATCACAAGATCTAGACAAGCCTGAGGGACCACTCTGAAAGCTACGGAAGACACACTGTAGGGAGGCAAAGTGGAAGTCAGACAGGGCAACCTAGGAAACTGTGTAGCAGAATAAGTTGGTAGGTGCAGAGATGGTAAGAAATAGTCAGATTCTAAATATATTTTGAAGGCAAAACTGACAGTATTTGCTGCCAGGTTAATGAAGAAGATGTAGAAAAAAGGGAAGCCAAGAAGGAATCCAAGTGTTTTGACCTGAGCAACTGACAAATAGAATTGTCATTTATTGGAGAATGGTGAAACTGGAGAGACACAGGCAAGTGTAGAAGGTAAAAATAAGAGCTGGTTTTATGGTACATTAAGTTTGAGATGCTTGTTAGATATTCTAGAGGAAATGTTGAGCGAGCCAATAGATCTGTACTTCTGGAGTTGAGGTAAAGGTCCATACTAGAGAAAAAAACTGTGGAAGTCACTGGCATATAGAGTTAAATTCAAGCCACCAGTCTGGATGGGATTATTCAGGGGGATGAGTGTACCTAAAGCAGAAAGACAGTCCAAGGAGAGCATCCTGGAGCACTACACTATTTTTTTCACGTAGAGAAAGAATATCCAGAAATAATGTGTAACATGCAAGCCAGGAAAAGAAAGTTTTTTTGAAAAGGAGGAAGTGACTGACCTTGTTTAGACAGCTTCTGAGTTGATTAAATTAACTGAAAATTGACCACTGGACTTGGCATGTTAATGGGTGACCTTGACAAGAGAAGTTTCTGTGAAATGATAGGAAAGAAAACCTGAGGTATGAATTCAACTAAAAAAAAAAAAAAAGGAAAAGTGGAGATGAAGTATATGGTTAACTTTTTCAAGTGAGTAAGGAAAGGGGAACAGAAAAACAGGCAGTAGTTGGAGGAGAATTACCAGTTACAGCAGAAGACGGAGCTTACATATCCTAATGGGGGCAGGAAACCATCAAGGTTGCCAGAGGTAGTGCTTTCTGTTTCTGTTAGTCTCCAAGATGAGCAGTGTTCCCTGTTCCTTAGGTACTATTTTTCTCATTAGGATTAATGATTAAAGACTGGGCTGAGATAATTTGTGATCTGATCTTTTTTTGGCTTGGTCAAAGTCTAGTAGCACTTCCTGGCTGACTTATTCTCACCCTTGAGTGTTTGTTACAGCTTCCATGTCTCCCACAGACACTGCAGATCACCCCTAGCTCAGAGGTCACCTAGTCCTGTTAGAGTGGATACCAAGACAAGAACACTGCTCTCAAGTCAGTGACTGCCACACTCAAATGAAGGTGGCTAAGCCTGGACCTAATGTCTTCATTGTATCATCCTGTGCAGTCTAGTTTACTTTGATGTGGCATGTCCCAGAGTGATCTACAGCGGCTCACTTTCCACATTAACTTCATTTAATGAATATTTAACACACAGTGACACACACACTCCCGTGTTGAAGCCCAAAGAACAGAAAATTAGCACTAAATGTATTCTTCTCTCCTCTTGCCTCCTCTCTCTCCTTTCTTCTTTTCTTAATTATCCAGGGTGGAAAGTGGGCAAGATTTCTCTGCATCAGATCCCTCTCCTACAAAGAAGAGCAAATCTTAAGACAAATACACAAAATTCTAATAATTTGTGTATTTTCTTTACATTAAAAGAAAACTCTGTGATCTTGAACTTATTGCCTAGTTTTCTAGGCTACATTTTTAATCTGCTAAATAAGAAGGGAGAAAAGTCAAAGAAATTTAGCAGATTCATTCTTAAAATAATATCCCATCCTTCAGAGTTTCAGTCCTGCTGCACAGTCTTATTTTGCTTGTCATAAACTGAATATTACCTTGGTCTTTTCCTCTATATCTTTTCTGAAACTTTTCTAATCCCCTAAAGTCTCTCACCTATAATTCCCACCACCATCACCACCACCCCCCAGCCCACAACCACCAGCAGATTAATGCCTTGTGCAATAGAGAAAGGGCATAATAATCAGGAAAGTAAATGATAAAAAGTTCAAAGGAAAGGGACTATGGTAGATCTATCCAGGCAGGTTTTTCCCACACAGAATGGCAGGCATTACCTTTCACCGCACCTCAGCTCTGCAGGCTGAGTTATACCTTAACAACATAAAGAGGCTATATCTCCCATGGGTGGATTCACGTGAAAGTCCAGAACACTGACGGGTAAATCTGAGTGCCAAGTTATTGATTTATAATGAGAACTTTAACTGAACATTTCTACCCCCAAGCCAGTGCATTTTCTGTCTCCACAAGCACACTACATAGGAAGTCAAACTTTAATCAGAAGATTGCTTGCTGAGCAGAGACTAGGGGCAAGTTGAGTTAATTACATGATTCCAACGTTTAAAATCATCAGGCTTCTCTTGAGCCTAAAGCATCCATCTTCATAGTAGGATATACCTTCAAAAGACACATCCTTGATTCTGGAAACTTTCTTCCCTCATCAGAGCTGAATGAACCCTGAGCTCTACTATACTTCCTCAGAGACTCTTTTCAGTGCTTCTATGGCCAACCAACAACCTTTTAATGGATCCTTATTTCTTTAGACATGATAATATAGCACTTTCAATCATGATACAATTTTTTAAATGTAGTGATTTTGTGTCATTATTATTTATGAAGTGTAAAGCTTAACTCAGAGAAATATTTCCAAACTTCCATAATAAGAAGAATAAATTAAGGCCTTTTGTTAAAAAAATAATAATAATAGTAATAATACAGCTTTCCAGACCCTTTTCCTAGAGATTTTGATTTGGTAGGTCAGTAATTAGGGAATAATTTGTATTATTAACAAGCACCTAGGTGATTTTTATCTTTTGGGAGGCTGGGAACCATTGTTTTAGAGATCTGCTCATCAAAATTTCCTGGGGAAATTATACTGATTCCACAGTTCCACCCTTCCCTAGAAAATCTTATGTAATTGGTCAGGGTGCGGTGTGCCCCTGGGAGTCTTAAAAGGTCTCCAAGTATTTTTAATGTTCTACCAAGGTTGAGATCAACGGTTCTATTTGCTGTGGATAATTGATATCTCACTAAAAAGGATTAAAAACAATATATAACTCCTCAGAGTCTTATTAAACTTATATTAGTCTTTTTTTCTATAGGTAGAATTGTAATTTGGACTATAGATCCCAATTACTAAAACCCTTGAAAACGTGTATTATAATTATGCCACTAAAATTAGAATTGGAAAAAAGGGTTTTTTGAGATATCAAGTAATGGTTTTAAATGATGTAAAAATTATATTATACCCTAGCTTTTTAAAAACTTATCTTTTAAACTTATATTTAAAAACTAATGCAATTTTTTAAAAAATGGTATTCGCTCAACTGCCATATACAAGAGGAAAAAGTGGCTAAGCCTGTTTAGAGTCATTATTTTCCAAAAGAAGCTTTTTCCAACAGCTAAGCTGTATAAGACCATCATGTTGAACATTCCTTTGCTTTTATAGCCAGGTGGTTCTATAACACTTATAGGTACCAAAACAGCTTCTAAAGTATTTGTCCCATCTGCTTTTGTAGTCGTTGCTCTATTCTTTCTTGTTTTCTTAAAATATAGTGCAGAAGATGAATCATGTTGAGCTGTTCTTAAAGAGGAAGCTTTTTCTCAGCATTATATGTGAATCGTTTAAATCCTACCTAACAATCCAATTAAGGCATTAAGGCATTATGTGATGTATCAGTAAGAACTACCACAGAGAAATGAGTTTTCTTAGTAAATTGATTACTTTCAAAAAAATGGTGACACAGAAGTAAACTTCTAACTCTGTAGACTTTATCTTTGGAAAAGTAACTGGCTTATTGTGATATTTCAGCAAATTAAAGTTTGCGAATAATTTTTCAATTTTTAATAATTTTTCATCCTTTAATGAAAGCAAGAAGCAAAACAATATAATATATATTTTTAATATTTTAGAGCTCCATTACAGTAATAGCACATCAACAGATGGGTTAAGATTTAATAAAGGTAAAATCATGCTTCCAACTTAAAAACTAAAAAGAATAAAGGAGCATGTGTTTATAAAATACTT
>CM053503.1:153556576-153842629 GCA_028627145.1 Eidolon dupreanum | reverse complement strand
TTCCAACCATGCCTTATCATTCATATTTCATGGAAAGTCCTGGGTAAATTGTAACTATCATCCATGGAAGATATATCACCATCTACCATTGATATTTTAGGTCAGTCTATTTTATTATATTGGTCCTAGATAATCTACATCTGAAGAAAGACTTATGGCAGAGATTCAAAGCACTGGCAGCCCTCTACCCCAATGCAGCTCTCCCATGAACTTGGTTCCCAATGGTATGGTGCTGATTGGCAAAATATTTTAAATTTTAATTATTTGCCAACATTGAAAAAAGCAATTTCCTTTTGAAATCTAAATTTCTGGCTTCTCTTAAAAAGCCACATTTATCATTATGGTCTCCCTGACCTCTTCCCAGCCCATTGCCAAGTGGAAATAGTCTACTGATCAATACCACAGTTCTTTTCAGCTGACAAATGCACTTCTCCAGTTTGTCACAGTTGCCTCTACCTCAGAGTTTCTCCTACCTCTAAGACTAGTGTTACACACCTGACCATTCAAACTGAAGAACTCCTCATTCCCTAAACCTGTAACTCTCTACACTATTTTACCCTCTTTTATTTTCTTGACAATACTTGCATTCTCTGAAATAACCATACCTGCACACTTGCTTACTTGTTTATTCTATGACTTTACCTGTACTTGAATGGAAGTTTCAACCTAGCAGATATCACAGTATCCCCAGTGCCTGGAACACTGCCTAATGTATTGCAGACACTCAATAAATATTTGTTGGATAAGTGGACGAATTTATCATCATGCCTGCATTGTTGTTCCTCATAGAGCAGAGAAATATTTCTTCATACTCATGCCATTAGCTAAAGGCCCTGAGGTAAGGAACTACATTTTAAGAAATGAAAATTCTAACAGACTTTGGAGTCTGTTGGCATCTGGTCATTTGGCTGCTTGCATACAAAAACAACGGGAATTAAACTGATGGTCATTAGTGTGATTGTTAAGATCGTTCGGAGATTGTAATATGAGCCACTGTAGACATATTTCCAGCTGTATTCATTTCCCAGTCATTGTCTCTCCTTTCATTTAAATGAAAACAAATGGAAGAAAGTATTTATTAACATAATGTTGATGTCCTTGAAAATCTGATCTAATTTGATTAAGGTGTGTATTGTTGGAAGGAAGGACGGTCAGAAAGATTCTCTGTATAAAGCAATGTTTAGGCTGAAACCTGAAAGGTATGTCTGTCATCTATGTGGGTTTTTATCTTTTTCTGGGTACATTAGGATCACTGAAGAATCTCTCAAAAACAGGTTTCAGAATTCTCCCCTAGATTCTAAAGAAAAAGACAAAGAGAGAAAGAAGACTGGAAGTTGAGAGCAGAATCCATAATTTGTTCACTGTTGTGTTCCAGAATCCATCACAGTGTACATAGGTGTTCAATAGGTATTTACTGACTTACTGACTGACAGGAGGAATAATCCGATGCTGGGATCTTAATGGCTGCTGCTGGTTCAGATACTCCACAGGCTTAAACCTAATATCTTAGGCTCAATTAGACTGTAATGAAATAAATACTGATTTTGCTATATTGTGTCTTGGAGAGAAAGCCATTTGTCACCATGAAAAATAATAATCATTTTAAGACCTTTGAAATGTTCTGTTGGAGTACATTCAGCTCCAGTAATTTAAATGTGATGCCAATTCTGTTTTTCATGTTAGGTTGCATACATATTTTTGAAAGCATATAAATACGTCTGTGTCCTGTCACCAGATAAATCCAGATAGAATTAGACATAAATATTCATTAGAACTTCTGTTAACCTCCCCTTAAAAAACACTCTATTGAAATGGAGATTTTGACTTTTAAAATAATGAAGACTATGAAAAGCCTTTATTCTTGGAAAATTAATAGATTAATAAAATGGTATTTCTTTATTTTCTTTAGGATGAGTTTCCTTTTTTTTTGCAAAAAAAAAAAAAAAAAAAGGAAATTTCAATGTACTATGCTTGTTTTTGTCAGAAAAGCACCTTATCTTTCAGGAGGTGAAAAATAGCTCCTTAATAATGTACTGTAATTTCTGTATTCTCTATAAATCCTCAATTAAACGCAGCCAGAATTATATTCATATTGGTGCTTAGTGAAAACTTTGAAGGTCTTCTTTGTCTTTGGTTAAAATATAGCAGGCCTTGGGCTCTGCTCCTTCAGTTATAGACTTACTAAACAAGCCATGTAAAGTCCTGGTATCTTTGAGTTGCTTTCCTTTCTGTCAAAAGAATAATAAATGAATAAAACAATAAAGAAAGTCATTGTGAGGATTCATAAATCCTTGTTTACACAGTGTCGTTGAGTAATATGTTTCATTAAAGCTTATTTGTTTTGGGGAGAGAAACTGTACTCATTTTTTTAAATTTTTTTATTTTTTAATTAAAGTTGGCATAGAATATTATATCAGTTTTAGGCGTATGACATAGTGATTCAACATTTATATAACTTATGAAGTCATCACCCCAATAAATGTAGTACCTATCTGACATCATACAGGGTTATTACAATATTATTGACTATATTCTTTATGCTATAGTTTACATCCCCGTTACTGTTTTGAACTAATTTGAACTTCTTAATCTCTTCATCTTTTTCATCCACCCCCCAAGGCCTCCCATCTGACAATCATCAAAATGTTCTCTGTATCTATGGGTTTGTTTCTGCTATTTGTTTGTTTGTGTTATTCTTTAGATTCCCCATGTAAATGAATTCACATGGCATTTTTCTTTCTTTGTTTAAGTTACTCCACTCAGCAAAATACTCTCTAGGTTCATCCATGTTATGTGAGATGGCAAAACTTCACTCTTTTTTTTTATGGCTGAATAATATTCAACTATATATGTTCCACCCTTCTTTATACATTTATCCATTGATGGACACCCAAGTTGCCTTCATATTTTGGCTGTTGTAAATAATGCTGCAATGAACATATAGATTCACATGTTCCTTTGAAGTAGTGTTTTGTGTTTCTTCAGATAAATATCCAGAAGTGGGATTACTGGGTCCTTCTTTTTCTCTTGTTATAGCCTTGTTTTTAACTCTATTTTGTCTGGTATAAGTATTGCTTTTTGTTTTTTTCTTTCTTTCCATTTTTATTAGGTATCTTTTTCCATTCCTTTATTTTCAGTCTGTGTGTGTCTTTTGATCCAAAGTGAATTTCTTATAAGCAGAGCATCTGTATGGTCTTATTTTCCTATCCATTTAGTTACCCTGTCTTTTTATTGGAGTATTTAGTCCATTTACATTTAAAGTAATTATTGATAGATATGTAGTTATTGCCATTTTATTATTCATATTTATTATCCTTTTTTCCCTTCTACTTAAAGAAGTCCCTTTAACATTTCTTGTAATACTGGTTTGATGATAATGAGCTCCTTAAGCTTTCTCTTGTCTAGGAAGCTCTTCATCTTTCCTTCAATTTTAAATGATAGTTTTGCTGAGTACGGTGATCTTAGTTGTACATCTTTACTTTTCATCACTTGGAATATTTCTTGCAAATCCCTTCTGGCCTGCAAAATTTCTGTTGAGTAATCAGCCAACAGTCTCATAGGAGCTCCTCTATAGGTAACTAATTGCTTTTATCTTGCTGTTTATAAGATTCTCTTTTTGTTTTTAACCATTGGCATTTTAATTATGATATGTCTTGGTGTGGGCCTCTTTGAGTTCATCTTATTTGGGACTCTCTGTGCTTCCTGGGCTTGTATGTTTATTTCCTTCACCAGGTTAGGAAAGTTTCTTATCATTATTTTTTCAAATAGGTTTTCAATTCCTTGCCCTCTCTCTTCTCCTTCTAGTAGCTCTATGATGCAGCTATTGGTATACTTGATGTTGTCCCAGAGGCCCCTTAAACTATCTTAATTTTTTTGGATTCTTTTTTCTTGTTGCTATTTTGATTGGTTGTTTTCTGCTCCCTTATCTTCTAAATTGCTGATTTGACCTTCTGCTTCATCTATTCTACTATTGATCCCCTCTAATGTATTCTTCATTTCATTTATTGTATTCTTCATTTCTGACTGGTTCTTTTTTATCTTTTCTATCTCCATTTTTATGTTTTCTATCTCTTTGTTAATGTTCTCACTGAGTTCATCTACTCTTCTGCTAAGTTCATTGAGCATTCTTATAAGCAGTGTTTTGAACTCTGCTTCTGAGAGATTGTCTCCATTTTTTTTAGTTCCTTTTCTAGAGCTTTGTTCTGTTCTTTAATTTGAGACATGTTTCTCTGTCTCCCCACTTTGGCTGCCTCTCTGTGTTTGTTCCTATGAATTAAGTAGAGCCGCTTTTTCTCTCATTCTTAGTAGAGTGGCCTTATGCAGCAGGTGTCCTTTGAAACACAATGGCACAGTTTCCCTGGTCATCTGAGCTGGCTGCTCCAGGTGTGTCCCTTGTGTGAGTTGTGTGTGCTCTGTTGTAGCTGAGCTTTTGTTGTCATTTGCACATCAATGGGATGCTTGGGCTGATTGGTTGTAAGGACTGGCCTGTGATTACTGTGGAGGAGCTGTTGTGCAGGAGCCGACCCTACAGAGCAGGATTCTCTTTAGGAAGGCTCTAGTGCCTACCCAGTCTGCCCTTTGGGTGTTGTCCTCAAATGTGGCCTTGTATGGTGCTTCAGGTCAGTATGAAACTGGTCACTGGTATGCCGGCCGTGGGGTCTCCTGGGAAGTGCCCTGCCTCAGGCCAAGTTCGGCTTCAACCCATGCCTTGCTCAAGGCCACCTGGCATAAGCCACCAAGTAATCTGCAAATGTCCATCACCCACTCTGGGGTTGGAAGTATCTTGAGAAGCCAAGCTGTGAATTGAGGCCGGCTGCTGCTAGTGCTGGGCTTTGCAATGCTCAACAAGAGGTATAGGGCACACTGAGGCCAGATGCTGCTTATTCGGGTTTCATAAACCTTTGAGAGAGTTTAGAAAATCCACAGCATGAACCAAGACAGGTCCTTTGTATGGAAAATCCACTGGAAGTGGCTTGGCAGGGGAAGCCACAAGTTGGGTGGGACAGGTCTCAGTGAATCACCAGAGCAAGGCAACCAGTGTTAGCCAGGTTGATGGAGATTCAGATACGGCATCCACCTGTATTTGCACGTGAGTTAGGGGAAAGCCCAACAAAAGAACAGTGGTCTCTGCCAGCACTTCTCTCTGGAGAAAGCTTCCCCTCCAGCCCTCACCATGAAGCTATGTTCCTGGTGTCTTTTGAGCTGCTGCCCAGTACTAGAGCTCAGAGCAAATAAGTCCAGGAGCAGGTAAGTCTGTGAGCCAGCCATTTAAGTGATATGTCTGCAAATCCAGCAGTCCTCCACCTCACTAAGCCACAATCTCTGCTGGTTTTCACAACCAGAAGCTATGGAGACTTCTCTTCCTGGCACTGAAGCCCTGGGCTGGGGAACATGGTGAGGCTGGAACCCCTCGTTCCTCCAGGGAGACTTCCACAGCTGAGATACCCTTCCCAACTCATAACTGCCACATGCAGGTGTGGGACCAGCCCATTCTTCATCCACCCGCTCCTACCAGTCCAGAGATTTTTATTTCTGTATGTCCTTTGTAGGGCCTCTGTTCAGCTAGACTTCAGGTGATGTTTAATGATGGTTGTTCTATAGTTTAGTTGTAATTTTGATGTGGTCATGATAGGAGGCAATCACAACTTTTACCTACTCTGCCATTTTTACTAGAAAACCTATTTTAAATGAAACTAGAAAACTGAAAAGAGAACTATATTTTCAAAATTTTGTAGAATAAGAATATTCAGAAGAAGGTAACATCTTTGTTTTGTTGGTTTGTTTTTGCTTCTTGATTCTTCTTAGTTGTCTCTTTTTCCCTGAATGGAATTGTCCCACCCCTGGAAAAACCTAAATGCTTCTACAGTGAATCGAGCCAAATGAAAACAAATGATTAATGTTGCCCTCAGCCTCTCAAACTCTGTTTATAAAATCTAGCTTCTATTTGAACAAAACAGGTGCCCTGGTGTTTTCAGTTCCACATCTGTTGTGGAATATAATTATAGCAATGATGTCTGTTTAATCTGATTGGTTTCTATTGTGCCTTTGTTTAAGTTCAGGGCCTTGTTTCCTAACTATTTTACTCATCAGTTGGTCTTTGCCCCATCCCACTGAAAGAGTGTGATTTGGTTTCTCAATTTATAACTTTTTATTCTTTTTTATTATTTAGAACAGTAATATCACATAAGGTTCCCCGCCCCCCAAGTGTTTAAATGGAGTTTCTAATATTTACTTAAAAGAAATTCAAGAGGTTTAATTAGAATTAATTTGTGAATCTCTCACAAAAAAAAAAATCTATAATGTATTGATACTAATTTCTTTGCCAAAACAAACAAAAGTTTACCTTAAAATTACACTTAATTCTTAGTAACATTATTTTACAAAAACAGTAATAAAAACTTTAAATAGATAATTGTTATTTTCCCAATTGTCATATTCTCCCTCTCCCCACTTCTTCCTTGCTGGCCCATGTGACATTAGACCACAGAGTCTCAAAACGTCACACAGCATTTTTTAAATTTCCTTTCAGCTAGGTCAGAGGCATGTGACTCAATTCTAACAGAAGGGAACCAAAGGAAAGTTGGCTAGGAAATTTCAGAAAAAAATTTTCCTTCCTATTAAAAAAAAAAAGATATGTAGAGGGAAACCACATTTTTTTATGGAAGATGTTGTTATCTCTCCATGTGATACATAAACTACAGCTATATTCTCAAAACCAAGAGATTTAAATAAACTTAAAGTTCAAGATAATTCTTAAAGAATCAAAAGCTGAATATGGAAAGACCCGAATCCTTCACAATATTACTAAGCTCTTGAACCAATTCTGAAAGCATCCAACTTTTAAATTTTGTGTGTGGATATGAAAGATAATTGTATTACTTTTGTTAAGCCATTTGAGTTAGATACTCTATTACTTGTAGACAAAATAATACATGAAAAAGTGCCGTGTTGATAAGAAATTTGATTGTTAGGATGTAATGTAAAGCTATTTATACCAAATAATATTTTACTAAAATTTTAAGTTACATTTATTTGGATGGTGTCTATTATATTCTCTCACTGAAGCTAAAGCAAACCTGTCCAATATCAATTGTTTTCCCGATTTTGTACAAAAAATCACATTTAAACAGATTCAGATTTTAATGACATTTTCCCTAGATAATTGGCTAGAGCTCTTTCTAAAGTGCTTTGTGTTTGTTTGGATTTGGTTTTGTTTTTTACTTTAGGGCAGGGTTAGAGGAGTTTCTACAAAGTCAGAGCTCAGAATTAAAATACACTGACAACTGGGAATTTCTTTTAAATTAAGATATTATATAATTGTGTAGGCACACAACCAACAACATAAACTACAAATTACCAATAATAAGCAGTTTTAAAAAATGTGCCCTAATGCTAAATTCATTTTGAGTGCATAAAGAAAAGAAGTCCTCCCTTATTTTTCTTACAACCTTTCACATGTTTCTGGAAAAAAAAAAAGGCTTCCCCTTTTAATAACCACAAAACAAGTGGGTAATTTTTAAGCCTATCACCTACTCACAATTCAGAATAACCGAGTTACCTGATTTCTTGCAGCAAGGTTGGGATAGAGCTCTAATCTATCAAACATAGCTACAGCTCTCTTTTATGGCTAACTTACCCAGAGATACTGCTTCACAACCAATCTACTGTGGGTAATTTAAATGAGGAGACTAGCTTTATGAAGAAAGTAAACAAGCACTCCACTTTGGCTGATAGCCTAGATAAATTTAATGTGTGAGTGGAGTCACAGAAATGGGATAAGGATTAATGGAGAGAAGGAAACATGAATTTCACATTAAAAAGATTAGGGAAATCCCAACCTTTATTGTAAAATATCTGTGAGCCTATAAAGATGATTTATAATACTGGAAAAGCTTTAGATATGCTTTGGCTAATACTCCTGGGAGGCTCAGAAAACATAATCCAATTTACTAGAGGTGTACAAAAGAGACATACTTTAAAATAATTGCTATTTTAAACTGTAGCCTTCATGGAGCTATTGACATCTAACCACAACATAAGTATTAACAGAAATTGTTAAACTGCCACTTTAAAAATGTGATATGTTTTGTGTCATGTATTCCACAGCCCATGGCGTGAAAAGCCAACTGTGTAAAAGAATTGTTTCAACAAATGTGCACACCTTACCTTGGCTGAGTTACCACAGAGAAGGAAAAACAGAAACAAACTGGAAGTCAGAAGGCAATATCACCTCTCAATTAAACTTTTTGAGTCATCCAATTGCTATTCTCTGGGAAAACAAAGCTGTGGGTATCACACATAACTTACACTTTTAAAAGCATGTCCTTCCTTTCAGGCATTTGTTTTTTCAAAACTCACTGGAGAGTTCAGAAGTGTTTTAGTTCAGAATTAATTGTAGGACCAAAGTAGAGGAATATGAGAGATGTTATTTTCTGTCTTCTCTTATCCCTTACAGTAGCAGAACAGGTTTCTTGGACAATCTTTACATTGTGATCTGTGCCTTAGAAAAAAGTGACTTACAACTGCTTTACTTTTGCCCAATCATTGGTCTATGAATGTTTTTCTGCTACAGGTTATTCTAATTGTTTATTCCATCTTGACAATCAGGTATATGATATTTGTATTGACATAGCATCGAATCAAAGTCAAGTAATTCTCTCTCCAGCCCCATTATTTCTGTGATGGACTAGTCAGTATTCAATCTAATACATACTTTAGGAAATGGCTTCTAAATGCTATAAATCAAACATAGCTATAGCTCACTTTTATGGCTAACTTACCTAGAGATATTGCTTTACAACCAAAACATCGCGGCAAGTAATCAAAGGATGTTGATCAGATTAAAGGAAACTAATATTCTGAGCTTCTACCATCCCTCTGACAACAGTTAGACAACAGATGTAGTTTTTGAAAGGGGCTTAATACATCCTGTTTAAATATACTAAAAAAAGCTAACTTCATTAATTAGCTGACTCACAGTAATGGTCTGCTGTTGATGTAAGACCATAAGATAAAATAATTTCAATGTAAAAAATAAAATTTAGTTATTCAAATAATTATTGAATGCCTTTCATGTTTGGGCATTGCTCTAAACACTAGAGATACATCTGTGAATAAGAAAGATGTAGTTGCGAATTCATTTTAAAATTAATCACTGTGTGTGTGTGTGTGTGTGTGTGTGTGTGTGTGTGTGTGTGTGTGGAGGGGGATTTAGGAGGTGTTAATTGATGAAACAGGAGGGGCTTGATTAGATGATTCTTATACATAGGTGGGGAATACACAAAGGTTTGCTATTCATTATTTTTCTGTATTTTTGCAATGTTCCATTAAAATATTTTTTAAAGAATAAAAAACAGAGGTCCTGAAGTAAAAAGACAAAGAAAAGAAATATGCCATCTCTACTGTCGTAGGGTTTACACTCTAGCAGGGAGGAAAGATAGACATTATGCAAGCACTTAAAGATATTAAGAAAGAATTTAATTCAATATCACTAGTCATTAGGAAAAATTGAAATTATAATTAATACAACTAAATACCCACTAGGATGACTAAAATTACTAGCTAAACATACTAACATAAACATAAGTGTTGGTGAGGGCATGGAGCAATGTTAACTCTTAAACAAATGGAAATGTGAAATTTTATAGTATTTTGGCAAAATATTTGGCTGTCAAACATACAACTATCATACAACCCAGGTATTTTATTCCTGAGTAATTACCCCTCGAAATGAAAACATGTTAACATAAAGACTTATATGTAAATGTTCATAATAGTTATTCACAATAGCCCAAAACTGAAAAACCAAATATTCATCATTTCTTGAATGGATTAAATAATTTGTGGCATATACATACAATGGAATTCTCATCAATCAAAAAGAATGAACTACTGATATGCATACTATATGTAAATCTCAAAAGCATTATGATAAGTGAAATGAAGTAGTCATGAAAGACTACACCCTATGTGATTCCATTTATATGAAATTCTAGAAAAGGCATCACTATTCTGATGGAAAATAGATGAGTAATTGCTTGTAGATAGAGAAAATTGATCGCAAATGTGCCTGTGATCTTTTTAGGGTTAAAAAAATGTTTGATTATGTGATTGTGATGGTGATTTCTCAAAACTCATTGAATTATACATTTAAAATTGATGAGCTTTATTTCATATAAATTATACAACAGTAAAGCTGATTAAAAAAAAAAAACACAGTAAAGGTGATTAAAAAAAAAAAAAACCTTCCCGATCATATAATCTAGAATTATGGAGTACTGTTTTGAGCATGAAACAAGAGAACTAATCCAAGTGTTAAGAAATGGGCTCCCTAAGGAAGTGATATTTAGGATATTAGGGCTGAGACCTAAAGAATAAATAATAGTTAACTAAATGAAAAATAAAATGAAATATATCTCCAAGCTGGGAGAAAAGAATATGCTATGTATATTACTGGAGTGAGTCAGGTTCTAGTTAAAACAAGAAGATTTTAACTAGGGGGTTGGTTAACAGGGGAGTATTGAGTGTCTCCTTCCCACTCTATACCTCACCCTAAATGTGTATATGAATGTCCCTATCCCCAATATCTCAGAATGTAAAAGTATTTGGAGATAGGGCCTTTCAAGAGGTAATAAGCTTAAATGAGGTTATATGGGTGGGTCCTAATTCATGTGACTATATTTCAAGATAGCACCTTCAAAAAGGTGACTAAGTTAAATTGAGGTTGTTAGAGTGGGGCCCTAATTTATTAGTCATTTACATATTTACTCAATAACAGATATTGGATATCCACTATTTGCTAGGTACTAGAGAAGCAAAGGTAGATAACATCTTTGTTGACTTCAAGGTACTCGCAATTTAGTTGCAAGAAGAAATAAACCATATACATATCCAGGGCATTTACAACTGCTTTGAGGGAGGTGCTATGAGACAGGTTGGAGGAACTTTTGCCAAAACTAAAAGTAAAGGAATCAACAAGTGAAATACAAACAGTTGAGTTGGTTTTGCACAGTATTTCCACTATGCACATACAAGCTATAAAATAAAAATTGTGTAAATTTGGTGATTCTACATTTGAGTTAAATCCTCTTATTTTTACATTTAAAATTAGCATTGAAGTATATAAGGATAAATAGTAAAATTTGTTCTAATAATTTTAAATTATAATTTTTCTTTATTTAGAATGACATTAAATAGCAAATAAAAACACCATGGCAAGTTGAAAGACACTACACAGAAGAGAGGAAATTATATTTCATTACCTTCATGTCACTATTTTCCCTGCTTTTTCAACAAGGGACCCCACATTTTTATTTTGAAATGGGTTCCACAGATTATGTAGCTCTGGATTTGACTCTGAAAGGCAATGGGGAGCATGGGGAATCATGGAAAGATATTTTAAAGGGGCACTGACATGACCAGGTTTGTGCTTTAGAAAGTTTGTTCCAAGAACAGGGTACTTAAATGTGGTGGACAAATTTATTAGAGACAAGCAATGTGATCACCACACAAAGTCTAGTAACTATCACCGTGCAAAGACATCACAATATTGTTGACCAGATTTCCTTAATCTTTTTCACCCATCTTCTCACCCCTCTCCTTTCGGGCAACCATCAGCTTACTCTCTTTTTCCATAAGTCTGTTTTTGTTTTGTTTTCTTTGTTCATTTGTTTTGTTTTCTTAGATTACACATAGGAACAAAATCATGCGATATTTGTCTTTCTCTGTCTGATTTATTTCACTTTGCATAATACCCCGTAGGTCTATCCATATTGTTGCAGATGGTAAGCTTTCACTCTTTTTATTGCTGAATAATTCCATTGTACATATATACCATATCTTCTTTATTCATCCATCTGTTGATGAACACCTAGGTTGCTTCCGTACATTGACTATTGTAAATAATGCTGCAATGAACATAAGGGTTCATATATCTTTTCAAATTAGTGTTTTTGTTTTCTCTGGATAAATACCCGGAAGTAGAATCTCTGAGTCATATGGTAGTTTTAGTTTTAGTTTTTTTGAGGAATCTCCATATTATTTTCCATAGTGGCTGCATCAATGTACAGTCCTATCAACAGGGCACGAGGGTTCCCTTTTCTCCATATCCTCACCAATACTTGTCATTTGTTGACTTCTTGATAATAACCATTCTGACAGGTGTGAAGTGATATTTCATTGTGGTTTTGATTTATGTCTCCTCAGTGATTAGTGATGTTGAGTATCTTTTATATGTCTGTTGGCCATCTCTATGTCTTCTTTAGAGAAATGTCTCTCCATGTCCTCAGCCCATTTTTAACTGAATTTCTTTATTGAATTGTATGAGTTCTTTATATATTTTGGATATTAACCCCTTATTGTGTATACTATTTGAGACTATCTTTTCCCATTCAGCATGTTGTCTTTTTGGGGGGGAGTGGGGGGGCAGATTTCTTTCGCTATGGAATTTTTGATGTTGTCCCATTCGTTCATTTTTGTTTTTGTTGCCCTTGCTTAGGGGACATATCCAAAAAGATGTAACTAAGACTAATGTAAAAGAGTTCACAACATATAATTCCTTCTGGGAGTTTTATGTTTTCAGGTCTTACATTTAAGTCTTTGATCTATTTTGTTTATTTTTGTATACAGTATAAGAGAGTGGTCCACTTTTTTTTTTTTTACCATGTATCTGTCCAATGGAATTCATTTTTTAAGAAATATAGTATAGAGAACAAAGTTTATTTAGTCATTTGGCCAAACTTTTAGAAAAACCGAATTGATGTTTATTATTAAAGTTCTATAAATGTGTTGCAGGAGAAAACGATAGCAAATTATTTTCAATTTGGGCCCTATTGTCTTTTAAATGTACCACTTTAATTATGGTTGG
The DNA here is from genome assembly GCA_028627145.1 of Eidolon dupreanum. Classification (NCBI taxonomy): domain Eukaryota; kingdom Metazoa; phylum Chordata; class Mammalia; order Chiroptera; family Pteropodidae; genus Eidolon; species Eidolon dupreanum. The sequence continues at coordinate 153,829,764 of CM053503.1, read as the reverse complement.
TCTTAACTCTGAAAAGAGCTATGTAACCCAAAAATTCAGATGCATCAAGATATGTTACATTATTTTTAAAAAATTAGTATTTCTGGTGTAACTACAGAAATATATTAGTATATGTCACTATGTTCTATAAAGAATTAGGTCTAACTTAAATATGTGGTGTGACTCAAGCATTACATAAATCTGATAAAAAAGTGAATGGCCATAAGATAGTAACAACTCATTTTTACAGTGCTCTCTAAGTTACTTTTCCAGAGAATAGAAGCTGACCTTTTGAAGTGTCATTATTTTTAATAAATTTCTAGAGAATTCTTGAAAGTGTCTTACACAATTTTCTACCCTATAGAATAGAACCGAATAACTCTGTTGATGACTTGATGACTCAGGACCATCATTACAGGCTTGGGTTATCACACTGGGCTAGGACACACTGACGTCTTTTGACACTTTAGTACCTCACCAAGTTATCATGAGAATAAAATGAATTCACAAATGTAAAGGGCTTAAAAGAGTTTCTGGCACATGGGAAGTGCCCAGTAAATGTAAGTTAATGTTATCTTTATTCTTGGGCTGTTTATTTGTTCACAAAATAATACCACACTCTTTCTTTTGATTTTATTCTTGTTTTACATTCATTTTTTTCCTTCTGTTCCTTTAATATGGAGGATGTTAAGGTCATATCTAGGGCATCAAGAGGACATGCCATTGCCTAATTATTTGGAGCACAGCATGATGGGCAGGCAAAGGGAAAATAACATCTACATCATCTTGCACTGGACCTGCCACTAGGGGGAGAAAAGTACACTCAGACAGCAGATAGTGCTGACTACAGAGATTTAGGCCAAGTGACAAACATACAGTCAACACTTGATCACTCCCTCAGTTCTTCAGCTGTGACCTGTACAGTCAGCAGTAGAGTTTCACATGAAGGATCAAGACATCCCAACATGAGGAGAATCTGACATGGGAGCTTGGATTAGGAACACTTAGTGTTTTAGCAGATAGGAAGTTGGCATTGGAAATGTCAATCACAGGGTGGAACAGCACTATTGACCAAACAGGTATTAATAGACAGTGGAGAACCCCTAAGAGGGCAGAATCCCAATCCAGGAGCAATTTGGACATTGGGTATCAAAATAACACCCTGAAAACAAGGACCTAGACTGAAGTCCAGTTAAAAGAATTAGGAGAATTGAGAAACTCAGGAATGAGAGGACTCCCAGTCATTAGAAGAGAGACAAAACTTCAAGGTCAAATCCATACTAAAGATAACTTAATGCAGAGCCTCAGAAAGTGGTTATTAAGTGTTTAAGTTTTTATTGACCTTGGGAATTTTGAATAAAGATGAGCTTGTAAAGAAAGACCAGCTGGCCCAGGATTTTGTGTGGTGGGAAATGGAGCATGAGAAAGGGAGAAAGATACTGGGATTAGGAAGCTGTTAAAGCTTGACAGCTGAGTTATTTCTTGTTGCTGTCAGGCAAACTTACATCTAGCAGTATCTCTCATCTGTGTTCCCACCAATCTACTAAGCCACTCAGAATTTATCAGCTAAAATACCTCAAAACTGCGTTTATTCTAATTGTGTGTAGAGTAAGAAGAAATGAACTCTCTCTGTCAAGCCTGGCATGGCCCCCTTATAAATAAGTAAATCCACTTTAACATCTAGACTTTATACTTTCTGGCTGCTCTAAATCTTTTAGGTTTTCTTCTGCATCGCATGTGTTTGAGATAACCAGATAAACATCATCAAAATAAGTGAGATGTTGACATTATTTTAACTGATTCACTGCTTTGTATTCAACAGTCTCAAAAAAGATTCTGTCTGCCTCCATTCCCCTCTCCAATGGCAGCATTCTTCTCTTCTAGGAGCAATGTAGAGTTTTGATCTTGCTGTCTCTGCTGAGTGGGTTCCCCTGCATAGTTCTCCTGTAGTGTTGCGGATCATCTCTCTTAATTCCCAGCTCTTCCATAAAATTTCTCTTCTGTAATGCTAATGACTGCTTGAAATCTGTGTCATAGTGTACCCAGTAAGCTTATAAGGCCACAGTGGTAGATTTAATACGTCCACAGATTCTTACTCCTCTCAAATCCATGCTGGCTTTGGAGACTTCCTTGAGCAATGCATATGGCGGAAGCGACACTTAAAATTTTCTAAGGTAAGAGTATAAGGAGCTTTGCATATGCACTTAGGGTTCTCAGCTGGTATGTAAAAACTCTGACCTTCCTGAGGTGTTCTTGCTGGACAAACTCATAAAAAGACCATGTATTAAGAGGCCCTGAGTCTGCACAAAGAGAAAGACATACATTGGCTGGCTACTGCAGGCCTCAGCCATGCAAATATCTCTGCAGACATCCTGCCCAATTTGCAGATTTGTGAACATAATAACATGTTATTTTATGGCTTAAAATACAAAGGTGCTTGTTACACAGCTGTAGATAACCATAGCTCCCACTCTTCCTTAGTGCCAGAGATTCACGAATAAGAAAGCCTACTTTCTATATATTAATCCGTCACTTGACTCTCTTACAGACAACTACACCAGATGTTTAGCCAAACACAAAGTTCTTTACTAAAAGATTAGGGCAATTTCAAAAGAGAAGTACAACAAAGACGGCAAAAGGTTATACTTGAGTACTAAAAGAGAAGACACTTAAGAACTGAATCCTGCAAAGGAGGTCCCCCTCATGGGTTTCTTCGTGCCTCATTTGACTCTCATTCCCTCAGGGACACATCCCCTCCTCCAAGTGTCTCTATCTTCTCGTCATCTGCCTGAATCTCCATCTACCTCCACAGAACACCCAACTCTCCCTGAATCCACCCTCCATCCTCACTTAAAATAAGAACCCAAGTCTGATCTTGAAATGGGGTAGCAGCTTCAGTGTTTGGCAAGATTGTCAGTGAAGTAGGTGGATACCCAAGCCTCACAGAACATATGAGAGAGAAGTGGCTTTAAGTCATTGGTAATTCTGAAGCTAGAGCCTCCTTGTTAGAGTTTTTTTTTTAATATTTGTACCAATATATGCTGCTGTTGACTGAGTGCATCCCCATAATCAAAGAACATTTAAGTGAAACATATTTCCAATAAAAGTCATTATTTTGGGAGGAATACAGCATTCTAAACCAAGAATCACAAATTAAGTCATTCACACTTCAAGCAGATAATACAAATGAATGAAACTAGCTTGGTGTTGTTAATGGGCAAAGATGGGAATTAAGGTTACGTAGAATGAGCTTACATGCCTTTTCAAAAGGCACAATTCTTGTTTTTCAGGAATATAAACAATGTTGTCTCTCTCTCTCTCTCTCTCTCTCTCCCTCCCTCCCTCCCTCCTCCACCCCCCCACCTTCTCGTTCCCTCCCTCTCTCTTCAAGCTCCTTTCTCTTCAGAGATCTAGATTTACATGTGAAATTTCCAATTTTTAAAACACTAGGGAGGACAAACAAAATACACGTCTATCCATTAAATTTAGTGCACCAGATAAAAATAATTTTGAGAAAATCATTTCCTTAATTATCAAGACAGCTCTCACTGGACCCCATAATTGTACTGAGTAGCATTTAGAGCATTGCTGTGCCTGGAGGTTGTACCTGAATAATTAATTATGTGAGCCTTTAATATTGACTCACATTTTTTTCTCAAAGAGTAACTCCCACATATGATTAATTCCTAAACTTTAGTCATCCCTCTCTAGTATGGAGAGTGTTTGCCAATTCTTTTCTGTACAAAAGTTTTAAAGGCTTAGAGATGAGACCTTCACTACTGGCATGTTAATTCTGAAATTTTACGTTCTTTTATCCTTTTTTAAGCAATATTGTGTTCACCAGGTAGCCATCGGTCCCTATACGAGGTATTTCTGCTGTAGTGCTTGGTTAAGTCTCTCGAAAATGAGATTTTAAATAGAAAATAACTTAATGAGTATCCAAAGGTAAATGATATTTAATGTGTTAATAATTAAGATAAGTATAAAGATAATTACTTTTATTCTGTAATAAGTTAATAAATCCTACATTGAATTTCTACCACCTCTTTGCCCCCAAACACTCCTGGCAATAATTCCTTATATTGGGATGACATAATGTTCTAAGAGCTGTCAATATTTGAGATCCCCTATTCTAGTCTAGACAGCACTTTGAGTCTCTGGATCGCAATGATATGAAAAGGGTGGTCAACAAGAATGCATAACTATATTACCTATCAATTGCAACATTAATATATGTCCAGATGATGCCACAGTGCTTTCAGCCATCAGGTTCTTGAATCATTTGAATGGCTCTGATTTAAATCTAGCTCTGCTTAACTTTCAAGAGTGAACAATAAGAGGTTTTACTCAGTCGGAAGCTGATGTAGGCTTTATGATCCTGAAGCTTTTACAAAGAAAAAAATGAACAAGCATAAAATTACCAAAACAAACATGTCAAAAATGCTCTAAAAAGTAGACATTACATTCATCTTGCCTGAGGTTTTTTTTTTTTTTTTTTTTTTTTTTTTTTTTTTAATAGAACTGCAGTTAGAGGGATCCATTGATCCCGCTCAAGTAGTAAAACCAGAAACTATGAATCAGAGATTGTCAGTGACTGGGGTCCCAGGGATATTGACAGCTTTCATTAGGACCTAATAATTAAGTTCACACATGAAATTAGTTATGAGAGACAGAATGAAATGGTCTCATTGCAGTTGTTCACAGGCCCATTCTATAAACATTTTAAAGAAGTTTCAATGACACAAAAGAGACATTATTGACACTAACCTGAACTATGATCCTATCTTTGTCATACATAAATTTATACATCAATGACTGAGGCAATTCAGATAAAAATAATGGAATGTGAAATAAAAGAGATAAAGAATGATGAAATTAATAGAAATTATCCTGATAGCAAAAAGAAAATTAAAACAACAACAACAAAATCAGATCATACCCCAAGCATTAACTTCTGTTTTGAGGTCCATTCACGTAAGGTGGCCCTAAGTTTGATCATCATTGACCTCGCAACAAATCTTCTACCTAGAAGCCCCATCCAATTCTTTTCACAAGGTTTTCTGAAATCATTCCACACAGAGGGAGTCTTTCCTGTTTTCACTAGTTCCCTCAATACAGAATATGTGAGTTTGGTAAGGTCGAATTAAAGTTCCTGTTGTCTTATTTGGGAATAAAAAAGTACATATTTCGAGTTTATCTATGAGACATGCATATAAGAGGGAGAAAAGAGAGTCCCTAGCAAAGGAACTGTTATTCATGCTCTCTTGGGGCAAATATTCAATGTGTATTTCAGAAAAGCAGATTTACGTACAAGAATAGTTGAACACCTGTTAGTTTTATCTCTCCTAAGAGGAAAAATTCGTCTTATGTGTCAGTGACAAGATTCTCAGACTTGAATTGGAGATTTTCACAAGGATCTCGATTAAGTCTTTTTTTTTTTTCTTTCTTCTGCATCAACTTCTCTCCTTACCTCTCTCACAACATCCAATTTCATTCTGCCACTTGAGCTGCCCATCATTTCCAGGACAGCTTCTATCTATATTTGTATTCCTGTTCTAACATAGATTATGCCTCCTGAAACTATCTCAATATATAGACATAACCACTTTTACTAGATCCTTGCTAACTTTAGTGGAAATCCTTACATGCTTACTTTATTTTTTAGTTTCTCTTCCTTTTTGAAAATTTGTATGCCACTTATTGCCTTAATGTTTTTACTTCTCTGACTCCAGTTTGTTTTTATCTTATTATTTCTTGTAGTCTATACCTTCCATGTTGTTTCTGACTTTCCCTGCAAGCTTTTCTTTCCTCTTGTTACTGTTGTTTGTCATTAGGCTACACCTTTTATGTTTTTTCTTTGTTTCTTTCTTCGAATAGTTCTAACTTTTGATATAATGAGAAGAGATATTTATACGCGCTCTAGGAAATGTGATCACTTATGCAGGAATAGACTGACTTGCTCAAAGAGACCCTGCTTTATATCTGCCTTACCTTGCCTTTTCAGGAAAAATACCATTTTGGAGTTTTTTAAAAGCTTTTCCTGACTATGCGATTATTTTTAAATGCATATTAATTGAGATTAACCAGAAACAAATAGTTGGCTAACAAGACTTTACGGTAAACTTATATAGCCATCATGGTAAACTCATTAAGAATATACTGCTGGAAGCCTAGATATGCATGGCTACAAATTTGCTTCTCTGTACACTGCTTCATTCCTTTTAATAGATGAAGATTCTCTTTCAATGTTATACAAATAAAACACAATATGTTTTTATTTTTCATTCTCGAGCCAGAAAATTCATGCTGTATCTTCTCTCTAGGATCCATATCAGACACTGGAGATAAGATTGTTATTATATAAAAAGAAGAGTAAGCTTAAGTTAAGGCTCTTAAAGGATTTTTTAAGGAAGATGGCGGTGGTCTGTGTTGTTTCTCATTGCCAGTGGCAGGGCAGTGGCTGTGGTGCAGAGAAGTAGTGTTTAGTCGTGTGAGATTTCCAATCTATTAAATAAAGCATAATTGAGTTGAGTCACTGATAAATACTCAATTACATAAACTATAACTTAAATAACCAGTGGCATGAGACATTGTAATTATTATTATTATTTTTGATCTTACTTTGCCAAACTGATTTTTGAGAATTTCCCAGTAGTAAATTTGCTATATTTTCAGGAGAGCTAATTTATATGCTTGTGGTGTCTAGTTTGAATTGTAATTCATCTTATGTACACATCCAATTACTTCTCATAGAAAATGTTCAGAAAAGTTCCCAAACCACCAAAGGAAGTTTTGACTTCAGAAAATATGCATGCTTCAGTGTTTTTCAACTTTTTTCTTAATAAAATCTTTAAAAAGTAAAAGTCAGCCATTCTGTAATAAAGTATCATGTTTCTTCAAGCTGGGATGACATTGGAATAAGGGATTTTTATTAAGTATTTGTCCATAATTAGTAATGTAGTTTCTCTCAAATTTTAGAACATTGTCTCAAACTTTAAGGAAAAAATTAGATGATGGTAACTAGGCTAACTCTCCTCCCAGAAAGACATATTGAGTTACCATAAAAGTGAAATTGAGTATGGGTTTCTGGGATACACTAGAGATTTAGTGTGAACCAGTCAGAGGTTATGTCAGGAAGGTGTGAGAAATGAATTGCAATTTATTGGTAACTTGAGAAAATGAGATTCTAGTCACAGCAATATACTATAGATTGGTTCAGAGGTTGACACTCTATTTAGTTCTGAATGACTACAACAAAGTGAGGTAGAAAAATAAGAAAAAGAAAAGAACATCAGTAGGAGATTTAGAGACGGAGAGATGGACCAGGGAGAGGACAAAGGAAAGAGGAACATGGAGAAGAAGTTATAGGGGTAATCCCAGGTAAAACTAAAGTATTGTGAACTGATTCAGGTTATTAGGATCAATGTTATGAGGGTAAGCAGAGTTAGCCACACCAAAATATGCTTTTTTAGATACTGATTATTTTAAGCTGGTTATTTTTAAGAAAAAGAAGACTCATAAATAAACTTTCATTTTCTTTCTAATTGCTTAGAAGAATTCAGATAGTGGACCTGCTCCAGGAAGGGAGCTATTGGCATAGAAAACTATAGTTTCATCTGAATAAGTATGATAAACAAGGAGACTACTAGCAAAGCCCCTTTAATCAAAGTCCTCTCTATTTTCAATTGCTAAAGATAGCTCAACAAACACTTATTTAACAAACATTTGCTTTTCTATCTCCATATGCATTACCTTCCTCCCCTTTGAGTTCCCAAACCACAATCCTCCTTTCTCCTTAGCTCCAAATTGGAAATAAAACTTAACTACCCAATTTGTCTCTCATATTCTTATGGAACCCCCATATGTACACACATAACAAATGTGGTCATTCTCCCCTGTTAATTTGTCTCATGTCAATTTAATTATTAGTCCAGACAGAAGAACTTAGAAGGGTAGAAGAAAAATTATTTTCCTCCCTCACAGTTACCTGTGTGAGTTGTTTTCACACTCTTTTGATTGCTTACCTTCTTGTACTTGGTTATTACGACAGTCAGAAAAAGAAATTGTAACTTATCAAATTTACAGTCTCTGAACTCTAGGTATAGTTGAAAGGATAGTGACATTTGAAAACTGGACATCAACTAGGCATCCAACACTGTGCCTTGATGATGTAATGAGATAGATGTAATATGAATGAAATAAAGGACTACGTATAAGATTTCTTCCTGATTTAATATCCAGGAATAGCACAATCTTCTTCTACCAAGGGTTTTTCCAACATGTTCATGACCATGATAAATTGTACCTCCCTCCAGACAAATGATACCTTGGGAAATCAACCTGTCTCAGCACAATGGAGCTGAGATTAAATAATGTCCTAAAAATACAAGTGATAATATGAATATTCTAGTTTTCTGCAATATCCCTGAATGATGAAAAAGTGAAATTATACCAAATTGAAGAAGCAATTTAAAACAATTAGGACTGAACTAGGATAAAACTATGAACTGTGAAAGTCCAGACCATCTTGGCATCAATTATTTTTCATTTTCTCTTATGATAACATCCCATATTCCCAATGCATACCAGCTATATGTGCTCTCTAATTCCACACAATGGAAACTTTTTATTTCTTCTAAGGTATAATCATGGGGCAATCTACTAAAGCATTATTCACCCTGTGAATACTTTCATTGCAATAGGAATCAAAGCAGTAATCCAAAGAAGGGTCATCAATATATATGTGGCTACTTTTTCTCTTTGATCATGACAGACTTAAAACATGATATTCTCTCCCTCTGAGATCAGATAAGGCCACTAAATCATTCTCAACATTAGTGTTCAAGGTAGCTACAAACAAGCAAAAAGCATATAAAAACATTTATAATTCAAGATTTATGCATAAAACTCTAATGATTACATTTTAAGTATTAGTCAAGATGTATGAATATAGAGAACATCTGAACTGTATGGAAAGATAAAAGGATTGGGACTGAGAGATGATAGTCATTATAAATCTAGTCTTCCTATTAGATATTATATTGAAGAAAAATGTTAGTGAAACCAATAGTTAATGACAGAACCCATGATAAAAGTATCATTTTTTAGCTGAAAACTATAAAATACAAAGAAGTTATATTCAGGATCATAGGTGTAGATTGTTGAGCAAATATTGAACCACTGTTTGAAAACTTTTATTTAATATTTTTGTTGTTGTAGTTGTTAGGAGATGCACAGCTATTATTTTTGGCACACTTGATATACAATTTTACTACCCTTCAAAAAACAAAGAAATTGGAAGTCCAAATTACTATATCCCATTCAAAGTAGCTGCCCTGACAGGATAGACAGTTATTCCAGCCATACTACCATTGCTTAAAAGAGTTTTAGAACTCCTTTTGAAATTGCTTTTGGAGCCTTAAGCTAATTTTTTTTATTATCTTCAGTAGTGGCAAATCTTCATTCTTTGACAGGAGATTTGATTTTTTAGAGATTGCCAAAAGTCAAGAATAGTGAATAAAGTAGCTGGTTAAATTAAATTATACTGTTTGGGTTTTCAAAAATAAGGTGAGCTAAAGTTATGAGCCTAGTTTTCTCATGTAGCTCATAAAACATTTTAGAAGGCAATTACAAAAGGGAATTTTTAAAAGTAGATTTTTAGTTTTCTCTCTTATAAAATTAGTGGATACTGCTAGCTAAACTCCCTTCTACCTTTATGATTCTGTGATTTAGTTATTCATTTATTTAAATGTCCTGAAAGATTTAAGAAAAAATAAAACAAATCTCGACATGATTTAAAATCTTTTTATCTTAAAAATGATACATTAAAAGAATATATTTTATGTTCTTAATTACATTACGATTCATTTTTCTCTGTTGTAAAATAAGGGAGAGTCTGGAATAGATAACCCTCCAATTATACAATGATATTTATTATTTTACAATAAATTGTTATTTATTATTTTACAACAAATTACTCCAAAATTTAGTGGCTTAAAATAACAATTATTATTTCATAGTTCCTGTGAACCAAGAATATAGACATGGTTTTTCTGCATCCTCTGCTTCAGGATTTCTCACAGGCTACAATAAACATTTCATCTGGGTTGCAGTCACCCTGAAGACCAACTTGGGAATGATTATTGGCACTATTCAGTATTTCATGGGCCCCAGTCCTTGTTGGCTATTGGTTGAAGTCTACCCTCAATTCCTTCCCACATGCACTTAGTTATAAGGCATCTCATAGCATGGAAACTTGTTTTATCTAACAAGCAAGCCATAGGAGCCACAGAGAGTATGAGCAAGATAGATGTCATGGTCTTTATAACCTAATCTCAGAAGTGACATCCCATCGCTTTACTATATTCTGTTCTCTAGAAGTGATTAAGTCCAGTCCATACTTAAAAGAAGGGATTATACAAGGGTAAAAAATGCCAGAGGTGGGGATGACAGGGAGCCCTCTTACAAGTAGCCTTTCACTTTATTTCCTCTGAACTCCAATGGTTCTATCTATTCCATAGGAAAAATATACTTATCATCTCTTGGGTCCCTATACAACTCAACCCATCACAGCATCAGATCAAAGTCTTGGATCACCTCATCCAAATCATGTTCAAGTGTGACTAAGTCTTTTTGAGTATAATTCCTCAAGCATACTTTCAGGAGTACAGTTTTTTTATAGCTGTGGACTCATGAAACCAGAAAGATGAGTTATCTCCCCTCTTGCCCCCACAAATCCAACAAGCAACGGTGAGAGTAACATAAAATAACAGATATAGACATTCCTGCTCAGAAAGGGAGAAAATGGGCGACACATACACTATGTACTGCCCCTGTCTATTTAAGTTCATGCTAGCAATGTTTTTGCTGATACAGTTTTCTCAAAAACTTTGCAGGTCTTCTATGAATCTCACTGGTATTTCCTTTATGAGAAAAAAGCCACAGCCATAAATCTCTTTGAGAAAAGCTCTTCTCTGCCTTGGAATTCCACTGAGATGGCTAAAGAGTGACACCCTTAGCTTCCTGGAGGCCCTATTGTACAATTTAAAGATCTATGAGGCACGCTCCTAATCTTTTTGAGAGTACTTTGTACAACTGAATAGAACTCTGATTGATCCTTTTGTCTTTTTAAGTCTTTTTAAAATGTTGTATAGTCATATCACTAATACATCTATTTTAGGTGTCCCATGACCAGGCACTCCATATCTAACAGTGCCAGTAGCACACCAAAAAAAATTTTAAAAAATATGTATAATTCTCTGTGTATTTGGCCTGCCATACTCCAGAACCCTAGCAGCTCTGGAATTGCGATTCTCCTATTGTCATGAATTTCATAGCTATTCTATTACAGGTACCTCTGTACCACAGGGTCTGCTGCATCTGGACCTACTGTATAAAATTTATTTGCTCTGAGTTTCATTCAAAGCTGACACAGCCATTTTCCAAGTGTGCAATAATACCTTAAGAGCCCCCAAAAGCTATCAGACATTGTGGATAGAAAATGTGAAGGAACAATAATTTATCCTTTTTGAAGGGAATGTTCTAGGATGCCTCTGACCAATGACTCTCTAAAAATTCAATTGATATGGCAGGTCCTTGAACCTTCATAGTTTCTATCTCTTACCCTCTGAAGCATATACCTCACCTAGGCTGTCTATATACTTACTTTGCCACTTTTTGCTCATCTAATCCAATTAATATGATGTCATCAATATAATGAGACAATGTGATGTTATGTAAAAGTTTGAACTGTCCAGGTCCCTCCAGATAATATTATGACAGAGGGTTTGAAAATTAACCTAGTAATGAGACAAGATCATAAATGTTTATCTCCAGGTAAGGAGAAAAAGAATATGTTTGTCATATTAATGTCTGCATACCATGTACCTGAAACTATATTAATCTTCCATAAAAAAGATAACCTCACCTATAAGAACAACTGCAATTAGTGTTACTATTTGTCTGAGTTTGCAATAGTTTACTTTCATCTACCAAGATCCATCTCAGTTTTTCAGGGACCAAACCAATGAATTAAATGGAGATATGAGGGAACCATGACCTCTGTATCTTTTAGGTCTTATACTGTTCCCCCTGGGATGCAATATATATTTTTTACTTTCTATGTTGTACAGATATGGGAGGTGGGGTTAGAGTGGAGTTTTAGAAATTTCTACTTGACCTTTATACTAAATTAACTGTTATTCTACAGACAAATGAACCACTAGCTACCAAATATTGCCATTCTAATCATAGATCTGGGACCAAAGAAACAATCACTTTGAGTAAGTGAACCCAGTGAACCAACTACTATGAGCTGGACCTGTGCCTTCACTTCAACATAGGGACAGTGATGATGCTTTTTGTCTAGTTATCAATGTCAACTGAGATCCGACATCTAACATTCCTCAAAATGTTTGTATATTCCCCTTTCCCTAGAATTTGGTTATATAAGTAAATGAGTTTTATTCTTATTCTGAAATCACTTCTGATTGTGATACAGGATCCCACCTTCTTCAGTTGATAAGTTTAATGTCAGGAACTAACTCAGGTAAAGAAACTGGATGTGAGTCTATAACTTTTTATTGTTTATTGTCTTTAGTCTCCTGATCATCTATTCTTTGTTTATACTAATTTTATAGTTTGAGCAATATCCTTCTTGGTTGCTCATCTCTCTTTGCCTCCAAGAATGTTGTATAGGAATTATAATAATTTTACTGTAGTGGATGTCCTTATTTAATCACCTCCTTCGAGTACAAGTAGAATCTATGACTTGTTTTTGACCATAGAATATGGCAAAGGTGATGAAATGGCATTCCTTTGATTCGATTCTGTTTTGTGGTAAAGATAATAATATATTACTCACGGGATTATGTTACCTTATATGATTCTGTTTTAGCAGACTGAAAAAAGACATTTCTGAACATCTTGAAGAGATAAGCTACTATGATGTGTACTGCCCATGAAATAGGTCACATGGCAGGAAACCGAAAGGTGACCTCTAAAAACTGAGGCCTCAGTCTTGCAACCATAAGGAGTTTGGAGCAAATAAAAAGCATTAAAATGTCAATAATTCATTTTTAGACATAGATAGAAATAAATAATGACTGTATAGATGTGGATGTAAGGATAGATAGATGATAGATAGATAGATAGATAGATAGACAGATAGATAGTCAAACAGACAGATAGACAGACATAGATAGGTAGGTAGGTAGGTAGGTAGATAGAAAAAGAGAGAGAGAGAGAAGGATGAATAATAGATGGACAGAAAGAAGAATATAGGGTGTTGGGAGATGAATGAAAACTGTTATACTTTAAGCCATTAAATGTTACTGAAAGGAGAAATTAATTTCATAAGTCACACTCTTTTAAGGACACAACTTTTCTTTTGTTATTTTATTATTATTTTTTTATTATGGCGACGTTGGTTACCGAAATCTAGTAAGTTTCAGCTGTACAATTCAACAGTAAGGCATATTTATATTGCACTGTGTGTTCACCACCCATAACAGCTCCTTTTAAATCTCTGATTTCCCTATATTAGCTTCTTTTCCCCTCTCTGATGATAACAAGATTTAGAAGTGCACTTACACAGCAGAAATAGTTCTCACATCTCTAGAAAAGGCTGTTGTGCATCTGAAACTTCAAAGCCTTATGCAGTACACCAGGTTCTAGCCTCACACCTTTATTGTTACTCTATGTCCTTAGTCTGCCCTATCCAAGATTTCTATCGCTTCTGCTACTGCATCTCCCAACACTGCAATTCTTTGGTCTCCACTAAAGTCTGGGAAAGTAGCAGTTCTAGTATGTCATTTGTGCTGCTCACTAAACATTTTTATTTTTTTCTCCTAAGTGTATTGTAGTATTGTTCTTTCTCATCCCCTTTGAAGTTATTTGTGGCATTGGACTTGTTTTGGAAAATAAAGTATAAGTGGAAAATAAGTGAAGGGATGTGTGTTACTCTGGACAAAGCTTTAAAATCCAGTGTGCAATTCATCACACTATCTTTCATTTTGAATAACTTTCAATGTTCCAGGAAGTGGTTTCTTATTCAGCTTGAGTCCTGGGGTCAGGACAATAGGGAGCAGAGCCCACAGACAGCCTGCAATGAACCTATAATGTGAGCCAGAAATAAACATAGTGGTTTTAAGTCATTGAGATTTTGAGTTGTTTTTTTCCTTTTTATTTCACAGTAACCTGGTCTATTCTGAATGATATGTATATTAATAGTATTTACATCTCTCACTTATATTCTCTAACCTACCCAAAGGGGTCATGTTACTGCTTCTGTCCTGGAATCTAAGCCTTATATTTTAAAAGAAGATTGTTTTTTATTCTGTGTGTACATATTTTAATTTTATATCTCTCTAGGTTTATGATTTAATGTACTATTAGTTATAATTTCTTTGCTCAGATTAATATAGATTCAGTAGATTACTTTCTATTTCAAGGAGTAGAAACTAGGTTCCCAGGCTCAGTACAGTAAGAAGCAACATAGAGTCTTTCTCACACTACTCCTTCAACTACCACTTTGAATCTATTATATCAGTAATATCTGGATGCCTGTATGCAATAAACATTATGTGCTACAACCTTGGTAGTAAATAGTATATTAAGAGTGTACTTTTCAGCCCATAAAGGTGATACAAGCTTGTCTGTGAGTTCACAGTTTTGGTCTCACCTAAAACTGGATGTAGTCATTTTGCTTTTTGCATATAAGCCTGTTGATAGTCAACAAATGCCATAGCATACCACATTTGTCTTAGATTCCTTTTTTTTCTGAAAAATGATAGCATGTTTTTGAAAGTTTTGGCATAAAAGTTAAGTTATCTGTGACATTTACTGGCTCTAGTTATGGCGGTTATGTTTCAACTTCCACAAGAAAATTGATATAAAACGGAGTTCACAATCTCATCAAGATCCCCTAATGTGCCTTAAAGCAATAATACGTGACTTATATTCTTATTTCGGAAGCTTAAATGTAAATGACATATCATTATCCAAAAGATTATCTTTTGAATCTGACAGATATTACCTTTCTAAAATCTCATATTGCCTATATAAGTTTTAATAAAAATAGTAAAATTTCCCATGTAGAAGCTAATTCATAGTTATTAGGTTGATCCATTTGAAATTGCCAGCATTTGAAATTTTTCGACCTATAAAAATGGCAATTTCATATAATTCAGGATAATAACTTTATATATATTATGTTGTTGTATTTTCCTTTATATACATGATGAAAATGTGCAAGAAAAAATCAGTCATTTTCTCCCTCAAATTCTACTTCTATTTCTATATTACTTATCTTGATGGATGCACCATTGACTACCCAGTTGTCCAAGTGAACCTGGAAGATATAATTAAGTCTTCCATCTTCCCTTCCTTTTATATCCAATTGGTCATGAACAATATTTTTTCTTTAAATTTTCTAAAATTTCTATGTAGAATCTATTGTTGCTGCTACTGCCTTGGCTCCATTTATAATCTATCACAGATGAGGCTCCCTCAGAAACAGAATGAGATAGGGATTATATACAAGAGACATATTAGGGAGCAGTTGTGAGATTGCAACATGTCAGAGAGAAGAGATGGTAGTAATAGTAAGTGGGTCACTCCTGCTTCTAACTCATAAGTCCAAGGTCAACGTATTTTAATTACAAGGAAATAGCACCCTATAAAGTTTATAGATTTAAAGCAAGGTTTTACAACCTTAGTACTATTGACATTTTGGGCTGAATAATTCTTTGTTTTGAGAGATGCCTTGTGTAATGCAAGATGTTTAGCAGTATCCCTAGCCTCCACTCACTAGTTGCCAGTAGCAATCTCCCAGTTTTGAAAAACAAAAATGTCTCTAGACTTTTCCAAATGTTTCCCAGCAGGGGGCAAAATTGTCCTTGGTTGAGAAGCACTGATTAAAGTATATATGGAGGATGGTATTCCATCATTGCAAAATATTTCTTCTGGGCTGGTGTTTCAGTTGGATTGACAATTTTCCAGGTGGAGTAGAATGTGACATGCCCAATATATGTTCTAGCTTCAGGGTATGTCTCCTTTCACACAAAGTAATGACTAAGTGCACCATCCAAAATTCCACTCATTAGAAGCATTTGCACTCATTATTCTCTTTCCTGGCTATGCCTAAATGAAATCCTAGGGTAGCTGCTATCCATATCAGCTTGGACCTACATATCAACTCAACCCATCCATGAACCAAGATGGATTTTTTTTCTTCCATCGGCTGGTCATAAGGGAAACAGTATGCAGTCATAGGCATGAACTGAGGTAGAAATGCTGATGAAACTGTGGTGGAGGATATGTGGGTCTAGAGAAATAAGAATTTTCAAATATTAACATAAAAATAAAATTAGTGAACACTTATTTTTTTTAAAAAAAAAACTATGAAACAGAGGCACCAAACTCAACAGAAAGCTTATATTAAAAGAAACAGTTAAGAAAGGAAACAAGACTCAGCAACTATGTAAAAACAAGTGAAGATCATAGAAATAAAAAATATGACACCTGCAATAAAACATTCAGTTGATAGACAGGCTGGAAAACATCCAAAAGTTGAGTTAGTGAGAGGGCCAACAGAGCTAAGTAAACTCTCTGAGAACGTAGCTCAGGAGGGAAAAAAAGGCAGAAAATATAACAAATGTTAAGAATGGAGAATATATTCAGGTGTTCTCACAAGCATTCCAGAAAGAGCAGAGGAAATGAAGGGGAGAAAATTAAAAAAGAAGGGAAAATGAAGAAGGAAGAGGAAAGGAAGAAGAAGAAAAGTAAAGAGGGGAAGGAGAGGGCATGGAGGAAAAGGCAACCTACCAGGGCTGAAAGGCCCACCCCGTGCCTGAGGTCTGATGTAAAAAGATCACTTATAGATACATCCTACAAATAGTTCAGGCCCTAAGAATAAAGAGAAAATGTGTAAAGACTTTCAGAAAGAAAACCAGCAAACATATATCAATGAAAGAATAAAAATCAAACTGACTCTAAACCCCCATGATTTTATATTCCCAGAGGGAACAGCCCACACTGTGCTCCTGAGGGGCCAGTCTTGGAAGACTGCAACATAGATGGTATTCCCACAGGTAGGTGTTCAATACAGTGCCCTGGTCAGACCTGTCATTGTTAACAATGAAAGCTAGAAAATAGAGAGGCAACCACTTCAAAGTTCTGTGAGAAAATTAGCTCAAATCTAAAATGCTATGTCCAGTCAATTTAGTATGAGAACAAAATAAACACATTTTTTTCAGACATGGAAGGCTCAAAAGATTACCATCTATAACTCCTTTCTGAAAGAATTCCTGAACTCCAGCAAGAGGAAAAAAAATCAATTAACAGAAATAAACAAAGACATCTGAGTGGTTGATGTACAATATTGAACATAAGCTAATTTGACCATGAGTAGTGATGAAAAAGGAATGTAAGGCATAACTGAAACAAAAGTATTGTTGTCTTGTTCAGTGGGAGGCTGTTATAGTTAAGAAATGCATTTGACTTCAACTAATGGAGAAATCCAACTCACAGAGGGATATCTTTTTCTCATAACAATTCCAGAGAAAAGAAGCTGCTGAATGTTAGTCCAGAAGCTTGATGATACGTCAGGATAGTTACCTGTGCAATTCTCTTAGCATTTCTTTTAGACTTAGCACCTCATGTTTACAAGGATGCCTGCTACAGATTCTGATGGCAGAGACCTGCTCATAGTAACAGCAAGCAAAGCAGATGGCGCGTCATCTCTGACTCTCTTATTAAGAAAGCCAGAGAAGATTTCTACTATGTACTATTATCCGCAATTCATGCCATAGGGCCACCCTAGCTGGAAAGGAATCTGGAAAAAGAGTATTTAGCTTTTACCACGTCTATATGAAAGAAGGCAAAAGAGAATGGTTTTAGGAATGACAGAGAATCATCAACCTGAGTGCCCGCCACAGAGGCTAAAGGTGCTGATTCTCTACAGATGTTGATAGTGGAGGAGAACAGGATATGCCACCCCAAAATATGCCATTTTTGCATAAGCATTATTTTTAGCTAAAGCAGAACATAAATTTGCCTTTGCGAAGGTGATGTAAATTTTCCCCTGGCCTGTACCATAATGAGAAGAATGACCTTTATCACCAGAGACGGAGAGCTAGCATCAAGATGAGCCTGTGTACACAAAGCTTACTATAATAACCCTTATCTTCTATTAGTTCCCCCTTATATTTCCCACAATTTATCACCTTTGAGGAGCCCAAACCTTCTTTCCTTTATTAAGAAGGGTATGTAAGATTTCAAGTATAACTATTTCTTTGAGTTTTACTTCTTTCCTGTGAACTCCCATGCCTGTAAAATTATAAATAATTTTTTTCCTTCTCTCATGTTAATCTGGCTTTTTTTTTTTTTTGTCAGTTAAATTTGCACATCCCCAGGACTGAATCCAAGAGCAAAAGAAAAAGATTTTCTATTTTGATAATAGAAAAGTATAAATTCAAACACATGTTTACAAATCAAGGGTAATTTTAAATATAAACATATGGGGAAAATCTTATCAGCAATAGGATGCCAAATACTCAACCCTTAGCGCCCCCAAAACGGTACTAAATAGTTTGCTTTGGCATTTGGGGATGAGTGTGAGAAGTCCAAAGATGCAAGAATGAGATGGTCACTGGACTATTTCCTTATGTGGGTAGAGTAAGTTATCTGCAGGATTTTTGTTTCACTGAATGTCATACACAAAACTGAATTGTTCAGAATTTTGAGAAGCAGGAAGACAAGAAAGGAAAAGGGGGAGAAATTAGAAGTGTAGATTGCTAAGTACTTTTATCATTCTTCAAATATATGTTGTCTGGTGCTCTGAACAAGTGAATTCCAAATATGTGAGCAACATGACCCTATCTGTTAAATATATGAGCCCACATCTTTCATGTATGTGTGTTTTTATTTTATAAATACATACATGAACAGTGTTATGAGATATTATGTAAGGACACCAATGTCAAATGGTATTTTTCTACTTATAAAACTTAATTTCTTCTGTATTTTTAAGATGCAAAATAAATATAAACATCTCAATATATATTTTTTAATTCACTTCACTCTAGAGACCAGGGCTCTTGACACCAGATTTGAAAACAACTTAAAATTCCATTTAGAAAAACAGACCTGCCTGATAAAAAAAGCCCAAGCATAGCACAATATGCCCACTCTGCTCCAAGGAGGTATTCTGATCCCGGCACTACAAGGCATTAAGATGGGAAGGCTGCCTGAAAACAAGATTGTTTGGGGATTTCTTTGTACAGTGATTGTTCACCCTGGTGACTGTGAACAGAATTCAAATAATTTTAAACAACCGGAGGAGTTGCTGAATCACCTTGACTGTTTGCTTGCAAAACTGCGACAGTAACTAGGAAGGGCAAAAAGTTAAACACTCTGTTGAAATTTCTAATTATAAAAATGCAAAGTTGAATTTTAAATCTTTAATTATAATGAATTATAAGTGAAGAATTATTACTTGCTGTTCTTGCGACTGGTGATAATTCCCATATAAAATTTATTAAGATATATTTAAAGTACTGATATTTTCTAAAAGAGGCTCCCTCCTTTTTTTTTTTTTTTTTTTTTTACACATTATGTAAAGGTCCTTTTAATCTTGCTTTTATGGTGTTATCATTTGAGTTTACCATTTCAAAAGCATGAAACAAACATATAACCTTTACTTGAAGCATATTTAAATGATGTCAAAATCTAACAAATTTAATGGCCCAATTCTTTCCAATTGCTCCAATGTATTTCCTTTCTTAAACCAAAATTCTGAGTAAAAATACCATTTCCTTTTAAATGATTTCACATAATAAAAATATGAAGTCTAGATTAAATTGATCTTTTTACTACTGTTCATTGTGCTATAGTCTCTTTACAAAATCGATGTTTCATGTTCAATTGTTTAATTTCAACTGAAATTGGAAGACCAAAGCAACTTAGGCTATATAATAATAAAATTACCTTACACTGCTACAGTTTCATATTTTTCAAAGCACTTTCCCATTATTGAATTTTCTCTTGCAACAAATCTAGTTATTATCATTTCCCTTGTATATATGTGGAAAATGAGGGACCAAAGGTTAAGTGACTTGTTTTTAGTTAGACCATTTAATTAGTAATATAGTGATATAATAGTGATATAGCTAAGGCTGGCACTGAGTGTTTCTGTATCTGTTATATAGTTCTTTTGTTCTCTGATTAGTCCATGAATCTTGATATTTTCATGGAACTGAGCCAAGAGTATACCCTTACCAGATAAACTCTAAGCTCTTTGGTGCAGAGTTCAAGAAGTTTGTCCATTCTTGGAACACTCTTTCAAATTCTGCAAGAGATTTTAGAAACTATAATGAGATTAGCAATCTTTGGGAGAATGATGAAGGTTCAAGATTATACCTGTCCAACTGAAAATCACATAAATGTGGCATCAAGTGAATGTGTCAGGGTTATGTCCAAAATACAACCCCATGAAACTGTAAGCTAGAAATCGATGGTTAACCCAGTCTCCATGGATATTTTTTAGAAAGAGGGGGTGCTCTTGGAAAAAGATCAGAGGTCTGAGGCAGAAAGAAACAGGTTAACTCAGAGCTGTTTCTGTCCTTCAGCAGCTGAAATAGGACATGCAGCAAGTGCCTATCAAATGAAAGCTACACATTACTAGAAAATATAAGGATTTTAAGGCTCCCAGTGCTACGGACTGGAGGGGAGGGTTTTGAGATTAAAATAAAAGTACCCATGTCTGACATTCAGAATTATCCAAGGTTTTAAGGCTTAAAATGTCTTCTGTGCTTCAAACAGGTACCTGGGAATATGGATATCCAGGAATATAGGAATTTGTCAGACTTGTCAAATCGATCAGTTCTGACCACATAGTTACAGGGAGACAAGACCTTGGCCCATGTGCCAGGACTGAAGAGATTGTGCCAAGATGGATTCACATAAAAGCCTCTGAGATGAAGTCAGAGAGAAAATCTGATCGCTTGTTTGTAGTTACAGAAGCAATTTACAGTAAGATTTTTCTGAAGAAGCTCAGGTAGCTGAGACAGAAGCAAGGTGGGAAAAATAATTCACCCAAATTTTGCTACTGGTGAAGATAATTTAGCAGGAAGAAAGGGAGAGATTTAGCTGCTTTGGGGTTACAAGTAAACCAAAAAGAGAGTTTGCATAGGGAAGTACCAGTTGAAATGGGGTAAATAAGAGTTACTTATGATTCGGTTCCCCAGCTCCAGTCGAAGTCCCCACAGAAAGAATTCCCAAAGAAAGGAAAACCTAGATCCCACAAAAGCCCCAGGCCCAGTTAGACTTCACCCACTAATGTATACTCACTGACAGAATGACAGAATAGGTGTGACCAACCACCTGAGCACCAATACCCTGTTATTCCAAGGAAAACAAAGGGATGTGGGGGATGTGGAGAAACAATCAGGTTTTTTTTTCTTTCTTATTATAGGAGAGATAGGCATTTTGAAGTAGAGTATATTTGTGAGGCAGACTCTACTCTGGTCCTCCAGAAATTGAGGCCAAGAAATAGGCAGAAAGGTATTCTACCTTGTTAGGTATTCATAAGTATTCATGAAGGTATTTACAAATATTCTAGCTTGTTGGACTCACCTATCTTCTCGCCTTCTTTCTTCTTACTGGAGACAAGGAAACTGATATAAACCTAGTACAGTCATGTGCCATATAATGACATTTCTGTCAACAATAGACCACATATACGATAGTGGTACCATAGATTATAATGAAGCTGAAAAATTTCTACCACCTAGTGACATTGTCACCATCATATTGTAATAGCTCAATGTATTGCTCACGTGTTTTGAAGATGCTGAAGTAAACAAACCTACTGTGCTGCCAGTCATATGAAAGTACAGTTCATATAGTTATATACAACACATAATCCTTGATGATGATAAACGACTGCTACTGGTTTGTGTATTTACTATACTGTACTTAGTTTCATTATTTTAGAGTGTACTCTTTCAACTTATAAAAAAAAAGTTTGCTCTGAAACAGCATGCCATGTTATGCAAGTAGCAGCCTTGTACATCTTGTGTGTGCCGTAGGAAATGCTCTGGGTGATCTGATAAGTCGAAAGTGAACTGGAAATTTGATAAGCCCTAGAAAAATTCATGGCACATCAGTAATATTTTTATTGTCCAAGGTTTTGAGGAAGGCTAGGACATTCCTTTAATGCTAAAGGACAAGTTATTATACCTTTTACCACAAAGAAAGAGGCCCAGTGATTTAGTCCTTGCATTTGGGAGAGATTCCATCAACTGTGTTAACAATCTCAGGTTCTTTGTTCTTTGGAGGCAAATTTCAGAATCTGTTCCATCTACTCTCTCTGAAGATCGCCAGCAGGATTGAGTCCCAGTTGTCCACAATGGTGACCTACTTACTAACTCTAAATCTTTTACTGCCTTTTCTTCTTACACTTCTCTCTACACCACACCCTACCACGCTTCCCAGGACACACCACCTAAATAAATTATACTCAAATCTTTGCTCAAGATCTGCTACTGGAGGGGCCTAAACCCAGACAGTCCATAAACGTAGAAATAGGAAAAGTAGTTAGAGAGTTATTGCAATAATCTAGATAAGAGATAGTGTTCACTCAGTCAGGGTGGTAGCACCGGAAGTAATTGGATGTGATCAAGAGTGATTGGATTCTGGATGCATTTTGAAGTTAACTGTGTGAAGTTGGATGTGTGACATGAGGTAAAGAAGGACTCCAGGATGTCTCCAATGATTTGGCCTGGATTCACTAGAATGATTGAGTTTCTTTCAAGGGAAATGGGAATGACTTGAGGAAGAGCAGATTTTCTGGGGAGTACATAGCACTCAATTTTGGTCAGCTTAACTTTGAGATGTCTGGTAAATATTCAAGAGAGACTTTCAGGAAGGCAGTTGGACACATGTGGCCTTCAGGGGAAAAGTTCATAGAAGGGATGTAATGGGAGTGATTGATATATAGATACTATTTCAAGCAATGAGATCAACAAGAGAGTGACTATAGAGAAAAAGAAGGGAACCAAGGCCTGAGCAGAGGATCCCTTCAATGTTAAAAGACTTGGAGGAACAGAAGGCATAGACAAAAGAGATCAAAGAGAAGCTGTCAGTGAGATAGAAAAACAAAAACAAAAACAGGAAAAGGGATGTTGAAGAGGCCAACAGGGCCAAAAAATGATATATCAAGGAGGAAGGAGTGATCAGCTGTATCAAATGCTGCTGATAAGTCAGGTCAAATAGGGACTATGAGTGGGTTTCACAATGGAAAATCAGTTCAAGCCTGATAACAAATTTTTGGCATCCAAAACACTTCACAAATCCAGAGTTTCAATGGTTATCTGAACATTTCTGGGTCTAAAGACAATCCAGACTTTCTCAAGAAAATAGGGATGGTAGATAGGAAAAGAAGAAAAAACTTTTAAAATGAATTGGCTCCCTTGCAATTTTGCCTCAGGTCAGCCATGTCATTGACAATGAAATATTGGGAATAATGGCAGACAGATTCTGTTTGGTGCCCGGGGGAAGGCGGGGCTGGGGTGTGAAATACACTAGAATCTCCTGACAGTCAAGCCAGATTAATTCGCCGAAAGCTTTATGATAGATTTTGCTGTAAAATAAATTAGGTAGTAGATACTATTGAAAAATAGTACCTAAGTTTCCAACTGCAAAGTGTTTGGCTTATTACAATCAATGCGAGACCCCTAGATGCCCTGGAAATAATGACTGGCTTCAGGATGATGCAGCCACCTGATAATAATGCTGAAAGTCATCTGGAAGTAAGCTGGATGTTCAATGAGAATCCAAGAGAGAGAATGTCAAAAAGCTTTATATACGCAAAGCAACTGACTCGCAGAAAGAAGGGGGCAAAATAAGCCCATGTAATCATTTTATTCATTCTCCATATGGTAAAAAGTGATTCTGTGTCTAGTTTTAACTTTGGTATAAATAATAATTTTTTTTCTCTTATGATATCATTTGAATTTGGTCCAGGAATTACCTTTAGCTTACTTCATCAGTACTGAGTGTCATCTTCTTTCCTGATGAAAAATGCTGCCTGCTTAGTATTTGAATTTCTTCATTCACCATCTTTCTTTCGTCAATAGTCACACTTGGGATAAAAATAGTATCTACCTACAGGGTTCTTAATAAGATCATGTGACTTAATCTAGCTCAATCACTTAGAACAGTACATAGGAAAGAGCTTGTGCTACATGTGTGAGCATTATCTCTTATTTTTACCTTTATGTGGTAAAGTTCTGCCTTTGCATGGCTTACCTTTATATGAGTTTTCTGTTCCCTGTGACCATGACAACTGTAAAATATAGAACTTACCAAATCAATGCGAGAATGAATACTTCTAATTTTAAATGTATAAATCTGTAGGAAATGATGATCTGAAGACATTCAGAAATCCTACAATTTCTGGAGACAAAGGTAATTATGAGCCACTCATTCACCAAAGGCCTGGATTAGTTTTAAGATCTCTGAGTCTAAGATAAGCAAATGACATACTCTAAATGAATATTTACAGCACTGACACACTTCTAAGAAAACTAAGACACATGTCCCTCTGCCCACCCCACACCATCTCAGATTCAGCAGGTCTTACCTTTGGCCCGCAGAGGTCAGTCACTGCTTATTGTTCATGCCTGAATTTTCTTTGTAAGGAAGCTTCCTTGGTGACGTGAACACTGAGATCCTGCAGAAGCCAGGGACTTTGGTGATTGGGTCCAACTATTCTCGGAGTTAACAACTGCCTGGGATGCAGTGATGGGGTGCAGTGCAGGTTTGATACTCCCAGAACCTCTTATCACCAACCCTCTTGGGAGCCTCTCAGTTTTTGTCATGTCTAGTTCCTGATTTTAGAGTCTTAGAGCTCATCTCTTTTCTTGGACTATCTTTTCATTGTGAGCAAGGAAGGCAGCTACCAAAGTAACAGCCTTGAACATATTTGTGTCTTTCCATAATGTCAGGGTTATTGAGTGAAACTTTCTCAGATAAATCAATCAAGTACCCATGCATGTTAATACATAGCACACAGAGAGGGGAAGTACAGAGTCTTATGTGACAAAGCCAAGAGATGCAAGTCCACAGCGTCTCCAAAAAGAGCTCTGTTGACTGGTGGCACAGAAGCCAGTGGCTACGGTGGGTCAAAAGGTCAGAGTGGTCTGCTCTTGCGTACAGTCCGTGATGCTATTAGGTTAGGCTCCAGCATCATCTGTCTAAGATGTTCAGCTTGTATGGACCTTACAAGGTGGGATCCTTATGCTTATTGGCTCCTGCAGATGGAGATTTATCCAGGGCAAATGGGCTGGTTTCTGTGGTTTGGGGCAGTCCATTTACACCCGAGGGGGGTTCCAGTCACACCCTAAGCGCTTTCTCATCATGCACCAGTTGATATTGCTGTCATCGTTCCCATGGAATTCATTTTCTAAAGTCCAATAAGGCCCCATTTATTTATGCTCTATACACTTTTACAAAACAAAGTTTTCTTAATTCTTCAAGTCAAGCCCAAGTTTCATTTCAACTGAAAGACTTGCTGGGACTGAGAAAAGTATAAGGGAGAGAAAACAATAGTTCTTGTGTCTCTGATTCACCTACAGCTGTGCAAATAAACACGAATTAATACCTCAATGAATTATTTTGGCATGTAGTAATAAGACGGGCTACATCATCTCTTGGCTCTGACCTTCACACATGCTGCTTCCTCTGCCTGAAATATGCTGCTTTTCCTTCTTTACCAGGCTAACTCTTACTCTTCCTATCTAGTTTAAAAAATCACTTAGCAAATTTAAACTATGCCTTGATTAATTATTGTAAATCAACATGGATTAAAAATTTCAAGAACGTAAATATACTTTCATACATGATGTTCACTAGCATAACTTAAAGTGAGGATGGTGCGGCTCCAGAAGACCTGTGACCAGGCCAGGTTTTCCTCCAAGGGCTCCTACTTCCTACTGCAACCTTCTGCAAAGGACATACACCTTTTCAAGAACTGCTACTCCTTGACTTTTTTCTTCACCCCTTCCCAAAGTCTTCCCACAGAAAAGGATCTGTAATCTCGGTCATTTGCATCTTAGTGGAAATGTAAATTGATGAGTTAAGTCTCCTGGGACATTTGCGTTTAAACTAGGAACTCTGTGGAATGACAGGCTTTGTTCCCAAGTAAAGTAATGTGAAGTGGCAGGGAGGATTGAACTTATTTCAATGCAGCACTAAGTGACTTTGGGCTTGTCCTCACCTCTCCCTATCAGTAAAATAACACCAAATACATTTCGATGTGCCCAAGGACTATTTTGAAAACCAAATGAGATACCGTATTTGAAAGTGTCTATAAACTATAAAGTATTACACAAATGTTAGTGCTATTATTAGTAAGTTTTACAAACTTCACATTCATTGGCATTCAAGGCAAAACTGGAAATCCCTTATTCATGACTCTCAGATCTCTCAAAGTTGCTGTATCCTGTTCTGCACTTGGTAGAGGTTGGAATTCCATGTAGATATAGGGACAGGTTCTGAATATTTTTATAAAGCAAGAGAGCATTTTTCTTTAAGAATATAATGAGTGATATATGTGTCTCGCAATGATTTTTTTTAATCTCTTTGAATTTTCTCTGTTTCCTCAGTGGGAATTTTCTGAGACTTCCTTATTCTTGTCCTAGAAGAGCATTTTATTTTTCTATATGACTTGAAATATTTTTCTCCGACCCAAGAGCTAAACTTTGATATTTATTAAAATAACTCATTTCTTCATTCTTGATAAAAATTTATTTCATCCTCCATTACCTCCTAGTTAATTAGAAAAAGTATATTTTATTTATCGTTTCTTACAGGTGAATTATACAGAAACCTGCCTTTTAAATAATGACTTTTTTCTGCCATAATCAACATGTGCAGTTTAAACATTAGCATATACTTCATATCTCTTGCATATTCCTGAGGCATTATATTTTCCTTTGATCAGATGTTATGAATTTGCATGATTAAAAATGATCATTGTCTACCTATATTAGAAGTTAGTTTAAAGATTCCAAGTAGTTTAAGGGTTCTTGGTTGGTAGTTTTGTGAACTCATTTTTCCCTGAAGCCAGAGTATAGTTTTTAAAAGCAAACAGTGAATTATGCTGGGAAAAATAAAATAAAATAAAATAACTTGTTATTTTCCTGTTAAAGTGATATATCAAACGTGTCAGAATGTCACATGAACTGCATGTCACGAGTCAGCACATTTAGACTCTGAGAGTGATGGCCATTTTTTTCATTTGTTTTTATTCATTTATTTATTCATTTAACAAATATTTTTGACCACCTATGTGCTAGGTACCATTTAGTAAAAATCTGCCTTATCCAGGCATTCAGATAAATAAAAGAGACACCATTCCTTGCTTTCAGGGAGATTATGATCAAGTAGGTAGAAGCAGACATTTAACAAATATATATAAAACAAGTCACAAATCCAGTTAATGAGGGAGACTGATGGGCATAGGAAGGGCATTTAGATTAGATGGCCAGGAAGGCCTCTCTGAGGACATGAAATTTGTTTGAAGATCTAAAAATAAAAGAGCCAAGCATACAAAGAACTAAGGGAAGACTGTTCCTGGCCTGGGGATATGCAAAGGTCCTAAAGCAGAAATAGACTTGGCCTTCTCAGTATTTTTGCAAGAAGCCAATGTGGCTGCAGTTTAGTGAGCAGAGGGGAGAGTGATATGACATGACATTACAGTAAAGTAAGGGTAACAAAATGAAGCTCATGAAGACCAAAGTCAAGGGTTTGAGTTTTACTCTGAGCGGAAGAAAAGCTGTAGCAGAGTTTTAAGGGAGCCACAGAGTCTGTTTACATGTGCAGTATCACTCTGGCTGCTGTGTGGAGAATGAATTGTAGAGTTACATGAATAGAAATAAAAAATGATAGCAAAGTTATTTTTAGTGAATTGGGTGAAAGACAGTGTGGACAAGGGTAAGAGCAGAAGCGATGGAGGTAAGTTAATGGTTTTGTGATAGATTTGAAGGTAAGGCCAACAGTTATCAAAATATTGGATTAGATATTGAATAGGAGATGAGCAAAAGAGCAAAATCAAGGATATCTCCTAAATTGTTTAACTGAGGCACTGTGTTGATGGCACACCATTTACTGAAATAAGAAAGCAAGGAGAAGATAAGTTTTTGATGGAAAAGTCAAGATTTCTATGAAGAGGACAAAATCCAGGTAGGAGAAAGTAGTATACCAGAATAATATATTTACCACGTTGAAAGAAAGATATATCAATCAGTGTCGGCTTGACTGCAATACAAGTAAGGAGGAAAGAAACACGATTCTTAAAGACTTATCTTCTGTATGCTTAGATGACCAATGTCTAGACACAAATATTAACAGGCTGTAGTTTGAGGAGAGCAATGATTGTGTTTAAGTGCAGAACACATGGATTCATCGTACTTTTTACAGAACATTATTAAACAGTGCTGTATTTTATTTCACCATATATGTTAGAAAGTATTATACTAGCAGAAATATGCATATATATAGCACTAAAAGAAAGTGCTATAGCATAAGCTCAATAAATATTTGTTGAATTGAATGCAAATATGCATAAAATATAAAATAAGTATGAGCACATGTACTCATGAAAAAAGTGACTAAACATCATAAACTATTTGTAGATAAGTCTATTGACACTTGCTTGTTAGACAAATGGTATCAAAAAGCAAAGGTAAATACATAACAGCAGGCATATAGTTTGATAACCAATGGGATAGTAGACTCCTTTCTGAATAGGAGCCCAAACTGGATCCAGTTATCAGCTTCTGCACAAATATTTAATTTAGGGCTCTCAAACACCAACATCTCCAGCATCTAGGAAGGAAATATGTGAAAAAGGGGTTCAGAGCTATTGAGAGTGGTGAGCATGTGAAAAACTAGAGGATACTTGCTTAGTTCCAAGGGGAAGCCATTTCTCAGCTATTGTAGATAGTTCTATCATGTTGTAATGACAGTCCCATATTGCCGGATCTTTCAATTTTTTAAGAATTTTAAACATTGGCAATTCCATTTTTCTGGAAAATCTTCTGCTAGTCTAACAAAATGTATCAATAGCCCAAATTCGGCTCTCAGACTCTAAATTTGGACTTTGTATTTAATAACACCATTTTTTCAATAGTTCTTAATATTTTAAGGTAACAATCCCCTTTAAGAATCTAGTAAAATTATGGTTACACTATCAGAAATATTTCCATATATATGATATTTCACATAAAATTTTAGAATGTTCATGAATCATTAAGAATTTCATAGACCCCATTTAAGAATCCCTGCCTTAAATAAATGCAAAAAAGTTAAAATATTACAATGATATCTCTTTCTCCTTTAATGGCCAGGAAACTCAAATCCAGATCTGTAGCTCAAATGTAATGATTGCGTAAAACCTTAAAATGCCTATTTTTCTATTTGGTTTTTCTCTTGGGCCCTGATCTTTTAAATTCCTTCTATTTTTTGAAATTATAGATTCTTTATTTATATTTTAATTTTAGTTCTCCATTTTATTGCCAACATATTTTGCAGTCTCCCTAAAACTCCTTGAGAAATAAATCAATCAATAAATGATAGTAAGCTATCACACAAGTAATACTAATTTATACATATAATTTGTACCAAGTAAAAAAGTAAGAATAACTGTGAGCTGGAGACAGTTTATCTTCAATGTCTTCATTTCTTTTTTTTCCTTTCTCATTTTCTCCTCGTTGGTTACTCTTCTCCTTCTCCTCCCAACAGTGTTTATTCCTCATTGGTTGCTAAGAGTTCTCCACAGCTGTTCCTTAACCAAGTCTCTTGTCCACGGTATAAATCTATGTCCTCAACCTGCTTTGGGCTGACTCTCTTAGACCCCTGCTGATGTCTTCCTCCTTCAGCAGAATTTCAGAAGCACTTCTCGACTGTATCTCATCTTGACACTTAATCATACTCTGCTTTTTAATGTTATTCGATATTGCACATGACAGTGCCATTGAGCTGCATAAAGTGTGGTGTTTTGTCCTCTTTTATAAGCCCCACAGCATTTATCAGAGTGGTGAACATATAGATAAAGCCTTAGTAGACACAGATCAAGTTCGATTGTACTGCTGCTGATTTCAAAGCCCCTATTTTTCCATTTTTTTCAAATAGGGGAAATCACTCAAAGAACATGTCATTTTAAAAATAAGCTTTCACCTGGTGATGCAATGAAACCTGGATTTGCAGGAAAACATGAGGATTTGGGCCGGTGAAGAATATTTCTGTCTGGATACTGTAAGAACTAATGCTGTAATTGATTTGACTGGATTCTAGGGGATGATTAAGTGGCCAGAGATCACTGAGAAATAGAATTAACTAGAGAATATGTTCTTTGCTATAAAGTAATCAGATGAGAGTTTATGGTTTTTGATAATTTCCCAATCCATTTTACATTTTTATTAAACCTGTGTTATTAGAATATAAGCTACCAGGCTTTAGATGTAGCCTGTTATTTATTGCAAGGCATAGCCTTCAAGTAAATGCTAATATGGCTTCTAAAGGTTAATGTTGCCTGTGTCAAATTTTTTCAGGCAACAGTTTAAAAGGCTTGACATTTACTGAGTAGCCCATGAGAAATATCCTCTTATTACAAGTGCTCCTCCTTCTGAAACAGTATTTGCAGGAGCTTGACTCATTCTAGAAACATTGATTGAGTGCCCTCTATATACTAGGTGTGCTGGTATGGGGAAAAGGAGTCCCTGCCTTTGAGACAGTAGAAATACAGAGATTAAATAAAAACAAACGCCTAACCCCAGCCTCTCCCCACTGGGTAGCAGGAGACAATACATCAAAGGTGGGCCTCCTCAAAGTGTAAAGGATCAACATCATGCCAACTAGCAACCCAACTAGTGACCCCTGCCCTGGGGAGGGGGCGTGAGGGTGAGTAGAGAACCTTTCTGGAGGAAATGACAAAGCAACTGAGTTTTCAGAGATGAGTAAGACTTAAAGGGTTTACATTTCTGACATTTATCACCATCCTCTATTAACTGTCCATTATTTCTTATTAAATTTATGTTGTATAAATTGTCATCTAAGGACCAATATCATCTTAACTGAAACTTTGTATATTCAGACTACTAGAGTTCTAACCTGAGAGGGTATGCAGTTACTCTGAAAACCATGCTTAACTCACACAATTGGTGAATTTGTTGTAAAGATTGCATTTATCAAATTACATCCCAGAGCAAAGGTATCTGGGAACACCTTTAACAACAGAGTGTACATAGGTATGGGTGTCATAAGGTTTCTTAGGCTTTAAGAGATATTCTCTTACTGGAAGTTTATTGGGAAAGTATTGTTAAATTAATTAAACAAGGAAGCCATTAGACTGAAGTTGCTCTAACACTGTGGCAGCCTATGTAAGCAAACCAAAAGCTAATCCTGTAAATGCCTCAAATTTGTGGAATCTAAACACTAAGAACAACCAATCAAAAACAGCCAACTAATCTTTAAGCTATAGCCAATCAAATAATTTCCTTTCTCTGCTTCCTCACCTTCTCTATCTGTCTCTTTCCTCTGGATCCTGTCAGTAGAACACTCTAAACCATTCTGATTTGCCATTGCCTAATTGGAATCAATTTTTGCTCAAATAAACTCTTAAAAATTTAAATAAGTCTCCATTAATCTTTTAACAGTATGGAGGAATAGAAAGCCATTGCCTAGCTAAGCCTCACAAAGAATTTGAATAATGTCTCTCAATCTAGTAGCTTTTAAAATGCTTCAAAATAGCACCTTTAAAGGAAAAAATAGTTTCAGACTCTGATGTTGACTTAAATATGTACAAAGGTAAAACTAAGCCTGAACTTCATAGGCTAATAGCTCTTATAAACTAAAATAAATACATAAATAAAAAATAAAATAAATTTTCAGATTCAATATAACATAAAGTATAAAATGAAAACCATTTAAATTAAAAACATTAACATGATACATACTATGATTCTGGTAAAACTAAATAATAGAATGGTTTGAAAGCTTTAGACTCAGGTTTTATATTTATGTATACATTTTTTTAAAATCAATAATACTAATACAGAGAATGCCAATTCACATTAGTACTAATAATTTCAAGAATTTGCTTGCTAGTTGAAAATAATCAGAGCTCTTCCTTAATCAAAATTTATGAAATGTACACTAAATAGGTATATAAACCCAGTAATTGGTGAGTAAAAGAAAAAAAAATCTTTAATGTGTATCTCCTACTCTATTTACTTCATACAGAGATAGAATATGCACATCCATCTCCATACTAGCTTTCTATGGGTAATGCAATTTACCACAAACTTGGTGGCCAAAAACAACACATATTTACAGATGATCCTCCACTTAGACTGTCATCATAGTGATTCATACATGTATCTTTTTTGGGGGGATGGAGGATGGGGCTATCACACTTTTCAGCACAGTATCAGTATGGGCAATCCACCATCATGATGATTTAGCTCCTCCCAGCTGAGTTTTGACTTCTCCCACAGTAAGGATCTGATTGGCCAGCTCAGAAGCCTATAGGTCCTCTTCTTTTGAGAGAGCTTTTCTGACAGGCTGCCTGACCCTAGTCTAGCGGTTATGGGGTAAGCATCAGCAGGTCCAGTTATGCATAAAGCACTTCCTTCAGAAACTTCTTTCAAAAGGAGGCTCTGGACTTAGTAGGCAGTTTCTCAGAGGGGAGCAGTCTAATGTCTTTAATAAAAAGAGAACAGATTCTATGAGTCTATGAGCCTATGGAATATTATGGGTCACTAAAAAGCTACCTTTGAGAAGATAAATTCAATGGAGGATGCCAAAATTCATTAAATCTTTTCCATTATCAGTTACAGCAGTATACAAGGCTAAAAGGAAGGCTAAGTGCTTAGGGTAAAGAGGAAGATAGGTTGAATTTGAGAAAACTGTCCATGAGTTGTTAGAATACTTTACCGATTTTCTTACATGTGGAAAGTTCCTTCTCTTTGGAAGAAAGGAAGGGGAAAATACTTGGGGTGTAGGAATAAATTGACAGAAATGGTCCCCACTGTTTAAAGCGATGAGAAGGTCCACAGAATTCTAAACAAATAAATGACTAAAACAAAGGGATGCATCAAAAAGGGCATGCTATGGACCAAATTGTTAGAACAAAAAAAGCATTAAAGATGGCAGAAAGGAGGTACATCTCTGTTTGTTTTCATTTACTGACTACCTGTTGAATAACAATGGCTTGGCTTCTAATGCAAACAAACGCAAAGCATTTGGGCAATGAAGATGCTTCTTCCAAAATCAAACCTTTTTTTGTAAAGCCAAACAGATGAATTTTATGATGCATTATAATGATTTTTCCTACATCATAGCAAAGATAGAACATGGGGATTTAAAATTATAAATGAAATGTTGCCATATTGCCCATTCATAATTATTATTTTTTAAACTTGGATAGACTTCAGTTTGGCTTACATTTTTTTATCATCTTAATTCATTGTGTCAACATTATTTGAAAAGTCAAATTAATCCAGAGAAACGTTCAAAATGAATCAGCACATTCCTTTAATAGAAAATTTCTGGAAATACTAATTGATAGAGGTATCTGTATTTATAGCAACAAGTCTCATGCCAATGCTATTGTTTCTGACTGTGAATAGGCATTGTATTATAAGATTATAATTGCATTTCAAATTTTTGTAATTTATTGTTATTTTTTTACATTTACAAACAACAAAGTTAAACTTAACAAACTGAATAATTTCTACAATTTAAACTACCATAGAGACAAATAACTTAGAGAATGTTTTCTTTGTTGACAGCTCACCAGTTATACTTAGACAATGAGTAAACAATTATTTTTTCTGCTTTGTTTTTTTGTAGTTAAATTTTAAGATGAACAATTGACTTTCTAAAGAGTAAGCATTTATTCCCCAAATATACTACTATCACTTAAGAATAGAAAAACAAGATTGCTGATGGTGAAGTAAAAATACACTTCTCAATGATTATTACTTACTTTATATAAAATTTTAGTCACTTATAGGACATTTAGAAAGACAGAGCATTCTTGATTACTCAGAGGTCAGAGAGGTCTTTCTTCTAAATTTTCATAATCAAATTCCTGGATTTATATCGTATAGGAAAGCAAAGTACAAAATACTTCTAAATACATAGACAAAAAGTACAAAATACTTCTAAATACAAAACTGGCCATTTATAAAATTAATCCCCACACAAATAACACAGAATTCTCTATGACTAATATCAGCCTCTGAACTCACCATTCTTAAAGTAACAGTATCTGGACAATAATGACATAGCATAGAATGCAATCAAATTCAAAGTGAAAATACAAACATTACACAAGATAAAAACCCTTGAAGTCACCAAATGTGATAATGGAGAACTGCTAGAATCATAAGCGAATGAGAATTAATTCACTCAACCACTGGAGAAGAGAAAAACAACAGGCTTGATGACAAGGATGGAGCTTTTAAAAGGACTGACTACCAAAGGATTAAAAGAGGCCCTTGAGAAAATGTGGATTACAGATATTGATTTTCTGTCAAAAACATTTCTTTTCCATGTTATGCCACAAATGAGCATATTTTTGGCTCATCCTTTATTCATTCTAAAAATGAACACATAATTGCAGTTATGACCCAAACATTAAGTATGATAATTTATTTTCACAATTTTTACTTCATTTCTCAAGTTAAAGATCCATCAGATCTCTTTCATCTTCCTCTCCTCCTTCTCTCTCTTCTTTTTTTTTTCATTCTCTTCAATAAATATTATGAAAATTTGGCTCCAGACTTAAGAGGGTCCACTTAAGTGGACTCTTCCTAAAACCAAATAATGTCAGATTGTGAGGACCTTCTGAGGAACAACTGAAAAAGGAATAAGCCTGAGCCATTTCAAATCTCAATATTCTGCAAAAGATGAAAGGGCAGCCACCTTTGGGACAGGGATAGTAACAATAGTTCTGGAATGCCATCATCTTTTTGAAATGAAATATCCACATTCTATGGCCTTTTGCCAGTTTTCAATGCTTATCCTTTCCTAGCTCTGGAGCAGTATTTTAAAAAGAAGGATGCGCTCAGTTATATTTTTTAGTCTTTTTCTCACCTTATTCATTTAGAATCTCAAAGAAACTTTTCTTCAAAATAAAGTTTTTCAAGCTTACATATTGTTCCCTTTAAGCCTTTTTTTTCCCCCTTCTAATCTCCTGGATCATCTTACTTCTCCTGCCTCCTTAGGGAATGTTGGCATTCCCTAAGGTATTTGTCTGTCTTTTTCCTCAATTCTTTCTCCTTGAATGTACTGAGAATCAGAAATCATGTTTTTGAATTGCTTTATGTATCACATGGTAAACGGCTACATTTTAGAGATTTTTCTAAATGCTTTTCTAACCAAATTTTATTTTTCTGCATGAAAATCAAGTTCTAACAAATGAGCAGGTACAAAATGCAAAATTTCAGGAGACCATTCTTGTATTACTATTCTGTAGTGTGTGGAAACAAATCTCTCACATTCTCCTCTTTTATTCTGGACTTAAGATTGATTCTCTTCCTATTCAATGGATTCTTTTGTTAATTCTAAATATGAGAGAATACCATCACCAGAATAAAATTTCAATTTCTTCCCAGCTTGAGTAATTGAAAAAAAGGGGATATGACTAAACTGCCTTATTCATTATGATCTAGCCAGGATCATCCATACAAAGTGAGGAATAAGGGGGTCAAATATGTGGTGACAGAAAGAAATCTAAGTATGGGAGGTGAACACACAGTGTAAATATATATATACTTACTGTTAAAATGCACAGCTGAAACTTATTGGATTTTGTTAACCAAAGTTACCATATAAAAAATAACTAATTAATTTTTAAAAAGTGAGAATTAATAAATATTGGTACCTAAATTTCCAGTACATCCTAATAAATTATTGGTAATTATTACTTGATTTTTTGATTTCCTTCAGTTCTAGTGTAGAAAATAAATTTTAGATTGAGTTTGATAAGGGCCTATCCACATTCGCAAATTATATTCTTCAGATTCCCTACATTTGATCTTAATAGATTACTTTAAAAAAAACTTCACCAGTGATATAGCTCCAAATACAAAATTTGAAATGATCACTTTTTACAAAACATGCTTTATATAGATTTTATTATATTTCATTTAAATAATTATTAAGTAAAATGTGCTCCGTTGATGGCATTATAAAGTCATAAATTATTTCATGATATTCTTTATATCATTTATGCAGATTATCAGTAATATATTGTGAAAAGGAGCCATTATCTCCTCTAAAATCATATTGGAAGGTAATCATAAAGGTTTATTATTTGAAAAAACAAATTTACAATTTTAAAGTTGTTCTTTCTATACTTTATTTCAGAGAGTTAAAATATTAATTTTCAAAAATATGAATATTTTTTAACCTTTACTATATTAAAAAGCATACCAAGCCTTGTATAATACTGAGTACTATATTTTTATTCAAACTTTTTTCTAGACATTTTAATAAATAAACCATTTGTACTAAGTAGTACATGAAGATTACATTCAAAGCTTTAAAATATAGAGGCTGCAGTATAATCTACGTAGAGTATGATTGTATTTCTCTTCCTAAAAGCTTAGTGTCATTTTTCACCCTAAGTTTTTCTTTTAAGAAGCACATTGTTTGGGATTCATATTACTCTCTTAGCATGATTGGAGTCTTTGCTGTCTTGACAGGATATGGAGGTCCTGATTCATGCTTACATAGAACTAAACTATCACAGTATATCACACCACTACTGAAATCATTTTACTAGCTTTCTGTCACATTACAAATTGGTTTTAAAATACATTTGCCTTATAAAGGCAACAACTGCCTTGCCTGTGCTTAACCACTGCATAAAACAAATTTAGTGATCTGTTTAGTCTTCGTACTTGCACGGACCAAGTTGTTTGCACTTTAGAATACCCAATTGTCTATAATAATTTACTGCATAAAAAACTCCTATATTTCTAGAATCTGTAACTCCTTAACCTTATGAATTTGAGTGACTGAGTTTAATCTTATATCCTACTATGATATTTTTGTATGTATATACTATTATGTTTACATACATTTGATCTTAATTGAAATGTGCAGTCATTTATACTGACATGGTTGTAAATTTAAGTAAAACACACAGAGAAATGCATACTGATTTATTGACAAAGACTGTATACATATTTCAGTTTATGAGAAAAAGGATGCTGTATTTTTCTATTTTATTGTCTTATGGTTTCTATATTATTATCCTTTGTTTTCAAAGGTTAATGGCAACTTTATATAGAAGACCAATGGATAAAATACTGTTTAAAATTGGCATTGCCACTATTTCAAAACTTGTATACTTGTCAACAAGTAATACTTGAAATACAAGAAATATTCATATCAAGTAATACCTAACAATTTTTGAATTATTATTTTTGAATTATTATTAACAAAGCTGAACTTATCAAGATTGCCTGATCTGCAAACATGTTAATTCTGTAACTTTTTAAAGAGATACAGTATATAAATGAGAATAAGAGGCAATACAGGGCTATGGTTTTGCTTGATTTAATATTAAATTTATTCTCTGAGTGAGCAGATTCAATATTTTTAAACGTTATCTTTAGTATGGATTTTTTTTTTTACTATGTTGTACTGATGTTGTATGATAAAAGATAACTGGAGTATAAGGATATCTCTATTTAAATTACAGACTTTTTTTTTTTTTGTCTGTGTTTCAGGTACCAGGACAGAATGAGTTAGATTTTATGATTCTCACCCGATGCATCAACCCTTTATTTTGGCACCCTATAATTCAAGAAAGGAAATTTAATTCATACTTGGAAATGAAATGTAGAAGAGAAATTTCAAAACAAGTCGCATTGTCTATTGATCATAATAGGAATTGCACAAAACCTTGAAAGGTTTTTAAAAGAAGATATTTTCTTCTACAGGGGCAATTGTGCATTGACAATTGAAGTTTATAATTTTGTTTTAATTTTAACAAACATGGGGTTGGCTGAGTATCTCCTATTTTGAGTTTGGACAAAGAGAAGTATAATTTCTCACATATATGGTTTATAAACTGCTTTAACATAAGTTATTCTCTCTCACTTAATCCGCACAGCAATGCTATGAGAAGGCAATTATTATTTCCCCCATTTTAGAGTTAATAAAAGGGAAGTACAGATTGTAAACTCTATGAGGAAAGGGTTGGGTAGGTCTTATTCATTTCAGCACTTACGATAATGACTGGCATACGATAAGCTCTCAAGAACAATTGGATGCCTGAGAGTAACTGGAAGGATATGCATTAAACAGCTTAACTAGGGTCAAAAACCAACACACCCTGAGCTTTAGGGTTTGAATAAATATCTTATAGCCCTGTTTTTTTTCTTTTTACTTTTTTTTTGCCTATTTATTAGTAGTTATGCCATCCTTCCTATTTTCTTCTTTCTGCTTCTTTCCCCAAAATAGATGCTAATAAATTCTTTTAACTTATGTATACATTTAAAGTATATTTCTCCTTTTTGTTTTACAAACTCTTAACCATTAAAAATAACTGGAAAACAAAGGGAATATTTCTTTTTCCCATTCTTTCCGGGTTTTGATAATTATCGCTATTACAGAATCCATGTTCACCTAAAGCAATAAGCCAGAGAGATGTGAAAATCTTTGACATCAAGTCACTGAGTGTGAAAATAGAACTCTATTGAGAAGATAATATGATCAGAAAAAAATTCAGGTGATATATTTTACCCACAAGGACTGTCATTTCTTGTCTCTAGAAAGATAAGCTTGCATTTTATGGGCCGTTTGAACAGTTTGAGAGTGAGGCTAAAAACCTGAAATCCTTCTAGCACCACAGCCTTTGCCCATCTTGTCCTGGTAGCAAAACATTTCCCCTGGGGCAGGAAGTATATGATATTAGAACAAAACAAAACAAAAAACCCAGCAGCCTTTCTTACGTGGAGGTCAAACAAAAGACTAGATTTCAAACCAGATTCTCACAAATCTGAACATTTATCATCTTTGCTGACACTTTCATACTTTTCTAATCAGTTCAAGGTCCCAGATTGACAGCCCCGCCCTACCTTTTTTTTTTTTTTTTTGCCACATAATAATGTGCCCTAGCCCTGATCAGTAAACAATAACGTGTGCAGTTACTTCCCTTGCACAAAAAAGACTACTTGTTCAGACCTGAAATATCTTCACCTTTTACACTCAGTTACATAGTTTTGAGAGATGATATGGGGAGAAGAATCTAGGCAGTACCCACCAAAGATAAGATTTAGTCATAGTTAGAGAACTCGTAGGGTATAAATGGTTTAGAAATCACCAGGAAAATTACTTATTCTAAGTAAAGAGAATATAGAGCAAGTCGAAGGCAAAAATAATGTCCCTAGCATCAATGGCCCAAGCTGATTCTGACTACAGTATGTCTGTCACTTTGTCCTCATTCACTCATTCATTCATGTGAATACCTACTATACCCCTGCTGCTATTCTGGGTGCTGGGGATAGAGCAACAAATAGACAAAAATCCTTGCTCTCTTGGAACATGTTTTCCATAAATATATCTAATAAATTAGATGAAAAGGTTAAATATATAAAGTGTTAGCCAGGGATACCTGTTAGAAAAACAAAGAAGATAAAGCAGGATAGGAAGTGTTTCTCCAAATCAGCCCCTTACGAACTTGTAATATGAACGTAAAAAGCACAAGATCTAAAGAGCCAGTCTCATACAACGATTCTGAGAGACACTGAAGGCACAAGGCAACACTCAATTAGTTCAGAATAGGTACAAAATTGGGGAATGAAATTCTCCCCATTTGAATAGATCAGTGTTGACATGAAATAACTTCCAAAGGCAGCAGCTAGAGATTATTTTGGATGAGGGGTTGTGGGGCCTGAAAAGGTGTAGATCTCCAGACCTCAGGACATGCCAGGCAGCAAGAATCACTGAGAGGCTCAGAATCAAAGCCTGAGAAGAGGGAAAATCTGTATGTCATACTGTAGCTTACAGCACTACATTTGTGAGTATGTGAAATACAACCTAAAGAGTTCTACAGAGGGCGGGCAGGGGAGATACCCGATCTGATAGAATGAATAGATACAGTGATGTACTGGTAAATGTTAAACAACTGGCTTTCTGAATGTAATTCTGACATGTATGTTGATTGATATTCATGTTAATGAGTAAGACAAAAATGAAACTTGTTCAATGATGTGAATTATCCGTTGAATCAGTTTTGAATACAGGAAGAATAAATCATTTTTTGATGCCTATTTGCAATATAAGAGCTACAGACGTGATGTATTTATCTGAATTATTCACATCGCCATCTAAGTCTAGAGTAAACAACCAACAAGAGAATATATCAAGCCCTAAGGTGTAGCTTTGGCCAGTATCCGTTGTGTAAATGCTCTTACCATGGCTGATTTCAAGCTACCTACCTGGGTGATGCTACTGAATGTGGAGTTGGCAAGAAATGTTCAAGAGCACACCAGTATATATTACAGCATGTCCACCGCAGAGGGAGAAATAAAATGTAAATCACACCAAGAGGATAGATAAGAAAATGCAATACAATATCTAGGAAGTGATGAGTTTTGAATATTAATTACCTTCGCTTTAAGAAATAATTAATTTATTTCTAAGTTAAAATAAAATGGTTTTTAATAATAGTTATGTTTAACAAACAGCTGGTAAAATTTCTACAAATTTAATTTTGGCTCTTGTGAGCCTGTACAAGCCAGCTACTACACACCACTGGTAAGTGCCAAAGCTACCTAAATGTGTGTCATTACTATTAATGATGTGACTTAATTTTTATTCTTAGGATTAAATTGTCCTGAAAAAAGCAAGTTAAAAAAAGTAATTTAGTTCTTTAATTTACTTCTTTTCCTTGACTCATCTGGGGCTTTTCTTTGAAAATTTAAGCAATATATTTTCAAATCTCTCTTAGGGTGCATAAATGAGCAGATAATTATTTCAGCCATTATTTGCTGATTTCTACTAGCTTCCCCCTCAGAAGGTGACTTTTCTGTGATTTTCTCCCAAATTCTAGGAGTCCCTTATTGCATTAAGCTGTGCAAAATCTATAAACACTACTATCTAATGTATATTAGGTTGAGCAAGATAAAATTGCTGTTATCCAACCACTTTTGACCTACAAAAACAGTAACTTCAATCTAATATCTAATATCTTCAATATATTTGCTCTAGTAAAACTGGTGTCACTAATTCCCTATCATTTGTGTGTCTGTATTCATATGATTTTACCCATCTGAGCATCTTTCTCCTCCCTTCAAACTTCTCTATCATCTAACACTTAAATCTTGCTTTCACCTCTCCCACAAAGCTATCCATGATCACTCTAATCTTCATTAAGCAATTTTAAGTATTCTCTCCCCTGGTATCTTATGTTACTTATATGTGTGCCATACAGTTGAATACTTGATTACAATCTGTCCCATATTATTTGTATTGTTTCTTTCATTAGTTTTGTCTACAACCGACAGTAAATTCTCTGAGGGGAGAGATTTCAACTTAAACTTCTATAATCTTACAATGTATAATTGTGTTGAAAATCAGTGCACACTTTGGTATTTCAACTGATTTGGCTTTAAACAATGTCTTTTGGTGTTGAACTGAGTTAAATTTGGTTATGTAGGTGCTTAAAACTGGGCTTTGAAGTCAGGCAGAACTGGATCTATTTCTTTGTTCTACATTTGTAAATTGTGCGTCCTTGAGATAGTTATTAAACAACATAAAACCCTTTTCCTCTTCTTTCAAATGAAGAGATAATGGTTCTGTATCATTAGGTGATCATTAGGATTATATGAGAAAACTGGATTTTATAGACCTTTTTCTGGAAATTTAAAACAATAGAATATATTTTTCTTATTTGTTCCTGTTCATTGAACACATATGGTGTACAAAGCATAATTAAATACAGTCATGAACCACTTAATGATGGAAATAGTTTCTAAGAAATGCATCGTTAGGCAATTTTATCATTGTACAAACATCATGGAGTGCACTTACAAAAACCTAGATGGCATAACCTACTATAGGGGTCCCCAACCCCTGGGCTGTGGACCGGTACCAGTCCATGGCCCATTAGGAACTGGACCACACAGCAGGAGGTGAGTGGCAGGCAAGTGAGTAAAGCTTCATCTGTATTTACAGCTGTTCCCCAGCACTAGCATCACCACCTCAGCTCCAACCTCAGATCATCAGGCATTAGATTCTCATAGGAGCACCTATCCCTGGTTCCAAAAAGATTGGGGACCGCTGATCTACTAGGCAATTAGGCTATATGGTATATCCTATTGCTGCTAGCCTACAAGCCTGTATAGCATGTTACTGTACTGAATATTATCGGCATTGTAACACAATGATACTTCTGTATCGAAACATATGTAAACATAGAAAAGGTAGAGTGAAAATATGATATAAAGATAAAAAATGGTATACCTGATAGGATAACTACTATGAATGGAGCTTGCAGGACTGAAAGTTGCTCTGGGCAACTCTGTGAGTAAGTGGTGAGTGAATGTGAAGGCCTAGGACATTACTGTAGACTTTATAAACACAGTATACTTAGGCTATGCTAAATTTATAAAACATGAAATTAAATCAAGCACAAGAGAAACTGATGCAATCAAGAGATGCGGTAAACACAAGATGTATGAGGCTGTTACCAACATAGCAGACATACTATTTTACAACATTTTTTAATAAGTAGAAAGCATACACTCTAAAATAATGATAAAAAGGATAGTATAGAAAATGCAAAAACTGTAACAATTGTTTCTTCTTATCAAGCATTACATACTGTACATAATGCTACGTGCTATAATTATATATGGCCGGAAGTACAGTAGGTTTGTTTACACCAGCATCACCACAAACATGTAATGTGTTACACTCTGACTTTATAATGACTGTGACATGACTAGGTGATGGAAATATTTTAGCTCCATTATAATCTTATAGACCACTGTTGTATGTGTGGTCCCTCCTTGAACAAAATGTTGCTATGTGGCACATGACTGTAGACTGGTTACCTCACTTGTCCTTTGGAAGAAATTTAAATTATTGCATGAATTTTGATTAAACTGATTACAAAATTTTGAAGCACAATGGAACTCAAACTAGGGCCAATGCTCATTTCCTAAATGAACATTTTATGTGCAAACAAACAGCTGCTAGAATTCAATGGAGTTTAAAACAAGCTGTTTGTAAATTTTACTGACAGCTGTTTTTGGTGATTTTTGTCAACAGAATTTTCCTGCATTCTTTTATTACAGTGTCCCCTCAAAGAATAACTTGCTTACTTTAATCACGTTTACGGAGATTTATGACTTGATGCTTATTCAGTGGTAGTTTCTCAAC
This sequence comes from Eidolon dupreanum, assembly GCA_028627145.1. Classification (NCBI taxonomy): domain Eukaryota; kingdom Metazoa; phylum Chordata; class Mammalia; order Chiroptera; family Pteropodidae; genus Eidolon; species Eidolon dupreanum. The sequence continues at coordinate 153,786,315 of CM053503.1, read as the reverse complement.
ACAAAATGTCAGTGAACCTGTTATAAATTGCTTCTGGCATTCTTACTCTATCTTTTATTTGGCTGGGAGTATTTCCACCTGAAAGTGATAAATTCCACCTATAACCACTTTATGTGCTTCAGTAATTACACTGTACAGAAAAAAAAGGGGGTTTCTACTGAGGTGTCTCCTTAAAAATAGTAAGCAATAAAAGGCAGTGGAATGGGCTGAACTTTTAAGTCTAGTGAACAAAAAACAATGACCAGTGAAATACCCGTGTCAGACTGAATTTGATAAATGATCAGGAAATACAGAAGATACCAAAATTTTTCAAACCATTGCTGTAGGGACATGTTAATGTAACTGTATCCGTGACTGGTTACTTTTAATCCTGTGACAGAAATTTGGCAGGTGGCCATAAGAATGGAGTTAACATCTTTTCAAAAATTATCTCAAAATATCTAAATGCTTCTAAAACTTGGGTAATTTTTCAGTAAAGGCCAAGGTCTACGTGACTTTGAGATTATCTATATGTGTAAGCCAAAGAGACTGCAGCCTGTCAAAACAGTTCAGTATAGTCCATTGCAGCCAATAACTTGCTCAATACATATATGTACAATTATACTGATCAAGAAGGGGTCCACATTAATCACTATGGCATACGTGTCACTATGGCATACGTGAGTGGTGGGTTCTGATTAGTTTTAGCCCTACTGTTTTATTCCATGTAAGTTGTTTATAGTACACAGGATAAAATTACCGTTTTTAGTTGCTGAAGTTTTTTGCTCTTCAAAGAGGAATAAAATATTGTAGATAAAAACTCTCCAAGTTAATTGAACAAAAAACTATAACAACTTGCATTATCAGGTCCTTATATCATGCCAAGGATGGTGTTAGGAATCCAATGGATATTTTATTTGAGATGATACTAAAACAGATTATGACCATTAATCAGAAGTCAAGCTTCCTTTCAGAGTTACTGCATCATATTTACAAAGAAATTGCTACAGCCAGTATCTCTGCTCCAATAGTCACAGAACGAGTAGCTCCTTCTTGTTCAGAATTTGTGGTCTTTCATAAAAGAATTTTAAAGCAAATATAACTGGCTTAGTGCAACTCAACAGTGCTAAAGCCAGTACTAAAAAGGGGGAAAAAATGGATTAAGCGTTGTGAGTCAAGCTTTAATATATGTTTTAAATTTCAGTACGATCCATTGTGAAGAGATTTTATTGGTTGTGTTGTACTACTGGTTTAGAACAGTTTCATTATCTGTAATTCCTTTCACGTCAACCCTATGATTATGAGGTTATTAATTAATCCTAAATTTACAAAAGATGAAACTGAGTTCCAAGGCAGGTTAAACATGGTTCTACGGATGAAATCCTAGGAAATGGCAGGGCTTGGTTTTCAACCCAGTTCTGCTTGACTCCAGAGCTCTAGGTACTTAATCATTATGCCACATTGGATTCCAGAAAAAAATAGCACAAAGCTTGACTTTAACTTAGGTTAATGGCATTTTCACATAGAATGACTAACTCGGTCAAATGTAGAGTGCAGACACCACACTCCTAGACGCTGTGGAGGTTTGTTCTCCTCCATCAATTGCCACATTTGATTGCTCTTTATCAATTATTTTCAAGATACATTTTTTGGGGGAAGAGAACTCTAGGTTTCTTGTAAGAGATCCTTGCAGAGTTTACATCTGACAAAGAGAATGTATTCAAAAGAATCCAAGAAGTCAATCCCACCGTATTACATTATAATTAAAAGCCAGAGAAAAATTAGTGTACATGTTGAATTTGTGAGAGAGTTCCACATTCATGGTAAGAGAGTTTGGGTATTATATTTGTCCCATTGGCTTGTTATATATGCTTATCCAACTGAATATGAGATTTACTACTTTGTAAAACACTTCACAACAGAAGAAGAAAATTAGCATTTAGACTGTTTTCAATAAACCATTATATTGAGCCCGAAGATTAGTAAAGAGATCCAGGTCAGAGATGCTTTTGTAGGATTGAAATAAAAACAGCGAGGTAGAGGGCATGGAGAGAGAAGGATGTATAAACAGGCTCAAGGAAACCAATTTGTAAGCCTCGGAATCCCCCCAGGACCATAGTGTTACACTGGAGTAGGATGAATAATTTTGAAAGTCTAAGTAAGGTACTGGGGAATGCTGCTTAATTGGAAGAGGAGAAGACTAGACTAGGCATAAAATGGAACAACAAAACTGAACTTTGATTAACTCAGGAGATCCTTACAGAGAAACAAAAAAGGAAATAAAATACCATTAAACCCTTTTAAAAAAAGAGGATATTGTTAATACTCCAAGCTATGGCTTTACTGAGACCCTATAGATGGACTGGATTTCCCTGGGGGAAGTTTTTCCCTGGGATCAGAGTTCTAGGATTTAACACTGGTGGTCTGTCACATCCTGGATAGGTTGCACATCTTTTACCTGCACACATGTATGTACATGGTAAGAAGAAATGGCTCTTTAAATTCAGGATCCAGAGCTGAGAGGAAGATTTGTTTCAAAAACATACATCCCATCTCCACTAAAACCAAGCATCAGCCCTTAAATCATACAATTATTTAGTGGAGGAAGTGGGATTATAAATGGGACTATCTGGTTCCTGAAATCCCTAATTTACTCCTTAACACATAATAGCATCTCTCCAAGTTTAATATTTTAAGTTTGCTAGAGTTTGATTTCTCTGAGGCTCCGCAAAATTTAGGCAATGGCTCAACAAGGTTAATAATCAAGTATTAATTTCTTAGCTATCTCTGAGTTAAAAAAAATACATATTTGGTTAGCTTAGTGTACTATCATTGTCAAAGCACTGTAAGATATTATTTAATTTGACTAATTCTGCTTCTGTTTATAAAACACCTAAAAATGTTTTAGATGGCTACTACAGTGGAGTCTAAAGATTGGAGAGGATTTGGGTGGACACAGGGATGCCAGCTGGAACACTATGGGAACAATCTAGGTGAGGATGAGACAACTGGGCCTGTTGTGAAGATGGAAAAACGTAGGTAGGTTTGAGATTATGGGGGAAAATGCATGGATTTAACAATGGATTGATGTGCAGAGTGGAGGGGAGCTCAACAGATGTTATCTGTAAAATATGGTGGTCAGTGAAAGAGCTAATGAGGAGGGTAGACACATTCTTAAAGACAAAAAGCTGGGGTAAAGAGGAGAAAGATGTTACTTTCTTAGAAATAAAGAGTTCCACTTTTGGTGTCATGAGCAAAGTGTGTCTACGTTCAACAGTAATAGAAACAGCACTCTTTACAGATAAAACGTTTCTCGGTTTGTGATTTTTTTTCATCGGTTAAGTTCGGCTGAGGATCCCAGGAAATCAAGGACTTTTCATTCCTGCCTTTATCTCTCCAAGAGGGGACGTTCCCTGGACCCGCCCCCTTTCCCGCCAAACTCAAGCGTACTACTGCAGCCCCGCCCCTCCCCGAGGCCCCGCCCACCGTCCCTCAGGCGTGCGTTCGCGGCCCCACCCCCTCCCGGTCCCGCGCGCCGGGACTTCTGGCGCGTTTCATTGGTCCCGCCCCTCAGGCGTCCTGCGGGCTGAGAGGCGGGAATCGCTGGGACCGGGCTCTGAGGGTCCTGTCGCAGGCCTGCGGCGTCTCGGTGGTTGTCCGAGTTTGCCCTGTCGCCCGCTCTCCGAGAAGCCTTTCCTGCGAAGGCGGAGCGATGCCGGGGAACCGCCAGCCGAGGGTCCGCTCCGGGAACCAGCCGCGACCCGCGCCCGCCATGGAGCCGGCGAGTGGCGGGGCCTGGGCCCACAGCCGCGCCGCGCTTGACCGGCTGGAGAAGCTGCTGCGCTGCTCGCGTTGGTAAAGATGGACCCTCGGGGGGTTTGCCGCGAGGGCGGCGGCGGCGGCGGCGGCGGAGGAGGCAGGGGTTCCCTCGCTGTCGGAGGGCGGGAGATCTTTTCAAACCTCCGGTCTCTTTATGTTGCGGTCCTGCAATCGGGCGGGCAGCAGAGTCAGTACGTGCCTAGGGATCTGGTGTGAATTATCCCCCCGGGTGGCTTTCTAGCCTTTTCGGGCACCAAACCCAACGGAGATGGTAGTTCTCGAACTTTAACGCGCTTGAGAATCGTCTGAAGGTGTGGTTAAAAATTCGGATCCCTGGCCCCGCCTCCAGAGTTTGAAAATGTAGCGCCGGGGCGGAGCTAAGAGACTGCACTTTTCACAGGGCCCCGGATTCTTGTGACAATTCCAGAATCTTAAACTGTGGGATGCTAAGTTTGAAGTAGCTCTTACCTTTGCTTAGCTGTCCTCTTTGACCTTTTCTCCGTGGCAGCTTTTTTTGGGAAAGAGAGATTTGGAGACCGTAATTGGAGGTAGATTGAAGACAGCCATTCAGTTTCTCATTTCCTTGGATTGATAAAAAGATTGTATGACTTGGGGTTCCACCTCTTAGAAATGCACCTACTATCATTTTTTGCTTCTTATTTTCCCCATGCTGTTACACCATGCGAGTCCTCTGTGAGTTCTAAGGTTTTCATTCTATCTGAAAACACCATTTTCATGACTGTACTCTTTACTTCTCCTTTTCCAGTAGCTCTTCCTAGTATAGAAACCCAGACGTTTTATGAAATCCAACAAGGGCTTGTCTCACTTTTCATTTCTTCCAGGAGCATTTATTGAGCACTTGCTGTGTGCACAGCTCAGGATTTCTGCATCATTATCACTCTGGCAGGTTTTCTCTCTGCATGTAGCTGTCCCGACCATATTTCTTTTTTAGATTTCATTTTGCTTTTTTCCCCTCTAATTTCCAGCTTGCATAGTTATACATAAAGCATAAGTAACATAGCAGCTTTTTTTCTAGAAGTAAAAAGACTTAACTATCAGTTTTGCACTTATATTTTGTTTTACAAAAACTTTAAAACCTATGACAAAATGACATCGTTGCACTCCTTAGAAAAGTGAAACTTTCGCTAGGATGAGTACATGAAGACATTCAGAGTTGTGTGTGTTTCTCATACCACAGGGGTCATCCATATGAGAATAAGAAATTTAAAACTAACTCTGCTTGTTATGTGGGAGCAATCGTCATGCCTGAATAGTCCATTCAACAAAAATTAGACATTTAGATGAGGCATATCTGTATGGAAGGGCGGCAGTATTGTGCTTCACTTAGACTGTACAGTCAAGCTGCCTAATTTCAGGTTCCAGCTTTGACATTATTGAATGGCCCAAGTCATTCAACTCCTCTGTGCCTCACTTTTCCCATCTGAGTTATGATAGTGCTCATAAATTTAAAAAAATATATATATATATGTATATATTGAGCACTTGCAAAGTGCCAGACAACGTTCCAGGTATTTGGAATTAGTGAACAAAGCGAGGAAAAAACAAGAAACAAAAAAAATTCCAACCCTTATGAATGTAAAATTCAGTGGGAGGAAAGAAACTTATTGAAATTATATATGTAAAGTATTAAATATGGTGGTTGTCATAGAATAAGTGATAAGTATTAGATGTATAAAAATACAAGACAGCATAGTTTGCTTGCTGAATGGTTTGGGGGAGACAATATATAAGTGACATATGAATAATCTATAGATTGCCCTAAAATCCAGTTTTACTTTTTATCCCCTTATCAAATATTTTTAAAGTTTCTGACTGAAGCGATCAGACAATAAGAGCCACAGGACTGAAAGTAAACATCCATAGCTAGGTCCTGACTTCTAATACAATTTGGCTGGAGAATAATGTTGAACTGCAGTGATTTTTTGAAAAATTGATATATGAACTACTGATGGATTAACTAAATCTCAACTGTTTCTTTGAATGCGTATTTTAATATAAGGCTCTGCAAACTTTTTCTGTAGAAGGTCATATAGTAAATATTTTAGGCTTTGCTGGCTACGGTCTCTGGTCTTAATATTTTTGTTTTACAGCTCTTAAAAATGTAAAAAAACACATTTTTTTTAAGCTCAAGGCTGTACAAACCAGCTTACTGGCTTGATTTGAAAGTTAGGCAATAGTTAGCTAAACTCTGTTTTAATAGGTAAAATGTCTTAAGTTTAAAAATCTTTTTTGGTATAAAATTTTCTATCACATGGGATTTAATATTTAGAAATGATTTTGTGTTCCTCTCCTGCTACCTCTGCACGTTTGGTACTGTCCATAGTGAATAAAGCATAGCCAGTTGCTCCTTACCCATGGGGGGAAAAACAGCATTCTTTTCACCTCTGCCTTTGCCTAGCAACTGTCTGACATCATTGTGGAAAGGAGCAACTCAGCATGGCCTGCTTCTTGCTTTTGCTACCCACCATTCAGAGCACTGTCATAGTATTGGAAATTGTGTCAGTATGTCCTTTTACAGAGTTTCAGAGTTCTACCCAGTGGGCTAGTGATTACCCGGATTACTCTCACGTTCAGTTTGCAGTTGTCATCTATCCCATGTTCCCCAGCTGTCACCTGTCTTGTGTAGCACGTTGAATCTGTTCTGCAGGATGCATTCATTACTTGTGTGTGAGGGTGGATTGGCTACATTACAGGGCATCATTTTTGACCTTTAACATGAGTATGGCTCCTAGGTGAAGCTGATAAAATTGTTCAAGAGGCCAGACGTGACATTTGTGTTAGGTCCAAGCCTTACAACCAGATAGAAGCTATTTAAAGATTTGGAAAAATGAGACAGGAAAGACTATCATTTGAGAGGCTGTCAGAAAGCATAGTAATAATGTGTTCCAAAAGGAAGCAGGAAACGATAATAGGAGCTGCAGTGTAGAAGCCTAAGTGTCATGATACTGTTTTGTGAATTAAAATAATTGGGCACCTTGACATTTTTTTGAGTGGAGGGGCGAGTTGGCATCTATGACAATTATAACTTGGAGTTCTTAGCATCTTTTAAATCAACTTTTAGTAAAAAGTCAAACAGTAATCTTGTAATTTTTAGGATAGATTTTATTTTTCTGAATTATCTCTTGTCATTTGATAGGTGATCAGGTTTTGAGGCAGAATATAGCTTATTGGTTAAGAGCATGGATTTTGGACCTAAACTTCAAATCCTGACTCAGGGATTTGGGACAAATGATTTCATTTTCTCATGCTCCTTTTTCTTCATCTGCAAAATGAATTAGTTTCTACTGTGTAAGGTTGTCGTATGTATTACATGTGTTAATATTTATGAGGTAGTTAGAACAGTGCCTGTTAGGTTCTTAGTGCTATATGAGTGTAAAAAAAGGATAGATCTTGACTCCAGCATTCAACTTTTGCTTTTCTTCAGGAGTTTCAAATATTGAGAGGCATTGGTTTAGCCACTGATCCTGAAATGGGATTACTGCCTTTGGTTTGTTCTGGCGCTGGTTATTCATTCATTATTTAACAAGCAATCACTGGGGCACTGGTGAGACATTTTTGACCCTTAAGGAGCATATGCTTAATTAGAAGGGATAAAATGTACACTCAGTTCAGAGTAAATTACGATGAAGGCCAAAGGGATGCAGAGAAGAGTACTTGGATGGAGACAGTGGAGGAAAGCTTCATGGGCTTTTGAATTTGGCTTTGGATGGATTTTTATAGATGAAGCCAGATAGGGGATTATTAGCAAGTATACTAAAAAGTATTGTAAAATAAAAGTAGAGTGAGTCGGGTGGGCAGAGAATTAAGAAAGGATCAAATCTAGAGTGATTAATAGCCTAACAACAGACTGTGCAAATGGTTCAGATACAGGCATACCTTGCTTTATTGCAGTCCACAGTTGTTGCATTTTTTTAACAAATTGAAGGCAAGACCCTCCACCAGCAGAAAGATTATGACTTGTTTTATTGTGATGGTTTACTGTGGTAGTCTGGAACCAAATCTACAGTATCTTCAAGGTGTGCCTGTAGTTACTTCCTAAAGAGAGCAATTCGTGTAACTTTCCTGAAATTCAGGTGTCCTCGTCTATAAAATGAGGAAAATGGACTAATTGATTTTTAAGTCTCCCACCGGTTTGCGGATTCCAAAATTATTAGTGTCCACTGGATGCAAAATCATGTTCAAAACTTTTTCTCTGAAGTTTAATACACACACAGAAAAGGGCACAAATCATTGGTGTTCAGTATGTATCATATCCCTTCAAATTGTGAGATTTATTTACTTATGTGGTATTTTGATTCTTTGATTGATGTCGGTGTTATTTATACTACACATTTCACAAAGACAGGTTCACATTTGTAGCCACAGTGCTAGCCATGTTTCTTAGTGTTTGTTAAATTAGCACATGGAAGAATTTATTTAGGTTAAGTTAGGATCCGATTTAAGGGGCCTTTGCAGGTGGAAATTCTAGAAGGACCTGGTTAATTCACTTGAGTCACTAAGAATGTTCCATAGGTTCCTGGGGTTAATATCACATAGTAAACAGTGACTGAGGTCTCAGGGCTGATATAGAAGGCACAAATCTTACCCCCTGGGAATTAGAGCTAGAACCAGGATAGGAACAGTCGCATTACAAGCTTACACATACTTGGTGTTATATATGGCTTGTAACCAACCGCTAGAGAAACTTAACCAGACATATTGAACACCCTTTAATACTGTCCCCCATAGCATGGGGAATGGTCTTACAAGTGAAGTTACTGGTCTACAGGTTTGGGGCACAGAGGAGAGATTTAAGACTGGGAATGGAAATTCGAGTCATCTGCATATACATGGTAATTGAAAGCAATACTTTTGGAAGTGAACAGGGACAAGAGTATAAAGACATATGTCACTGTTGAGCCTTAAAATCATCTCAGTATGTGAGCATCAGTTAGGTGGCAGAAGTGAAACCTTAAGGACAGAGGAATATCTGCAGTTACTGTTTTGCTTTAGAGGAAAGGGAATAGAAGAGATAGAATAACAAACTATTTGAGTTGGATGTATGTGATTTTCTCTGTGGCTTATCTGTTTCATGGTAAATTCTATTATAATAGAATTCTATTGTCCATTTGACTTTGGGATATTTGACTCATTGATTTATTCAGTAGTTATTGACACTGAATAAGTAGACATGATTCTTATTTTTCTCACGGGATTTGCTTGAATCTGGCACATAAAATAACTGTACAAAATAAGATCCTCTGTGTCATTATCCAGATCCCTTACTTGTTAACAATTTTGTTCATTCTCCTAAACATAAACACGAGTTGTTTAATTGGCTTGGAGAAACTTTTAGTGTTAAATATGTTGTTCAACACTTAAAAATACCTTGGAGATTTTCTAGAATATAAGAGCACTGTGGTAGTTATCTTGCCTAATATTAAATAGCCGTTGATGTCTTATGGAAGCTTAGGGAGCCATTCATTTAAAAAATAGGTCCTCCTTGTATTCTCAACTGAATTTACTTTCCTTTTTTTCTTTGCAAAGCATTTTTTTTTATCAATAGGACCCTGTTTAAAAAAAATGTTTTGTTCTCACTACTTAGTTCTTTCCTAAGTTATAATCCTCTGAGCACACTGAGCTTTCCAAATCAACTACACGTAAAGTAACAGAAGACTGCAGGTGGGAAGAAGGAAGAGTAGCTGAATTTTCAAGATACAAAAATCCTGTTACCATGCAAATACCTTTTCTTATTCTTTTAGTTTCTTTTTCTAATATGTATGTATATCAAACAAAAAATAGGGAAGGATCAAATAGAATTGTATACATGCATTTTTGTGTATAGTCTTCCATTTGGTTCTTTCGGTAAGGGTTTATTGAAATCCTGCTCTTTGTATAGCACCATGTAGGTAATAGTGTGTTGGGGAGCTCAGAAAAATGAAAATCTCTTGTGTATAGGGCTACAAACTATTTTAAGACAAAAAAAAGGGCGGGGAAGGAAAACAGGCATATAAAATACAAAATATTTTGTTTTCATCATTGATTTCCAGAGTCTCAACTAAGGTGCCATCTCTCTGTAACTTCAGAGCATTTTGTACCTCTTAGGTCATAACATAACTTATAAAACTACCTAGCTAGATTATAAACCCCTTAAGAAAGAGTATGACTCAGTCAACTTTGTGTTGACAAGGAGAAAATTCTGAGATTTCCTAAATTATAGTGGGCCAGAGGGTGGAAGGAAGAGAAAAAAAAGGGTCAATTAACAACTGCAGTGCAAAACCAACTTCAGACTGCTCACACTTCTTCGTGTATGTTGCAATTAATATAAATTCAGTTGTCTGTTTCCAAGATTATCGAAAAGAGGGAATAGCCAGGCACTGTGGCCCCCGGGAGCCTCTGCTGCTGCTTTACGTGTGAGCTCTGTGGACCCTGCTGCAGACTCTGCTTCACCTTCTCCCCTCTTCTCTGTCTGTAGCTCACATAAATTCTTTCAGAATGGCTTACATCTTTTACCCCCTACCTGATGTGTGAAAACGCTTGCAAAACTCAGGGCGAGAGACAGGACTAGGACTGTCTTTTCTACCCGGCCACACTGCTCATGTTTTAGATTCCATGCTCCGAGACCTGTCTTCTCTTTCGTTAGCTCTGGCCTACTAAACCCTTTCTTTTGAAAAAGACTTTCAGCTGTGGGAGTTAAGATTTTTGTGCTCTTTTCATGTCTGGTGATGGCATGGGAACTAAAAGCCAAGAATTCCTGTGCTTCCTAGATTAGTGTCACTTTTATTAGTGTCAGTTCTTGGATAATGTGTTGAGTTTAAATAGTTTTGGGGTGGCAGAAGTATATTTTGGAGCGGGGGAAAGAAAAGTCTGAGCAGTTGTGGGCTTGGACTTGGACATAGGATATTAGAGAAATCTTCCAGACAGTGGTCTGATGAGAGCACAGAGTTTTTGTTGAGGAGCAGTGGGAGAAAAGGTTGTGAGGAGGACCAAAGTTTTGCCACCTCAGAGTATACCTTTTGGGGTATTGATTTTAAGCTGGTTATTTAGAAACATAAGACTCAGAAAGAACCTTTCATCCTCTTCCCGTACCTGCCCAAAGGAATTCAGATAGAAAAACCTGCTTCAAGGAGGGAACCATAACATATTCACCTTAGCACAGGGGTCCCCAGCCCTGGGCCACAAACCATACTGGTAAGTGGCCTGTTAGGAACCCAGGCCGCACAGCAGGAGGTGAGCAGCGGGTGAGGGAGCAGAGCTTCATCTGTATTTGAAGCTGTTCCCCAGCACTAACATCGCCACCTCAGCTCCACCTCAGACCATCAGGCATTAGATTCTCATAAGAGCACTGGTCCCTGGTGCCAAAAAGGTTGGGGACCGCTACCTTAACACATATGGATTAAGTATGGCAGACAGGAAGAAGTCTAGCAAAGCCTGTTTGTTGAACTTACTTCTTTGTCCCATTGTTTCTGGGTGGCCATGTTTACCACATGGTTGCTCTTCCTCAGCTACCTGTAAATTGCCTACTTTCCTTTTGAAATCCCAGACTCCTGCCCCCTTCTCCTTTGTCCAAAGTGGCATATAAACCTCTCCTGCTCAGTGTGTCTTTTTTGGGTCTCATATCTCATCCCCCCTCCATGTGTACATCCCTAATAAACATTGGGAATCTTCTCTGTTTATCTATCTCATGTTAATTTGATTATTTGCCCAGCTAGAACTTAGGTGGGGGGAAAATTATTTTTTGTACCCCGACAGTTGTCTGGCTTGTGAGTTACCAGATTGTGAAGAACTTTCTAATATTGAGTTTTAAGAAAATTGAAAGTAATACACACATGCCAAAGAATTAAAAGAATATGGTATATGGTCATTAAATATTCGTTAATGAATGACAAGTGGGTCTGAGTCCCCTTCTTTAAGAACTCACTATTTCTTAATGTATCCTTTAAGGAGTTCTCTATATAAGTATTACATACCTCAGATGAGAGGATATCATAAATTAGGTGATGTGTCATGATTTATTTAATCATTTCCTTGTTGGTGGAAATTCAGATTGTTCCCAGACATTTGCTGTAATAAGCAAGGCTGGAATGAATATTTTTGTCCAAGTGCCTTTACAATTAAAATATTTTAATTAAAATTATACATGAACACAGTTGTAAGGTCAGTAGGGCAGACTATAATGAAAACATTCTTTTGCCGCATTCCTTATCCCCCTTGAGTTCTATACTCTAGACACAACCTCTTTCATCTTTTTTAGTTCAAGCATTCTGCATTTCCAAATAATGTTCTTATTTCTAGTTCTTGATATTTTTGTTTTGGACACTATTTATTAGCTTCCTAACTTTCCACTCTGAAAGATGAGTTTTCTTATTACCTATTATGTATTAACTTTGAAAATGACTGGATATAGAGTTCAAAGTATAAAATGTTCAATTATTATTTTGATGGCCAAACATCTCTTGTTACCCTTGACATTCTTATTCTATTCTGATATCTTTAAAAATATAGATACATGACAATCTTATTATATCTTAATTGATGGAAGCTTTGGTATCTTATCTAGATACCTTTGGCATTTTGAATTTTCAGTTTTGCAAGCATTTAAGTGGATCTCCAGGATAAATTCCTGGCAGTGGAATAGTTGAGATAAAGTTGGATGCGTTTACAATTTTGATAAATATTACTTGGCTGTAATAAAATTCTTTCACTTCAGTATATCTTCTCAGCTAAGCTCTAGTCATTGTCAGAAAGCCTGGCTTTTACACAGATCAGTACCACCCTTTGTGTAGTGTATCTCTCCTTTGAGCTTTTGCAAGTGTAAAAAATAATACCTCCCCGCCCCTTCTAAGTTCTTGCTGGGCTAATAAATCAAATTAACATAATACAGATTAACAAGAGGAAGTGTCCAAAATTTATTACAGATGTACAAGTGGGGGGGTTATGAGACATGAGACTCAAAAAGACACATTGGACAATTGAGGTTTATTTGCCATTTTGGACAAAGGAGAAGGGAGTAGGGGTCAGAAGTTTCAAAGGGGAGGTAGGCAATTTACAGGTAGCTGAGAGAGAGCAAACATGTAATCAGATTCTTGCTGGCCACCCAGAAACAGATGGGAAGCAGAAGAAAGTTTTATAAACCGGCTTTGCTACATTCCTCCTTGTCTGTCATCTTTAGTTTGTATTATGATGCTAAAGTATTGTTCCCTTCCTGAAGCAGGTTTTTCTACCTGAATTCCTTTAGGCAGGTAAGGAGGAGCGTCAAAGGTTCTTTCTGGGTCTTTTGTTTCTTAATAACTAGCTTAAAAACAATACCCTAAGAGGCCTATTTTGGGGTGGCAAAACTTTGGTCTCCCTCAAGCTCTTCTTTCGAAGTTGACACTTCCCTCTCCCTGCTCCTTCCCCTAATACACACACATGCACATACTTTTCATTCACTCTTCCAAGGCCTTATGTCTCAGGAGCAACAAAAAACATATTCTAGCTCAATAATTAGAAGAATTAGTGCAACTGCTCGATTATTTATAGACATTAGGTTTATTATTAAATATGCTATAGCATCTTATTGCTAGGGTAAAGGGTACAAATTATAGATAAAGGGTTCAGAGTCATCTTAGGAAGGAAGTGTAAGTTTGGAAAAAGAATTAAGGCACTGAGTTGAGTATTTTCAGAGAAAGCCAGATTGTTGTGGACTGCATCCTAGAGGTAGGCTATGTTGATAGATAAGAAAAAAGCAGCTTAGGAAATGCTGAAATAGGTAGATTAAAAAAAAAAGTGGAAGGAAAGGTTTCAGGAAAGAAGGTGATGTCAGTGTTATTTGACAGGGTGGTCAGGGAGAATGAGGACCAAAAATGCTTTGGAGGACAGTTTCAGCAGTGGGAAGGTAAAGCCAGCAAGGTAAGGAGATGTTTTTAGCTGATATAGAGCACTTATTTAAGAAATTATATCTGCAAGGAAGGGGAGAGCTGGGGTAGAAGGTAGAGTGGGAGGCATGGTCTAAAGAATTTTTTTAGGTCGAATGGGAGATTATCTGTGCATGTTTAGATGCAGATGGAAAAAGGTAGCTGTAATGATGAGAATAGGATACTTTAGGAGGCCATAGAGAGGATGTGAGATCTAGAGACAAATAGAGAAGCACATTTTAGGAAGCAGGTTGACTGAAGGAGAACTTTTCCTCTGCACCTGGAGGGAGGGGTAAGATTATGGGTGAAAAGGTAGGATTGAGCCTACGTGGTGAAAAGCTCACACCATTTGGCTCCAGTAAGTTTAATAGGATTTAGGAACATGGAGGTTGTTTTGAACAGCTGTCTATTCATTTCTTTGTTTACTCACAGAACATATAATACATCAATTTGATAGAGGTACAGAGCTGAAAAAGCTACCAAATAAATTTATAGAGACATATTTTTATATCTTTCGAAGGCATTTTATAATAGTTATTCATAGCCTGACAGCAGGTGAGGAAGGAGTGGACTGTGGGAATTATCTAGCATTATAGATTTGCATCCATGAGTGTCTGAGAAGTCAGGGGAAGTAGGATGGTGGTAAAGATGGCTCCAAAGTAGTTAGCTCTGTGGCCTGGGCTGGGCTGGGCATCAAGGAGCTAATGGACTGCATGGAGTTCTCTCATGGTGGAGAGCAAGCGGAAGGTGGAGGTTTGGTCAAGGTGATGCAATAAAAGAAACAGAGGATGTTGTGATAGGAGGAGGTGAGGTAACGTCACTTTTGAGATCTCAGCGGCAGAGCTCATAATGAAGTAGAATTCAATATGATTGAGAGAGGAGAGATTAGTTTTGGTAGGTCAAACAACGAACAAAAATTATAGAAGCAGCACGAACGTTGTGACAGAGATCATCTTAATTGCCAGAATCACAAAAGTGACTGGCAATCCCAAGTCATATTTTTATCACTGTGTTCTACATGGTATGATAGAGAAATCAGATATTGGGAATTTTTAAAAATTAATAGGTTTTATAATGTCAGCACCATTTCGGTAACTTTAGAATAACATTGTGGGGGCATACTCTGTTTTTAATACTCTTAAAAGCTCATTTTTACTCTAAGTTCATATCTGTTAACATGTGCAGTGCGATACCTTTGATCTTTTAAGAAATGTGGAAAACTATTGATGTGGTATGTGTACAGAGTATATGGATAATAACATAAACAGCTAAAGGTCCTGGGATTAGTGTAATAAACCAAGCACAAAAAAATGTTAATCCTTTAGAAACTTTACTTCTGTTTGCTCTTGCTACATTATGCCCTCTAAATATAATGACTTGATGTATATTTAATTAGTAAGGACTGTTACCTTAGGATTGTCAAACATACCAGGTATTTTGGTGAAAAATGTTGGGAATAATTGTGTTTCTGTTTCTTCCCCCAATGCCATGAATCTCTTTCAGTCTGCAGATTGCCAACCTGATGATTTCTATTTACACTTGCTTGGGAACAAAACAATTGACTTCCTGTGAAATGAAAGAATGCCTGTATTTTTGACAAGGCATCTATGAAAAATAGATGACTACTTAACAATAGCTGGGAACCAATGTTTTTTTTTTTTTATGGGAACATTGAGTCCTTATAGGCAAGGTGACCAGATGTCTGATTTTCCTGGGACAGACCTGGATTAGACCTGCTGCTCCAGCATCCTATCCAGTTATCACTTCTCTTTACTCTCAGAAATGCTCTCATTTGGATGGTATACTGTATGGTCATTCTACTTGTGGATCTAATTTTGAGATTTATGATCTACACTTTGGATTGTTAGGTGAAGATGTATCTTAGTAGTTGAAAGAGCAGCCAGTGGTTGATTTTGCCTGTTGTAAAGGGTTCAGAGATGCTTGAACAAAGCCGTTCCTTTCCATGACTTACCAGTATATATGTTATAAAAAAAATGTTATAATTTATACTGAGTTTGGTAGTTGCTATTTGAGTTCAGCAGATGTGTTGCTAAACCAAGACAAATACATCCTTAATATCTTCTGCTTTGAGAAGGAGGGAAATATGGTAGTGTTGGATCTTGGATTTATGAAATGTTGGGTATAGATTGTTTATCAGTGACTGAGTCTTGATTGTTTTCCTTTCTTCAAACAGTGCTAATATTCTGAGGGAGCCTGTGTGTTTAGGAGGATGTGAGCACATCTTCTGTAGGTAAGTAGTTTTGGCTTGATATACATGATACATATATCATTATATATGGTTCCTATTAATTATGTTTTTTGTTTTTTTGTTTTTTTTTTTTTTACAAATAACAGTTATGTAATCATATTGATAAGATTTCCTTATGTTTGTATAACTCTCAGGATGCAAAGTAACTTACTATACATTATCTCATTTTCACCCTTATAACGGTCTTAATTTACCTATAAAATCAAAGTTCAGAGGATGACTTGTCCAAGGTTACAAAGCTTATTTAATAAATAGCTTTCCTAAGCTTGGAGCAAAAACTTAATATCTATTATATAATTCAAATATGCCTTTTTTCCCAGTTAGTTTTGAATCTAGATTGTCCAAATTATGAAAGTTTAGTTCATACTTTATTAGTTTCCTAGGGCTGCGATAACGAGTAGCAACAACTGGGTGGCTTAGAGCAATAGAAATTTATTGTCTCACTTCTAGAGGTTAGAAGTCCGAGAGCCAGATATCATCAGCAGGTTTGGTTCCTTCTGGGGGATGTGAGGGGTAATCTGTTCATGCTTCTTTCCTACCTTCTGATGGAGAATCTTTGGCTTCTGGCAATCTTTGACATTCCTTGGCTTATAGATACATCACTCTGGTCTAGCTTCATGTTCACATAGTGTTCTCCCTTGCATGCATGTCTGCCTCTATGTCCAGATTTCTCGTTTTTATAAGACTATCAGTTGTATTGTATTAGGGCTCACCCTGATGATATCATTTAACTTGATTATCTGCAAAGACTTTATTTTCAAATAAGATCACATTCACAGTTACTAGAGGTTAAGACTGCAGCATCTTTTTGAGGGGACACGATTCAAGCCATAACAGTTATAATAAAATTATACGTGTTATAATATGAATGCCCTAGCTTATAGGTTAGAATATTAGATTTTCATATCATTCTCTTTCTTATTCAGGCCAAATCAATTTGAGGACTGAATGTCTTAGTTTAATTGTCTGTGAGACAGGGTTAATATAGCCTCCTTTGAATTAATCCTTTAATTATTTCAAGTTATGACTATGAAACTGGCTTAAGCAAACTGCAATATGAAATTTAAGTTCTTATGAAAATAATTTACTGTGTGACTTCAGTGGGCAGGGGATGTATGGGAGGCAGCTGTGCTTGGGGTCCCAATTTTGTTCCTAGAAACATAGATCTGTTATATGGGGCATATTTGGCAGGAGGATGGGGTAGGAAATCGTACCTGTTAACTCCATTCAGACGATGAAAAGGAATTTCAGACTTAGTATGTTCAGGGCAGATCTGTTGATCATCATTTCCTTCAACCTGTTCCTGCCTCGGTGATCTTCATAGCGGTAAGTGTACCACTGACTGCAGCGTGGCTCATGGCGGAGACCACAAGTCATACCTGCTTGCCCTTTTCTTCCTTTTCTCACATCATTAAGTTCTGTCACTTCTACCTCAGAATGTGCTCTGAATCTTGAATTTTCCCACTCTTCTCTGTATTTACAATCGTTATACTTTGGTCAAAGCTACCATCATATTATCTCTTCAGACTATCGTAGTAAGTTAATAACTGGTCCTCTTTCCCATTTTGCACATTCTTGTCAGTGATCTTACAAATGTAAATCACATTCATATCACTACCCTCCTTAAAATCCTTTGGCGGCTTCCTATTACAATGAGGCTAGAATCCAAACTCTGCACTGCGGTCCACCAGACCCTGCACAGGACCTGGTTCCTGCCTCCCAGCCAGACCACGCTCCCCCAGCGCACGTCGTTCTAGCCACCTTCTCCTTTCAGTACATGACGCATGTCAGACTCACTCCTGCCCCAGGGCCTTGACACTCGCTATTCCTTTCCTCTGGAATGTATTTCTACTGAATTTTTCTGAGGCCATATTTCAGCTCAAATGTCACCTCCTCCAAAAGGCCTACCATCATCCCCTTATGAAATGATGCCTTTCCTTGTTGCCACTCTGTAGCAAGCAGATTTAATTTATTTCAGCTGATGCACTCATTGTTTATGGCAGATGAGTTGCAAAGCTGCCGGATCATAACAAACGCCATGAAATTATATGTAAAGTGTGTGTGAGGGAGAGAGACAGAGACCGAGACCCAGACCTTTAATTGGATTCTAAAGGAGTCTGGGACTTAAAATGGCCAATGAAAGATTAAGAGAGTCATGAGAGCATCTGTAAAGAGAAAATGGTCATCTGTATATGACATAAACATAAGAAAGAATCGATTCAGTGCAATTTTGCTTCATTTTGATCATAAGCTGCTAAGAATTAAGGTAGCTATTTGTATTCTTTACAGATTTGGAGTTACGTAAAACTGCTGAGCAGTACTGTAAATACAGTTTTAAAAGATGGTTTTGATATCCAGTCTAATTGAAATGTAGAAGTTGGGGGAGGTTGTAGGAGCACAGGCTTTTATATCATTGCTAGTGTGTAGTTTCAAGGTACTTCCATGCTAATCCCAGATAAAAGTAGTCCACATACTCACTTTAAGATATAAGTCATTTAAGACATATGACAAGAAGATTTGAAAGTTTTGGTCTCAGACCACTTTATACTTTTAAAAATTGAGAACCCCGTAGAGCCTCTGTGTGTGTGTGTATTTACCATATAAAAGACATTTTAAAAAATGCTAATTCAGTTAAAAACAACAGCAATAAACCCATTACATACTAGCACAAACAATACTTTTTGGGGGGGGGAGTAGCTATTTTATAGACCAAAGAAATAGAGAAATGTCACTGTTTTACATTATTATAAATCTTTTTTATTGTCTTGCTGAATAGAAGTTGGCTAAATTCTCATATCTGCATATGTATTCTGTCTGTTGTAATATATTTGATTGAAGAAAATCTGGTCTTACATATATATGTAGTTGGAGAAAGGAAGAGTATTTTAGATAATTATGGATATTCTTTTTTGATACTATATCACTTCTTGGCAAATGATAGTTTCTTAAATTTGTTACAGTGTGAAATCTAAAACCATGCCAATGAACATTTTGTACTGTTACATTAAATTTCATTGATTTAATCCTCTACTTTGAATGGATATTTTACCCAGCATGATTTTATGACATCATGCATTAGTCATTTGAGAAGTATTGGCTCACTGAGTTATGTAGATGTATTGGAGAATTACATATTTCCCCAGAATATTCTGGATTAATGTATACAAGATAATTTGTGAACAATTATAAGAAACATTATGGAATATATAGAGTAGGCTGATCTGAGTACTGGTGTGGTGCTGGGTAAGTGTCTTAAACTGACTGGGTCTCATTTTCTTCAGCTGAAAATGAGGCAGCGGTTTTTGATGAATAGATTTTTATTACATTTCACTAGTGTTTCTCAAATAATTAAGTGTTGCACAGCATTGATTTAAATCGCCTGAGGAATCAGTTTACCTACTTAAATATTAGGGTTCCAAGTCAACTAGAAGCAAACAAATTCAAAGAAGTTCCTTTCTTTGCTAAAGAAATTTTACCTGTATTGAATCTAGTGATCTGCTTCCAGCCCCAGTATAGTTTATAGATTCATTTTACATTACTGAGTTGCTTTGATTCAGGACTTATGCTAGGATCTAAGGGATACAAAGATTAGAAATGCCACAGGCTTCTGAAGGGAGCTCATATTGTAAGAATTCTCTGTGCCTACAAATGAGTGGGTCACATGAAAAGAGATGGGGTTTTGGGGGCAGACATGGCTTTTACGACTATTACATTACCCAGTCCTGCTATATAGCCCATCTGGTGAGGCTAAGAAAGGAATAGATTTATAGGTTTCTTATTTTGGAATTCACAGAGAGGCTCCAGGAGAGATTCTGAACCCCCTTTTCTACAAGAGCTTATGTATGTCTTCATCAGTTTTGCAAAGGGTTTGTAATCCCAACCGCCAAAGTTAGGAAAACCCTTCTAACTATAAGACTGTAAATCCTGGACAAATAACCCAAGGTAATTTAATTGAATCGACAGATTATAAAAGTGTCTGAAAGAACCAAAGATCTTTTCTCAAAAACTGCTTTAAAGCCTCTAGACACTTGTCCAAAAGCAACAAAAATATTTTTCCAGTCTCTTTACTGTAATTCTAAGTTTTTCTTTGGAGCCGTGTTAGGTTTAGGATAGGAAAAGTTGAGATGCATATCTGCTATGCATTAGGTACTAAATATGTTTATGTCTCCCTGCATACTCTTGCTTTAGAAACTATAGATGTATTTGCAGACTTATGTCTGGCCAAGTTAAGTCTCTCTGATGCAAATTACCTAAGCAACTTTAGATTTAGATTCTGTGTGTACTTTTATCACATCCTTTCATAAAACATTGTTTTAACAAATATTTTATAATTACCTGTTTGTTGGAAAACCTTTTCCTCATTTACTTCTGTTCTAACTCTGTTTATGCTTATTTTTTGGAATTCAGATTCTGTTGAATGTGTTGATAATTATGTATTTTTGATCCTTTTAAAGTAACTGTGTAAGTGACTGCATTGGAACTGGATGTCCAGTGTGTTATACCCCAGCCTGGATACAAGATGTGAAAATAAATAGACAATTGGACAGCATGATCCAGCTTTGTAGCAAGCTTCAGAATTTACTACATGAGAATGAGCTTTCAGGTAAGAAATATCGCTGTTTCTCTTAGTTAAATAACTGATGAATTCATATTGATCACAAAGTATGTAAAAAATCTATCAGGAATTTTGAATGGCGTATTTTAGATTTTAAGATTTATAGAATCATTTTGAGTGACAGATACCTTAGAGATAATTAAGTCTGATCCCATTTTTTTTATAAGTGAGAAACCAAGGTCCAGAGAGGTTAAATGATGTTGCCTAAATTCACACTTGTAGTTAGTACCAGAAGCAGGAGAAATAGGGTCCATTTCTTCTGATTGTCAATTAGACACTTTTTCTCCACTTTCACTGCCTGCTTTTTAGTTATGATAATTTCCATATAATATATACAGAATAGTAATTTTGTCTTTAATATTAGTGATTTTTGTCTTTACACTCACTTAAATATACATTTACAAGATAGAATACAACCTTCTTCCATGGATCACTTTTCTACACTGAATTAATTAGATGAACACATTTTGAAAGAGCAAAAATCTAATACTCATTTTTTCTATTTAAATGGGGGTTAATGTTTTTCAAATTGTTCTTGGACTCTGTGTATTAACTATGTAACTTCCCCTTCTGCTTTCTGCTGAGAACTAATTAGCTGTGGAAAGTGTTTTGAATCATCGTAATTAGATATTGGAATTGCCTTTTTATTTACCAAATCACATCATTTTAGCTTGTGTTTCTTTATGGGAGAACCTTTTCTTAACTGGCAAGATGTAATGATGATTGATAATGCTGATATAAAATGGTTGAATTTCTGTTTTTAAACCTTTTGATCTTAGTTTTCCAACACTTAGTTTTCCAACATGTTGTGTCATTGTCAACTATTAAAGGTGAAATGATTAGACAAAATAAAGAAACAAGGCAAACACTTCAGTTCTTATCAACCAGGTCCATATTTTAAGGATTTAAATCATAGTTACCTATGAAAGTTTTCTTCATCTTGTTATTTGATTATGATTCTAGACTCCATTCTTTATTATAAAATGCGCTATAGTGATATAATTTTACTTTCAGATGTAATTATTATACAACACACACATTTAAAAAATGTGTTACCGTTTTGAAAAATATAGTATTTTGTTGTAAATCTCTTTAGAGCACAGTGAGGAAAAGTTTTATGATTAGTTCATCTGTTTTCCTTCTTATTCAGAGACAGTGCTGATAGTGTTTATTTTCTAATTAGATTAGTGTATGATTAGGCTCCTCTCCCCCCTCCTCCCACCTCCCTCCCCTTAGATACCTTTGATTAAAGCAGGAGTTATTAATCAAGAGTTCTCATCTATGGCAATGTTGGGGGTGGAGGGGAGGGTTATGAGCATCTTGAATTAAGTGTACAATATAAAACATGTTCATGTCCATGTGAAAGTGGCTTTCATCAGATTCTTAACCCATTTCCCATCTGCCCCGAGAATTCTCGCTGGTGGCACTTGTGGGTGCAGCGTTTACCCCGAGATAACTCACGTTTTATAGTTCTAACCTTACCCCCAAAGTTTGCCACGAAATATCTCGCTTTTATTATTACCTTTGCATCGCTCTAGTATGTCGATAGTCTTTGGAAACAAATGACATCACTGTATTTATAGCATTCTGTTTTTAATAGTGGTATTCCATTTACAAAATACAGTAATTTTGTCAAATTTTAGAAAATGTAGCATTCCTATGTGTGATGTTAACATTGTTCTCAAACAGTTGTTAGCTGGAGATTCATTTAATGAATTTGATTTATATATACATTTCTGTTACATTAGGATTAGAGACAAGTTCTGTTTAGAAATAACTCCAAGAACAGTTTTTATATTTAATTTCACTTTGAAAACCAATCAGATTTGCTTCAAAGAGTGGATTTATGTAAAATGGAACTAATGCTAGCAGCGAGCCACACTTTTTGAAAAAATGGGAAATGGGTTAAAGATGTATGATCTATTAGGAATGTTCGTTGTCCATGCACTGAAATTTGGGGTGTGACTCTGAGATTTGTGTCTTTCATGATGTTTTGATTTGATTCTCCAGTTACTGCATTGTAACATATTAGCTTACTAGGATCTTGTAACAAAGTACATACCACAAACTGGTGTCTTAAATTACAAATTTATTATCTCACTGTTCTGGAGGCGAGAAGTCCTAAATCAAGGTGAGATAAGGTTGGTTCCTAAAGGGTCTGTGAGGGTGGGATATTTTTCAGGCCTCTCTCCTTGGCTTATCGATGGTGATCTTCATGTTCACGTGCTATTCTCCCTGTAGGTGTGTTTGTGTCAGATTTTCCCGTTTTATAAGGACACTGGTCTTATTGCATTGGCATATTGCATTAGAGTCCCATCCTACTTGTTTTTACTAATTACATCTGTAATGACCCAAATAAGGTCACATCCTGAGTTTCAGACTCCAATATATGAATTTTAGGAGGACATGGCTTAACCCATAACAAGATACGTGACATTTTTTAATGGTGATGAAAGGGGAGGAGAGTAACCCTTAATGAATAGTCAGTTGTGGCATACTGAGGTGCTAGGTAGGTACCATGGGGTGCAAAGAAGATAGCTGACTTCTCAAGAAATTTTACTGTGATTAGTAGTGTTTGAATCATCAGTATGGTTTTCATATTTTGTGGTTCATAATTATGAAATGCCTTAATATTTCTACATTAAGAAGATATTTAGGAAAATTATTGAGTTTAGAACAAGTTTTTTTGTGTGAGACTTGAGACCTTTTAGAATGCTGTGTTTTTCATCTAAGAGTAGAGGTGGAGTTTTGGGAGAGAATTGTGGTGATTAATTTTCTGAAGGCCATTTTGTGTTCGTTTTCCTCATTATAATTAGTAATAATTACTTTAGTCCTTACCAGACTTCAGCAGTTCTGGCTTTAACATTACTTATTTTAAGATAAATTGAAATTTCAGATAAAATATAATCAGACTTTTAGGAACTGGAAGGTCATCTTTAATCTCTTTATTCTGTAGATGAGGAAATTGAGGACCTAGGTTAAGCAGAGCAGTTGTATTGTAAGTTTCTTTTTGTTTTAGCTTTTAGCATGTCACATTTGTCGAAAGTATAGATAGGTGTTCATTATATTTGTTTAATTGAATTGGAGAAAAGTTGAATTGCTAAGATTTAATTCATATCCCAGAAACTAAACTTAATTAAAGCAAGTAAAACAGTTTTAAAGCAAATTCTTAGATTTTTGTTTCAACAGTTCATTTTACAATAGTGACACCCTTTCTACTTTTATAAAAGATGATAAATAGAAATTTTATCTGAAATAAAAATTCTGAAATATAAATTTCTGTTCTGATTTGTAATTACCATTTGTGGAACTTTTTCTATTGATTGTAATGTAAGTTGCATTGTTGTCAACTTTTCCTCCTTATGTCCCCTAAAACAAACTACTAGCTTTGAAGAGCATTTCACGTTTTTTTTTTTTTTTAATTTCCCTGTGTTTCTTTGTAGTTTATTTAATATATTTTATGTAGTACCTTTAATTTTATATAGCAAGTACTTCTAAAACTAAAGTGGTATAAGGTGAGTGAGGTGAGTAGGTAGAGGAAACTATAGTTGAGACAAATAATAGTTGATCCTTTTTATAATAAGGAAATTGGTAAATGATCTCATTATAAAATAAGGCCATAAGATTTAATGATTTCCAATGTCTTGCTCCAGAATCACATGGTTAGATAGTCAGATGTTGAAGATGATGAATTAAGTGGAATGGTTGGCCATCTCCCACATTTTCTCTATTTTTTTTTTAAACCTGTAGTGCACAATTTATCTTCCAAATGAACCTTGTTACTTGCATTTACTCTAAAATATATAATTACTGTAATTAAGGTAGGTAATTAGGAAGAACTTAATCAAGTCATGGACGTAGTATATTGTAAATACTGGCGATAAAGAAGCCGGATTTATAGTCATACTTTCTACATCGCACTTCTAAATACTTGAACAGATTTTCCTTGGTTCAGTGTACTTTAAAGAGAAGAAATTGTCATAAATTTTTCTGACAACGATTTATGGATAATTTTACTTTATTCTTTATAACATACTCTGCTTTATACTAATGGAATCAAATTTAAAAGTTTTTATTTTCTCTTGCCCTTCATCATATTAAATCAGACCTTACAGGTGCTGGTCAGGTTCTGTGAAACATGCTGGTGTTGGTGGCATTTGAAAAGTACTTTGATTATGCTTTCAAAGATCACAATTCCCTTTTCTGTTTTCTGGTTTCAGGAGAGATGCTGGTCTTTCTGTGGTGAATTACATAGTGTTTCATATATGCTATGACTTTTTTTATAATAGATGAAGATGAGCATTTGAATAGCTGTGTTGCCTTTTTTTTTTTTTTTAGATAGTACTGAATACTTCTTAACTTACAAAATAATCATTCTTCAGTGAAGGCGTTAATGTTGCACAGATGGTAGCAAAGTACTTTCCTTTGATTTTTAATAAGGGACAAGTTTGTCAAAGAGATTTCTCAACTTCTGTTGTGAAACCTATAATAGAGGATAATTTGAAAGGCACACAATGTACATCATTATAATCCTTTGATGTAGATTAATGATGGCTAAATCGCATTTCCTAATTACCTCCCTTTTCTATAGTTCATTATTAAATTTTAAGAAAAACTTAGCTAAGCAGCTCCTTGGCGACAGGCGTATCTCTGTTCCTGGATAGTTTGTGATGTACTCAGAAATATTTAAATTCAGAGAATTGAATTCTTTTAAATGTCATCATTAAGAAACTTACTATGTAGAGGAAGGACCAGTATTTTTCTTCATGAAATGAATATGATAATTTATCATGCTTAGAAGAATTCACCCATAAAAACTGTTGTAGCTGTTAGCAGTGTGATTTATGTTCCAGAAGTGGTTGGTGGTTTTGCTTTTTATAGTTTTAACTTAGAAATCCAGAATTGTCACGTTTGTTGTTGTGGTCCTCGCTTAGTCAGGACAAGATGCACAACTAAAATATTCTTTAGTAAATTTAGTATTACTGGATGACTATTGAAATTATTGTGTACATATAAATTATATGAATATGTGCTTTCTTCATTATAAGTTAAAAAATACATACACCTGAGTGAAATTTGTTGCCTTTTTAGATTTAGAGTTTTTAATCAACTGAATGTGTTGTCATTACTTTTAAGCCTTAATTTTCTTTTAAACACCTAATTCTACATTTTGTAAACTTTATAAGCATTGAGGACTTCAGGATTTGACTTGTTTTTAGTTGAAAATGTCATCTTCTATATTTAAAATAAATTTAAAAAAATCAAATACAAGGTTTTACCAGAGGATTAACCTTTAGTTTTTGTAATCCTGAGTCTTTCTTAAGAAGTAATGCTGGTAACATCTCATTTTGACCTTTCCTCTAGACTTGAGATTATATCAGAAATGACTTAGATTTGAAATCTGCTTATCACTGCAGAGGAAAGACCTTGTTGAATTTAGAGATAAAGTTTCTGTGTAAATAGATACCTCATTCTGTTTGCTTTAATTTCCACTTTGTGGACCAGGTGACATTCTGCTAGGACATAAGAGTGCCAGAGGGTCTGCTCTTATTTAGATACGCAGTCCAGTAAACTCAGTTTATCACTGTACTGTCTTTCAGGTGTAGTGCTTCCATTTCCACCAGGTGGGTAGATGCTTTTTCGGAGTGGAGTGGTGTTCGAATTTCTTTGCTAGGCAGGGATCATATCTCTGAAATTTCTGTTTGAGATAAATACTAATTATTTGTTTTTCAAAATCCATTGTATTTTTTCTTAGCTATTTAAAGTGCTGTCTTTTACTCGGCAGATCTTTTTATAAAGACCGAACTTTTATACTCAAGAAACATGAGTTTAAAGAATAATAGAAGAATCAATTTTGAACTTTAGAGTAGTTTTGAGATTTTAGTTTACTCATTCTCTGCTGTATTAATAATTTTGAACTGATAAAATAAAGTGTTCTGTGTGAAGAAAAAATTTCTAGAAGGAATTTTAAAATAATATTTCATAATTTCCTTTTCTCGTTAATATTTAAAGACATGAGAGTGTTGAAAAGAAATTCATCCCAGAAACAATAAGAAAAATGAAGTTAAAATTGTCGTATCTCTTAAGTGTTAAAACTTCTCAAGAATAAGCATACTTGACAATTTTATATGACACCTTAGTCATGTCAGACATATTTATTTCCTACACATTGGATGTTTCCAGTCCTTAGGTGTAAGAATGTTTTTCTTAAGGTGACTTAGTTTTAGAACTTGGTTCATTAAAATTTTTCTTTAGATTCTGTAATGAGAAAAATCTATGAGAAAAATTTTATATAGATTTCTCTTGCGCTTAAATGAAGAATGACCTCTCAGGAGAAAAACATAATTCAGGTAGTTTCCTTTTTTTTTTCTTTTTAAAAAATAGGACAAAGAAAACATATTCCAAGTGTCCCAGTTGGTCAAAGGGGATTATTAAATCTGTGTTAATTTGGAGAGTAAACATCAGGCTGTGTGAGGTCATTTGTTAGCATTGTTAAACCTGCAAGGTCGTGGTTTTCCAGTTTCTCTGCCTTTCCTCTGTGTGTGTGTGTGTGTGTGTGTGTGTGTGTGTGTGTGTGTGTGTGTGTGTGTGTGTGTGTGTGTTTTGCTTTTGTACCTGAGATGGCCTCTTGGTAATCTAGTTTGTGTGTAGAAAAGGGCACTGGATTGGGAGTCAGGAGACTCCCTCTCTCTCTTTTCCTTTATTAACTCCTCATCTTTAAACTGAAAGAATTGGAAGAGTAAGCCTTAAGTTTTCTTCTAGCGTTAACTTGAATTCTGACCTTCCTTGTTTAAATGTTTGTCAGGATGTGAGGGAGGACATCAAATACTTTATTCACCAGCATTTTCTGAGCACTGTTTACTCACCACTGCGCTGAGCCAGCATGGCTTGGTTTTACTTATCTGAATGAGGTGGGAGGGGAGGAGAGAAGTTTAAGGAATATTTTTTGAAGAAGAATGAATGGGCTTAAAGGCAAAACATAGTAAAACAACTCGAATGGGGGTTATTGCCAGAATCAGAAAGTAGATAGCTGTACAATTCATTTACTGACTATTTCGTGAGCATCTGTTAATGGGCAAGATCGGTAGGTCTAAAAATACAATACATATAGAGATTATAATACAGTACAAAGAAAAAAATCTCATTTCAGCTGTGTGTGTCCTCTACTCTCACCCAATTACAGCAGTACTTCACTTCTGACACCAGATGTGTGGGTTTTCCATACATCATGCTATTCCGTGACACCAGCTGGGTGTCCTATAATTTAACTCAGTTCTGATGCTATCAGGAGATAGCGTCAGATCTCACAGGTTAAGGGTTCAGTCCCACAAGATGCCCTACTCTCTCCTGGATGCCAGTCTCAACTCTTATGTTGTGCTTGGCTAGACATCAGAGGGTCCCAAGACATTCTCAGGTTTGATTAATTTGCTAGAGTGGCTCACAGAACTCAGGAAAACATTTTACTTATTAGATTATTGGTTCATTATAAAAAGATATGATTTAGGAACAGAGAGATGGAAGCAGTGCATAGGGCCAGGTATGTGGAAAGGGGCGTGGAGCTTCCATACCCCGTCTGGGTATGCCGCTCTCCCAGCCTCTCCTGCGTTCACCAGCTCAGAGGCTCTCTGAGCTCTGTTCTCTTGGATTTTTATAGAGGCTTCATGACATGGGCCTGATTGATTAAATCATTGACAATTGATGATTGATTCAACTTCTAGTAGTTCTTCATCGTTAGAGATCAGGAGATGGGACTGAAAGTTTGAACACTCTAATCACATTTGCTTCCCCTGGCAACCAATTCCCATCCTTAAGGGCTCTCCAAAAGTCACTTTATTAACATAAACTCAGATGTGATTGAAAGAGGCTTATGGTCAAGAACAAAAGGCACCCATTTCACCTTTATCACTCTGGAGCTGTTTCAGGAAGTAGGAACACATATATACGAAAAGATGCCCTTATGGTTCTCATATAGGAAATTACAAGGGTTTTGGGAATTATGTGCCAGGGATAATGGACGAAGACCAAATATATATTTCCTGTCATCAATCACAATATCACATATAATCTGTACTTAATTAAAAGTTTAATGTTTACTTAGTGAAAATAGATATGAGTTTAAATGCCAGCTCTAGCAGCAACAATGTATATAACCTCAAGTTTTGTTTTCTTTTTGTTTAATTCATGTAAATATAAGAGAACTTTCTTTTTTACAACTGATTAAGCAATCTAAAAGTGTGCAGAGTAAAACATGGAAGTCTTCCTTTACCCTTTTCCCTCAACTGAAAAGCACAGGATCCCTGTCTTGTTTAACTGTCTCATCTTTTATGAATTTATGAAAATATTTGGACATAAGCATAATAAAATTTAAAAAACAAATGGGATTGTGTTACACTTAGTGTCTTGAAAATCTTTGCCTGTTAGTTGCTTTGCATATAATTGCTATGTAAGATTTTGTAATATAAATTCTCCATAGTTAATTGATTCCCAGTTGATGAACACTAACTTTTTTCCTGATTTATGCTATTATAAACATTGCGGCGATTAACATTCTTTTACACCTATTTTTGTAGACACATGCATGAATATTTTGTAAGATAGATTACTAGAGGTACAATTGCTTTGTGAAAGGGTGTATATATTTAAAATTTGCAAATATTTTATATTGTCTTTGATATACCTAGATTTGATTTGCTAATGTTTTATTTAGTAGTTTTGCATCTTTGAACATACTCGGCAAAGGCCTGTCGTGGCTTCCTGCACACGCTCTGGGTTGCAATATAGGAAATGCACTCTGAACTTAGGGAATTGACTGTTTTTATAGAAAACAGAAACAAGCCTCCTTTTTTTCTACAGGGAGGCGCTATCAGAGTTGCTTGCTACAAACACAGTCCTGAAAAGTGGCCTGGGTAAAGAGCAGCCAGGTCCTCCTTGTCTTCTTGATACACCATGCAAGATTCTGCAGGGATGCTCAGCACCCCTGGCAGATGGCCTCTCCCAGAATCCGTGTTTATTCTCTAGGTACATTTAGTGGTGTAAGTCAGAAACATTTGAATTATCCTTGTCACTTCCTTCTTGTACTCATTTCATCACAAAATCTTGTTGATTTTATCTCCTAAATATTTTTCAAATGATTCTATTACTTTTTCTACTACCACCTCCCCAGTCTGTTGTCTTCTAGTTATACTCCTACTTTGGGCTTTTAACTATTATTCTTGCATCCACTTTCGCCTTATTCCAATTTATTTTCCCACAGTCCAGCTAAGAGTGTTTTTTATAGTCTTATCTGTACACAACTTTCTTCCTTGGTCTCTGCAAGGCAGGTATACTGGCCATCTTTTAGTTCCTTAAATATATTATATAAACATATACCTTACTGCTGTGGATCTTTAAACATTTTATTGTCTTCCCATGTCTCTTGGTTTAGTTAGTTAACCTTTTAGATTTCATATCTGATACTTTGTTACCATTTCTTCTGCTATAATCCTTGCAAAAGCCACTATGATCTTAATCTTGGATGAAAGCCACATAATTGGTCACTATGTCCCCTTTTTTCTTTCTAAAGTTCCTCTACATAGGAGCCAGGTTGATTAATTTAAAGCATAACATTTTCCTTTCATGAATTGAATCTCGGTGAGATCCAGCTTGCTTCACCTGGATTATAATATCCCACTCATTCTTTCAGCAAATATTAATTGAGCATCTGCTGTTTGCTAGACACTGTGTAGGCACTGAAGTATGGCAGGTTAGAGACACAAATTTTGCCCTTGTAGAGCTTATATTCTGATGGGAAGAGACAGACAAGACACAAAAACATAAGTAAAATGAGTAGTGGGTGAGGGTTTGTAAGTTTAAATAGAGTGTCGGG
This sequence comes from Eidolon dupreanum, assembly GCA_028627145.1. Classification (NCBI taxonomy): domain Eukaryota; kingdom Metazoa; phylum Chordata; class Mammalia; order Chiroptera; family Pteropodidae; genus Eidolon; species Eidolon dupreanum. The sequence goes on along the minus strand of CM053503.1, from coordinate 153,755,872 downwards.
GATGATCTCACAAAAAATATGACATTAGAAGAATGACCTGAAGTTGGTGAGTGAGTGAGGCATATAGGTTTTGGGAGGAGAGTTCTCCAGGCAAAGGTCAGCAAGGGTGAACGTTCAGGGGCAGAAACACACTTGGTGTGTTTGAGGAACAACAAGGAGGCCCAGTAGCTGGAATGGCGAGTAAGGAGAGAACAGGAGATGAGATCAGGAAGGTAATGGAGGATCAGGTTCTTTCTGGCCTTTCAGATAACTACTAAGAATTTGGTTTTTATTTATTCAAGTTGGAAAGTTTTTAGTGGCTAGAGGGTTTTAGTGACATGATCTGAACAACTATAAAAGGATCACTGCAGTGTTGAGAATAGACTTATATGGGTGATGAGGCAGGGAATCAGGGAGATGACTTTGGAGGCTACCCTAATAACATAGCGAGAGACAATGATGTCTTACACCATGGCGGCAGGAGTGGAAGTAGTAAAGAGTGGTCAGATTTTGGATGTATTTGCAAGTAGAACTGATAGAACTTGCATTTTGCATCAAGGGATGTGAGATAGCAGAGTAAGTTTGACCCTAAGGTTTATTTCCTAAGCAGTTGAACTGATAGATGTTTCATTTACCTATTTGGGAAGAACTTTTGGAGAAGCAGATTTGGGAAGATGTGGATCAGGAGCTCCGTTTGAGTCATGTTCATGTGAGATGATTATTGGGAGTAGACATGCAGGTAGAGTTGTTAAGTAGGAGTTTGCAGTTCAGGGTAGAGGTCTTGGCTGCACATATCCATTTGGAGCTGTTAGTAGATATATAGATAGCAGTGTATATCAGGGGTCCCCAGCCCCTGGGCTGCGAACTGGCCCGTGGCCTATTAAGAACGAGGCAGCACAGCAGGAGGTGAGTGGCAGGCCAGAGGGAAACTTCATCTGTATTTGCAGCTGCTCCCCAGCGCTAGCATCACCACTTCAGCTCCACCTCAGATCATCAGGCATTAGATTCTCATAGGAGCACCGGTCCCTGGTGTCAAAAAAGTTGGGGGCCACTACATGTGCCTTTTCTATATTTTTCTTACCTTGTGCCAGCTAGGACTTTCAGTTATGATGTTGAATAGGAGTAGTGAGAGCAGACACCTTTGCCTCATTCTTGATAACAGGAAAAAGGTAATAGGATATAATAGTAGTTCCAGTCTTTCTGCTTTAAACATTTTACGAGCTGTGTGTATTTTTGTAGATGGTACTTCATCGGTTGAACAAGTTCCCTTCTGTCCTTAATTTGCTGATTCTTTTTCAAAATCATGAATGGACATTGGATTTTGTCAAATGTTTCTGTATCTGTTGAGAAAATCACATGGTTTTCCTTTAGTTTGTTGGTATAGTGAATTATATTGATTGATTTTAAAAAGTTTTTTTTTTTAAATTAAGCATCAGTTAACAAGTCTTAATTTTTTGACCACTGCATTTAAATCTATATCTGCCTATTAATTAATTAATTTAGTTCATTAGTGTGTATTTTCTCCATGGTGCTTAGCACCACCAGCATACTGTAAGTTCTGCTTATTTATTTGTATATTCTGTCTATACCCAGAAATATAAGTTCCCTGGTTTGTTCTCAACTGTATCTCCAGTCCCTAGAACTCTGTCGGGACTGCAGTAGGGTTCTGTAAATATTTGTTGGATGAGTGAATACCCATGCTCATGGAGTTCATAGTCTAGGAGGGGAGAGGAGATACACAAATAAAAGGTGATACATTTTAGGAGAATTATAAACAGAATTCTTTGGGAGCTCAAGATGGGAAAGATTAAGTTCATGTAACGTATTTCTTTTCCTTTTTTCTTTCAGATTTAAAAGAAGATACATCTAGGAAAAGTCCATTTAATGATGCAGAAAATAAGAAGAATTCAATAAAAATGTGGTTTAGTCCTCGAAGTAAGAAGGTCAGATATGTTGTGAGTAAAATTTCAGTGCAAACCCAGCCTCAAATTATAAATGAACAAAATGCTCAGCAGGCCTCAATGTACGAATATGTTTCTACAAGTCCTCCAGTAGATGTCTCTGCGAGGGGTAAAAAGGCTTCCCCGAGATCTGGAAAAAAGTACAAAAAGAAAACTTTAGCTCAGGTCAACCAAGAATGGAATTTAGAGGCAGACGAAAAAGATGGCGAACTTGACTCCAAAGAGGAATTTAAGGAAAAACTGGTATCTTTCTGTAGCCAGCCATCTGTTATTGCTAGTCCTAAGATAAATGGTGAAATAGACTTGCTAGCAAGTGGTTCTGTAGCAGATTCTGAATGTTTGGGAAGCGTAACTGAAATCTCTTTACCATTGGCTGAGCAAATAGAGTCTCCGGAAATTGAGAACAAGAATGAAGTAGTGACTCCTGAGAAGGATCGCTGTGAAAATTGTCTCCCATCTAAGAAATCCGTGCCTTTAGGTCGTAAAGGAAAACGTGGGCTTCGCAGGAGACTCTCCAATCCCAGTTCTAAGAGATGCAGAAGCAGCATTCCAAGCACCAGTGAACATTTTGTTAAGCAAACGGCGCCGTCAGAAAACACATCATTGCCTGGCTGTTCTTTGCCACCTTCAAGCAAAGTTAAAGTTGGTGGCGCATTAAGGAGGAAAAACAGTGATATATTAGATGACTCCATTAGCCCTTCACCAGGTGTACCGCCTCCTACACTGAATAGTCCAAGTTACAGGCGAATGATGTCCAGCCCCTCAGCAGTGAAGCTGTTGCCCAATAGCCATATGGCCGTGAAAAGAAATCATAGAGGAGAGACTTTGCTCCATATTGCTTCAATTAAGGTACGAAGCTTACTTTGAAATATAATTTCCAAATGGTACCAAGTCTAAAACAATTTCTTTAGGCTTTGTGAAAAATGAGATTACTAGGATAATTAATGTGCCCCAGATGGGATGCTTTTAAAGATTGAACCAGAGAAGTAAAATGCATGGGGACCGCATCCCTGCCTCCGAGCAATAGCCACTGGGCCTGAGGAACATAATCTTGCAGAAGAAAACCAGTATTTCAGTTTTTTTGCTTGTACTTAGGGAAGTGCTTTTGTTTTTGTCTATTCCATAATGGTTTTGTTTAGTTTTCACCTTTTTTTTTTAACCCATTCTTCTCATGCTCTATGAATACAGACAGTTGCCAAGTTACTGCTGGCAACATGTCTTAACCTTGCAAAAGAGGTAGGGACAACGTCACAGGCGGCGAGCTTCTGTATGTATGACACTCCTAGGGACACTGCCCGAATTTGGAAGTTTGAAAGATGTGATCTGTATGTTTCTCCAGTGACCTGGAAATTAACTGTCAGAAATGGCTTCCTGTGGTTCACTGCGAAAGGAGCTTCTTTGTGACCTACAGCCAGCCTGATGATACTCTTTATTTATTGCCTTAACACCTGGGGTGTGGCAGTGTTTGTTTCTGGAACCTGGCTAGTTTGTGGAGCATGGGGTGTGCTTACAGTGGTTAATGTTTGAAATTGACCCAGCTACTGCACACAAAGAGGAATGGTCAGCACCACAGCTTTATAGACAGATCTGTGGTTTCATGCAAGTGTTAGGAAGATATTATATGGGAGAGCTTAGTACTAAATTAGGATAGCTTTTATGATCTTTCAGTAAATTCATTGGGAAACCCTTAGGTACTTTGCATGGATAAAGGACTTTGGGAGGTCTGGAAAAAGCCCCATGGATGCCCCCAAACATGAGGCTGGTGAGCAACGTAAAACATCCAGGAAGAACACAAAGTAGACTCTGAGTTCAGGGACTCCTTTATTTTTGCGTGGAGAAAGAGAAAGCTCAAAATGAATTTCTCCCAGCTGTTAGTGTTTTATTTTCTTTTCCCTTGCTTTATCTTCCAGTAAATGTTGAATGTAAAATGCTCTATATCTAATACAAGTGGAGGGAACCTGCAGCTTGACTACATGCTAGGGATTACATATACTTTGGACTACTTAAATTTTCAGAGTTGGCTCTGGTTACATTTTAGTTTGATTTTTGCAAAGCATGATTTAAAAATCAGGCTATTTTTGTCTCTTTGTTATATATAACATATAATATATATACACATAAGCTATTATAAATCTTAACATAATGTTAATGCTTTATAGACATAAGTAGCTAGCATAATAATTATTTATTGTTAATTTTTCTGACTATACATAAGAATGTAAGCTGCTTTAGTTTCTACATTTCGCTTTCTGGGAATTATTTGCAGACTACCAGGTAAGCATCCACTTACATTGATAGAGAATTTTTCTTTTAACAATACAACTAATTTATCTTTATTAATGAGGCTGTCTAGGACCTAGAGTCTAGGTCATGATTTGGCAAACTCTTAAAGGGGCAATTAGAGTAAATTTTTTCAGCTTTGCAGACCAAATAGCTTCTATAACAGCTCTTCAATTCTGCCGTCCTAGTGCAAAAACATCCATAGACAATATGTGAACCATTAAGACTTTACATTCAAAGTCAGATATCTGGCCATAATCTGCCTACCCTTGGCATAGGCCATGGAAAAAAGCCACAGTAGAATCTTAAGACAGTAACTTTCACCTTATGAATTATTCAGATAGTCATTGCTACCAATACTTTCACGTGTTCTTTTTTCTGCCTCTTATATTCTTTCCTTTCCTTCCCTTTTCCCTTCTGGTCCTTAGTACCTAACCTTCAAAATCTAGCTCATATCCTATCTTCTTAATAAGTCTTTTTAAGAATTCCCAGATTTAGTTTCTTCTCTGTGGTGGACATTATTTTGTTTGCACTTAGATTCATTTAGCTTTCTGTTTATTATATGACTCCTCAATTAGATTTTGTGGTTATTCAGAGTATATTCCTCCTTTAAAAGTTAATTTCAAAATATGAGTAATAACTTTATATTTCACAAATAAAAATTAAAGTTGAAAGCCTCACTCCCATTTCTGTCCCAACCACTCTATTGCTGACAAACCCTTCCCACTAACTACCTTTTTAAATTTTCTAATGTATCTTTTGTTAATTTCTTTATGCAAATATAAGCAAATTTTTTCCATATTAGTACACAACTTTCTGTACATTTTTTTCTATGAACAGTTACTTTATTTTTTTAATTAAAAGTATTGAGGTAACACTGATTAATAAAATCATATAGATTTCAAGTGTACAGTTCAATAATATGTCATCTATATATTGCATTGTGTGTTCACCACCCAAAGTTAAATTTGTTTCCGCTTTCAAATATTTAACCCTCTTTACCCCTATTCTGTACATTTTTATAGTAGCATAGTTTCCATGAATTTTTTTATTTAACGATTTCTTACTGATGAATACCTGTTTTCCATTCATTTGCTTTTATAAACAGTACGGCAGTAAGCAATCTTTGTTTCATTGTAAGCAGGTATATCTTTAGGATAAATTCTCAGAAGTGGGAATTCTAGGTTAATGTAAAGTATGTTATTTATCTTAGCAATAGAAGGTTCTTATTAAATATCCAAACTACCTAAATATTCAGGCTTCCAGAATGTAGACAGTTACTATATCATCAGCAGATACTGTTTGGACTGTCAGTTCTTAAATCCTCTTTCCCTCAGGAGCATGGATGTATTGGTCAGCCAACTAGTTTTTGGACATTCAGCACCATTTAAATGCAAATTCTACACAGGATTATTCCTGAATACCTTATTTATACTTTTATTACATTATAGAATTTCAAACAGAATATGCATTCATACAATGTTTGGGATTTGTGAATATTCTTATTTAACCAGAACATAAGTTGAGATCCATTAGGCTCTTTAATCCTTGTGTTTCTATTTGAATATATATGTCACCTATGGTTAAATTGCTGCTGAGAACATTATGTTATTAATGAGAGATTTTATGAAAAAGCTTTATGCCTAAGTAGAAACTAGGGTAAACACTCATATTGTTTATTTTTCTGATTTCATGGAAAAAACATACGTTAGTATTTGACATTTCTCTAGACATAGAGAAAATTTTGATTTGTTACTCTATAATGTCACCTATGTTGGATAATTTGTAGGGGCTGGGAAAAACCTTCCCAAAGTTTTCTAGTACAGATTCTTAAAGTGGTAATGATTACTCATAATTCATGCTACAGCAGCAAACATATTATGAAATACCAAGAATGGCTCAAAGTTGACATGTCATTGATGTGTTTGTTATGCAGACATAATAGATAATATTTTGAAGACACCTTACAGGGCATGATGTGCTTAACATAACAAAGGTAATGAGGATCTTCTGGGTAGAGAGAAAATCCCTTGTGAGGATTCTCCTTCAGAGTTTGACTTTGTAATTCATTATTCTTTAAGGCAGTCTTGTTATATTGTGTGTAAATTCACATTATTATGTGTCCTTCATACTAGCTTCCTGAAAAAGAAACAAAGGACTCAAAAACAAACTGGCATCAGTAATATTTTCAAGATTTTAATTTCTAGAGTGCCTCTCAGAGTCAGTATTCCTTTTTCCTTCTGTCACCCACCACCTTCAGAATACCAGTAACTTACTGTCACAGTGACTAGGTTGTCAGAATCATCTGTGAAATTAGTTTATTCAGTAAACTGACTAAGGAGCCAGGGAAGTGTTTAATATATTTTAGAGCTCTATTCCAGATGATATATATTTTTTTAATGACACCTAGTTGCTAAAAGGAGAAGTTTAAGATGCTTGATCAGTTCATTTGTGTGGAAAAGCTTAACCATTTGCAGTAACTAGTCATTATTGTGCTAATTGGAATGTTTTGTACTATTTTTATAAAGATGTTTGTTAAAATTTTGGAAATGTTAACCTTTCTAATAAGGAAAAAGGTGTGTGTGTGTGTGTGTGTGTGTGTGTGTGTGTGTGTGTGTGTGTGTGTTTGGAAAGTTAATTTATGTTGTTATAGTATATACAGATGTGTGAAGAATCTTTCCTTTAAATGAAAGCTTAGCTATAAGAAAATTCAATGTGGTGTACTTGCTTCCATATTTACTTCAGAATAACCAAATCCATATTAAATTTCTTATAAGCCTTGGTAAATGCTTTCCTTAGATAATTTTTGTTTCTTGCTGTGGTTAAAAAAAAATCTCAGTTTTTTTTTAAGTTGTGAGGAATCTAAAAGTGAGTGCTTATTACTTAGAAAATATTCTATTACAGAAGAAAGTAATTTAAAGAAATCAAAAGCAGAAGTTAATTTATTTTTTGAAAATCTTATATTGGTTCAAGCTCAGTTACTATGGATTCTATCTAATTATCATAATTTTATTTATGTGCATACCATTAAATTTACATAAAGTAGGATGAAAATATGACAAACTTTTAAGTACTAGGAAAGGGAAAGCAGATTGGGTATAAAAAGTAAGCAGTTTGCAAATCAACTATACATTTCAGAGAAGTCTAGAAGTAAAATGTTAACAGACGATATCTTTGATTATATGAAGAGATGATATGAAAGAATACCAGTCTAGCAACCTTATAAGAGATTCTGCTTTTAGTCTCTAAATTATCACTCTGTTCCTGTATGACTATTCCCATTTGACTCTTCCATTCCACAATGGTGTTTATATTATTTTATGGGCTTCTTCAGGTGAATATGATTTTGTGATTACCATGTAGAATTAGAATGAGGAAATTTTCAAGAAGGGTTTTTGGGTACATTTTATGTTTATTTTCATGTTGAAGGTTGGGAATGTGTGTGGTTCTGGTAGTTCATTTGCCCCAATATTCATGGGATTGTTTTAAAAAATTCAAAATTATGTCTTGACAGATGTTCCTGAACTCTTTTGGAACTGGCTTGAATATAGAGCAAAAGCTGCTAAATGCATGTTAACTCATACTAGAGGTCTAGAATTTGCACCCCTCAGGAACTGTGGAAAATGTTTTTTATTCAAACTAGAGCATTTGGTTTGAAACATATAATACTTTTTAGTTGTTAGGTCCATGGAATATTTAAAGTGATTTTGTTAATATAGGAACATAAAAAATATATGTTGCATATGAATTTGGTTTTTAGAAAACTAGGTAAGCTACCATCATATAAGATATGCTGGATTTGAAACAAACAAATAAAAGCAAATGTTACTGTTTTAAGGGGACTTCTACATTATCAACCAGTAGGAAAAAAAGTCATTTAAAAAGAGCGTCAGGGCTGGGAGTGGGAGAGAGATTTCGTTCTCCCTAAAGAAGTGCTTCACAAAACACGACATGGTCATAAGTAACTTGTCAAAGATAATTTATTTTTTATTCAGCCTTTTTCAGAGAAAGCTCCATTTGTTATTTTTGGAGAAAATAAGCCTTGTTTCTGCCTGGAAAAAATATTTTTGAGCAAATAAGATAAACATAAACTAAATATATTAAGGATAAATAGAGTAACAGCCCATAAAACAACAGATTTTAGCAGTTTTAACGTTGGTTTCACTGAGCAGCTCTCTTAGCTTTAATTTTGTTTTAAACAGTACCCAGAAGTCATTTTCATGTATGTTCAAAAGGATATTTTTCACAAATAAAATGACAACTCTAAAAACTTTATTATGATCAGATGATCTTTAGCTAGTGTCCTTTATTTGGTATTTTGAAATGAATTTTGGTGTGAGTTGCTAATAGCAGAGATTTTGTACTCTGTATTCAAGGATGGACCATATGATTTCCATGACCTCAGAACAGTTCATACATATATTTCTTATTTATTAATTCATGAGCAATAGGCATAAAAGAAAGAATTTGTTTTATTTTAACTTGAAGGAGCAGAATCTCTTTAAAAATCTCAATAATTTTTTTCCTTGATGATTTTTAATTTCTTTTTGTTTTGTTTTACTAGGGTGACGTACCTTCTGTTGAATACCTTTTACAAAATGGAAGCGACCCAAACGTTAAAGACCATGCTGGATGGACACCATTGGTAGTTTTCTCTTTGTTTTTTTAATTTCCATTCCATTCTGTTTATGCTTTATAGTTACTATAGTTTATAATTATGTAGTTGTCTATATATCCTCTGCCATATATACATTCTTCTTAATCTGAGAACTTATATTTTCACCAAATAAGAGAATATAGTTATTTTTTTCATCTAGTTTTTCAATTTGTGACAGGTATGAAGTGAGCTACCTTTTGACTGACTACCTTTAGATTTAGGAAACCATTTATACCATATTGCTGAATTTAGCAAATATACAGAGAGGTTAACTGCCACAACCGGCAAATGACTTCATTCTGCAGCACTGCATGTCATTGGAAACATTTGTTGGAGCAAAGTGAGGTCAGAGGAACTGGTTAGGGATGTATCACAAGTCAAAGATTCTACCTGAGGATCTGTCGCAGCCTCACTTATATCCCCTGTCCAAATATATAGAGGCAATAGAAGTCTTTGCTTCATTAATCATTTTTAAAAGTCTTTGCTTATTATTACTAAAATACAGTATGAAGAAAATAGTCTGGGAAAACAATGGCACAAATACATAGGAACACATGCTATATGGGCTAATTATATCAGGACAGTAAGTATGAATGCAGCCAAGGACATGTCAGCAGATGAGGTGGATGCCCTGATCCTGTGGACTGGAAATTCACAGGAATTGAGAGATGCTCATTAGGCCAGGTATTAAAAAGGTTTGAAGTTGAAAATAATGACTTCTTGCCAAATTTTAAGCTGGGAGGATTTGGTCTGGATCAGAGTCTTTTTTATTTGGACTCTACATACAGGCTGCCTGACCTTTTCAAAGAAAGGTTAACTTTTTTTTAAGCCACTAAGGCAAATTATAATAAAAGTTGGTGAGTAATTTTGAGAACCTGATGCCTAATTTGGATTCCTTTCTCCTCCAAATAAACCTACAAATGTGAAGTGTGGTACTACCTATTATGAGTTGAGTAGATGCATTTAAAAAGTACAACATACCAGAGACTTTAGAATATAGCAAGGTGACATTGTCAGCAGCTCATTAGACATAAGGAAAGATTTGCACGTGAGATGTCTTTGAATATTTCATTATTACCAGTTACGACATTCATTCAGTAAGTTCTTTTTGAACACCTACTCTGTGTTATTTCTGATATCATTGACATCAGCTGTACAGTAATCTGCAGCTTCAGCAGATGAGAAAGGCTTGTCTTATACATACTCATTCTAGGATAGTTGCTTTATTGAGAGGTTATATATATATATGCTAGTGAACCACTTAGCCTATGGCTAAGCACCTGATTTAGTGACTTCTATTCAGCCTTGGAGAATTCTGGATTTTATGCATGATCTGGTTAAATACTTTCTAAATTTATTTCTTCTTTTAAATTCTTATTATAGAACAATTTAATAGCTATAATTGCATTAAGCTACATTTTCTTCTAAACAAAGAGCACTTGATGCAAGGCTCAGATGGATCCATGAATTTCATTGATCTTGATCACCATGTATCATATCACAAAGATTTTAATAGTGGCTTTTACTCTGTCAACAACTGATGGTCTGTATGACTTTTTAGGTAAGAACTGATTTACTAAGGTTCACATTTATTTTTCTAAAATACGATTTTATGATATTATTTATTGCTCTTCCTCATCACGCTTCTTACTCCTTTTCTTTTTACTTCATTAGCATGAAGCCTGCAGTCATGGGCACCTGAAGGTAGTGGAATTGCTGCTCCAGCACAAGGCATTGGTGAACACCACTGGGTATCAGAACGACTCACCACTCCACGATGCAGCCAAGAACGGGCACATGGATATAGTCAAGCTGTTACTTTCCTATGGAGCCTCCAGGAACGCTGTGTAAGTAGTTCAATGTAGGAACTTTTCTCATTGACTTTTACTCCTGAATCAAGGTCTGTGATGAAGCAGAGACTTTATTATTCAAGTTGATGGCTCTCTTCTTTTTCACAACTAGAGTTAGATGTGACCATTAAATTCTGGATTTAAAATCAGCATTGGTGCCCTTTTCTTTTATGCTACTTACATATTTGAAGTAGATTTGCTCTTTTTAATTCGTAAATAGTTGTCAGATTTATTTTGGAAGCTTTGACTTTCTGGACAAATCCAGTTAATTTTTATATTCTGTAGATTAATTCATACTTATTAAGAAAAGAACGTAGGAATAACTTGTGTGCTTTCCAATACTTTAGAATTCTTAAATATGCCATTCCTTTTCTGTGTTTTTCTGCATATTTAGTATAGCAACAGTTAAAATATATAAGAATTCAGATGTTAGGACATTCAAATTATTTCTTAGATTTTTCACATCATTCAAATGAAGCTCTGGGTAAATTGTTTTGCAATGTCAGGGCACAGAGAAGCATTAGTGAATGCTGGCGGCTGAATTTTACAATTGTTATTGTAAAGGGTGTCAAGCAAATGCTATAGTGGATTTTAGATCTTTAATCTGTAACTTAGTTCATGTCTCTTTATATAGTATTTTGCTCTTTTCATTTAATAAGGTAGTTGAAATAAAAATGCAAGAATTGCCTCTCTGTACCCCTATTGCTTCTGTAGTTTTGGAAAGAGCCACACAAGAAGTCAGGCTTACTCTGGTTACAGAGGCAAATAAGAATTACAAAATGCAGAGCTTCTAGGTAATAATGTTTTTTTTTTTTTTTTTAGGTTGTAATTTTTTATAGGTAACCATATAACATAATTGAAAAACAGATTAATAATGGAGGAATGTACTGTATCTTGGTGCTGTTAGTTTTAGTAAATGTGTTTAATATCCTTTATTTCCTATCATGTGATAAGATAATTGAGGCAAACTCGGGGAATACATTTTTTTTTAATTTTTCTGCTTTTTTACATCACACACATTACATTAGGTCCATGTATATCTACGGACCTAACAGATATGTCCCTCCTGTGGGTATAGCAAGCCATTTGATAAAGCAAATTGTTCCAAGGGTCAGGTGAAACTGAATAGTTTCTATTCTTAGGTCCTTAAATCAGCCATGACTACTTTAATGAATAGGGCACTGGTCAGGGCATTAGGGAATCCAACTTTTATTTGTGACTCCATTATTGACTTTATAGCCTCAGGCAGGTTAATTTCTGTGCCTTGGTGTCCTCACCTATAAAACATGGGTGATGCCTGCTGCTTTTCTATTTCTTCGGAGCATAGTGAGGATTAATGAGCCAAAACATAGAGCCTGTCTTGTGGTTTGTAACCATAATTCTTCACTACACCGAAGGTTATTAATATATAAGATGTGGGCATGAGACAGTGAGTGAGTCTGCCTTCACAGGTGCTTTCTCAGGTAGATACGTTTTAAATAGGCTTACCTAGTAACATGGCAAACTTAGATATATCTAAAGCCCAGCACTGTTCCATAGACCTTTTTGCAGTAAGAGAAGTCTACTGAGTGCTGGATTCTCAGTAGCCACTAGCCATCTGTTGCTATTGAACACTTGAAATGTGTCTGTTACTTTTGAGGAACAACATTTAACATGTATTTTATTTTAATTTAAATAACCATTTATGTCAGGTGGCTACCATTCTGGACAGCAGGTTGATATAGTTAGAACAGTGGGGAAGGAGGGTTTATTTGGTTAAGAAGTTGGAAATGATGTTGGATAAAGGATAGTAAGACAATTACAGGGCAGTGGCAGGGGTTGATTTAATCTAGGATATAATAGTGTAGCTGTTTCTAAACATTGTTATTCTTTTTCCAGACAATTGGTCATTATGCTTAAGTATTTTCTGTATCTTTTGCTTTCTGTTTTATTTTATAGTAGTTGTTTGTTCACCTGATTGGCTTCACCATTTCCTAACTGGTCTCCTTCTTTTCAGGTTACTTTTCCTGTTGCAGCCTAAGGGCTTTCAAAAATTACAAGTCTGGCCAGAACACTTATTTGCTTAAAACACTTCACTGGCACCTCTTAATGTTTTTAAAATAAAAGTCAAATTTCAAAATATGGTTTGTAGGCCCTGAACAGTCTGGCTCTACTTACCTCTTCAGCCTTGTCTTTCCACAGTTCTTGTTGTCTGCCTTTCCTTCACACATCTTTTGCACCAGCCTTTCTCAGTTTTTATTTCCATACTCATTTTTGGTGGCCAGTTTCTCATTTTTGAAGTTTCGTCTTCGATATTATTTCCTTTTGGCAACCTGTCCTGATTCCTTTGTCTGTGTTTGGTGCTTCCTCCCAGTCACAGAACTTAAACAGTAGTATCTCTGCTTCTTATTATCTTTTCATTCGATCGTACAGCCTATGTACCAGGGATCACACCTGCTCTCCTGGGCCCTGCCACATGCTTAACAGTCTGTGCCCACATTTCATTTGTAGAGTGAATTAGTAGGTGTTTGAATGCATGGAAAGATGGTACATTTTTTCCTCTTTTTTTGATAAAGGGTCAGATGAGATGAAAATAGGAATTTGCTTCTATGTCCTCCCAGACTCATTTGAGGTGTGAAGAGAATGTCTAAAACCAAGGGTCTGTAAGTGGCACTTTTTCTAAGGTGGTAGAACTGGCTCATAGTAGATGTGAGAGTAAATGACATGTGCTCCCTGGCAAAATTTAGTCTCATGTCCAATTGGGCATCCATAGTATGTTACCTTCTGTGGGATCGTGGCTTCTCAAAGTAATTCCTAGAGCCTTGACACTTTTACCATCTTTCTGCCATTGTTCTATATATTGTCTTTCTAGAGTTAAGTACTGACAAGTGAGAGTAGATAAAATTCATTCCTGTGCCTTCCTCTATTTCTTAAGGGAAGCATGGGAAGCAGACTGTAGGGACTACATGGGGTTCTTTTCTTACAATTCTTTTTTTGCCTGAAACTCTTATTTTTTTTTTTTTTTTTAAGCCAGTAATATATCAGGCTCTGGAATCTGAGTTGGCAGACAATTTTTTTCTTTCTTTTTTTCTCTGCTTATTATATCTCTTTTACTTTTGTTGGAACTCTTCTCAATAACCAGGACTAGACTCTTCCCATTCCTAGAGGAAGGCAAGAACCAGAAAGGGCAAAACTTACTCTGTCTTTCCTTCTTTAGGGCTTGGTACTTTGTCTAAGTAGGGTCCTTTTGCTTCTTCTGTGTTTCTGAATGGTGTCCTTTAGCTCTAGAGCAGACATTTTGGCAGCCTTCTTCTCACCTCAAGGTTGAAGTCTTTTTTTTTTTTTTATATATATGTAGATGCCTTCTCTGGTCACTAATAAAATCCTGTTAGGTTTTCTCATAATCTCTTCATTCCATTACTCTCTTTACTTCATTATCTCCCCGGTTGTTTTATCTACTACTTGTATTTTGGTAGGAGTGAACAGCCAGTTATATTACTGATGATAGAACAGCGTGATATATGCCTTCATAGCTCAGTGCCCAAGATTACGACTAGAGGAGGTCAGGAAAGGCTTTCTGGAAGAAGACACACTCAAGCTGAATTTTGAAGAAGGGTAGGAGGAAAGGTTGGGCTTTACGGAAAGAGATGATGATGAGTACTAAGGTACACTAAGGTCCGACTGCTTGTTCATTCAGTTCTAGGAGCTTTTGTTAGTGAGATAAGCCTGGAATGAAAGGGAGGAAGGTGATGAGATAAGGCCAGAGAAGGTGGGCAGAGATAGCAAAAAGCCTTGTGTTCAAATTTTAAATTGAAAACTTCCCCCTCCATCCCGGGCAGGGAGCTCAGTGAACAGGTGTGTATCCAGGGGAGGAATGAGAGTCTGAATTAAAGTAGTAACAGAGCAGTGGTGTGTAGAGAGGGGAATTAGCTGTTTTTATCAATTAATTTCTTCACATCAAGTTTGATTTACTTTGTTAAGTTTCAAAAATATCCTGTTAGGATTTTGATTGAAATTGATAAGTATATAGAGTATAGTGGATTAATAAAATTGATTTCTCACTAAGGACTATGGTATATTTCTCCATTAATTTAAGTCCTGTTATACAGCCTAGTAAAGTTTTAAATCTATTTTATATATGTGTATGTATATACACATACACTAAACTATTTACTGAGGTTATTCTAGGTATGTGATTCTTGTTTTGCCTGGGTGAACTGGATGTTCTGTTAATAAATACAACTTGTTATTCTTGATGTATAGGAAATCTGTTACTTTTAGTACATATCTCTTATATCTAGCCAACCCCTAATTCTGAGGTTCCAATTATCATTTATTACTGCATTTGTCATACTTTCCAGAACAGTATTATAAATTAATGGTGATAGTTAGCATGTTTGTTTTATTCTCATTATTTATTCTCATTTACTGTAAACCTACAGTTAATATTAAAATCAATGTTAAAAATAAAGATCTTTCTCTCAGTTATTTTACTATTTTATAACAAGACTATATTTTCTTTTATTAATGATTTTCAGTTTATACTGAGATGATCTTAAACTTTTTGCCTGTTGATGTCATTGATGAATTTTTAAATACTAAACCTTATTGCATTCCTAGGACGGACCTGACTTGGTATAGTATGTTATTCTTTAAATGAATACTTTACATTAGCTTGCTAGAATTCTATTTAAGACTTTTGCAGCTATAATTATAAGTTAGAATTAGAATGTGGTTTTATCTTTAATTTTTTGCCCTCAGATTTTGATATTAAAATTATACTCATAGCTTTTTTAAGGTAATCAGGATACTTTCCACCTTCTCTGGTCCTGGAACACAAATGGGGTATCTTTCAGAAATAAACATCTCCCCCTCACCTGGTAGAACATTGATCTGTTTTGATACTTGCATATTAAATATTTGGCGATCTCTCCAATTTTGTTAATAGTAGTTGTTAGCACTCTGAAATACTAATGTATTAATAGTAGAATGCAGGTTCTAAGGGCTGGGGGAACTTTTTGTTATGTCACTAAGTTTATTCTTAAATAGCCCCTATGGACTATAAAAACAAAGTGTATCTGTTTTGCAGTTTTATCTGAGGCTGTGAGTTTTAGGAGGACGCGCAGGAAGATCTGCTCACCACTGCTTAGCATAGGGCGCACCAATGGGGCAGGGTCTGTGAGGGAACACCGTCCCTAGCACATTGTCCACATGTGTGTCAGAGTATCTCACATCCATAAAGCTTCAGGCCTTCCCGTGTGTGTGTGTGTGTGTGTGTGTGTGTGTGTGTGTGTGTGTGTGTGTGTGTATGTATACGTGCATATATATATATAAAATATATATATAATATATATATCTTTTTTAGTTAAAAATATACATATATATTTTTTAGTTAAATGTTATGATAGTTTCTTTGTATTGAATGCTAAAAAATACTCTGTTCCCACATGCTTCAGGGCTCCTAAGCTAAAGTAGGCCTGTAGGCCAGCATCCTATCAATTGATTTCAATTGTTCTATAGTATAAGGAAGTGATGGTTAATGGAGTTCCTATTAAAATGTGTTTGATGAAAGATCTATGTCCTCACATGAAATGTAAGACATTCTCCTCACTCAACATTTGGTATATTTTGATTTACTTTACACTTTTTCTGCTACTGTAGAATTTTAGTTTGAATTATGTTAATTGGGGGTAAAGTAAATTTACAGATAGGAATAAAGATTTTTGTAACTTAGCCTCGGATAAGAGAAGAAAGCCTGGGACAAAGAAAATACATCCTTTGAGTTATTCTTGGATGTCTTTAGAAGAGAGGAAAGCATGTATGTAAATGAAGGCTGAGGGATCCACGTTGAAAGTTCTGTATTTAGATATGTTTTGTTATTAAGATGTCATGAATGTCGCTAAGACCACATAACTTAAAATATTAGAGAGAAGGCTCAAGAAGTATCTTTTCAATAATAATTTATGAAGTGTAAAGATAACGGAGAGCCATTTTGTAGCCCAAGGAAGGTCAACAACTCAGTAACTTAATTAGGCATTGAATGATTATGGAAGACTAGGCGTATGAAAGGAAAGGAAAGAATGGAATATTATCTACTGCAAAGCTAAGTGAATTTAAAAACATCTTATTGAATACCTGTGGAGAGAAATCTTGAAACTGTATAAGGCAAGGCATGATAACTAGGAATTAACCACAAATAGTACTAATTTAAAATAGTGATACTCTTTATTTGCCATCTTTATTATTTGATTTAAAAAATATAGGGACCTTTCATAGGTTCATCAGTGAAGTCTTCTAACTCTGCTTTTCCCTATAGAGTCTATATGTGATCTTCAGTGAAGAATTTCTCTGCTGCATGGGGTTTGGACCCTAAAGGTTTATAATTATGGAGGGAATATGCATACACTAGAGGGTCATATATCTACCTGAGAATTTATCTTTTATTTTGATGTAATTTTAACATTCTAATGTCTTCTTGGTTTTTTTTTCAAGTCACATTTTACTTAAAATACTTTATTATGTTCTTTGAACTTTGCTGTGCAAACTGGCATTTTTAAGTGTATCTTGCATTTGAATATAGTTCTAATTCATTTAACTTTGATTTGTGTTTTGCATGAGAATTTACCTCTAGTGAGCTCAAATGAGAGTCCATGATCCAAGAGGGAAAATTAGTTCTATTTTAACTTCAGATAATGAGAATAAGGTTTATATCTTCTATACTTCCTTGTTGCCTGAGAATATTTGTGTTGATAACTGTTCAAAACTTCATTGGCTGTCCTTCCCCACTGCCTTTTGTACACCCCAGTGTGAACTTAAGAAAACCCCTTTTGTTATATTATAACCATTTTATTTTGAGTGTATGGGAGAATATCATATGCTTTTTTTTTTTTTTTTTAACATATACAGAGTTTAGGATTTGGTACTAGGTCTACTGTTGACAGTTTTTCTTGGTAGGGTGTAGAATTCTAAATTAGAAAATATTGTATAGACCATTGGACCTATTAATTGCCCTGTTGCCCTACTTAATTTTTTAAAAGAATTTATCTCTTACAACAGAGCTAATTTGTGTTTTATAGCTTTAAAAAAACAAGTTGCTCTTTTGGATTTCTGTGCTTTCCTGCTTCATAGCAAGCCAAATGACTTGAAAAATTAAAATCTATATTCTGCAATTTCATGGTTGTTCATAAAGGATTTCATTCATGGACTGTTTCCTGTCAGTTGTGATAAGTTTAGCATTAGTAAAAATGCCTTTTGCTCACGTGTTTGGGATTGAGTGATCTGTCTGTGCAAGTGCAAGTTTAAATTTGCCTGTCTCTCCTACTCCCTTTTAATAGTGGTGCAACTCATCAGGCACATTGGTAGGCAGGTGTCTATTATATCATTCTTAAGGAGAAAAGGACGTTAATGGGTTACACTGTATTCTGAACTCTGCCTGATGCTGAAATGTTAACTACCGTAGTTTAACTGTTCAATAAGTACTTACTTTCATCAATCTTAGTAATCAAAAAGAATCCTAGTGAGGAAAAGGATTTTTAGAGTCTTTATCTTTAGATTGTACCATACAGGAAAATGAAAATCTCTTCCTATTTTAATGTTGTTAAGAAAACAGGCTTCCATAGTTTTTCTTAGTAAACATGCATGAAATATATGATAAAATTGGGGGAAATAAACATAAAGGTTAATATTACAGATGTAACTTATGTTCCCTTTTCATTTTGTATCTTTCAAAAAAATGTGAATCTAAGAAAGAATGTTAATAGTTGTATTGTTATCCCTATTTTACAAATGAAGAAACAGGCTTAAGAGGTTAAGTAGATCTTCTAAAGTCGTACAACTATTGAGTGGCAGAGCTGGAATCTAAATTTAGGCAGTTTGATTCTGTAACTCCAGCTCTTAATTACCATTGGTATATTGGTGCCATCCCTCCTGCTTAACAACCATTCAGGGAGCTGGCTGTTCAGGATTCTTGTCCTTAGGATAACGTCCAACTCTTTAATACCACCCTTTTGTTCATACGTGATCTGGCCACAGCCTACATTCCTGGGCCTTCTCTCTCCTTCCCCTCCCTCTCTCCGTTTCTCCCTCTCTTCCCCTTCCCCCATCCATTCCCGCTCTCTCTCTCTCTCTCACTCTCCTTCCCACCTTCCCTCTTCTTCCCTGTTTCTGTCTTTCTTGCTCTTCTCTTTTGTTTTTCTGTTTTTTGTTTTTTGTTCTTTTGATGTTTCTAATTTGCCACACTAGCCTGCTCCAAGGCTTTTGCACACATTCTCCTCTCTCTGAGATACCCTTATTCTACCTCTGTACCCCTTCTTTTCCTTCTCCTTTCATGTCTGGAAAGTTTTACTAGACTTAAGTCCTTCCTGTTTGTTTCCCTCTGCTTTGTCCTACTGAGCTCTGTGAGAACAGAAACTACCTTTTATCTCATTTGTTCTTTAGTAACTAAAAGGGTTCTTAGAGGTACTTGTTGAATGAATTTTTGCCAAGCTGATTACCAGTGGATGTTTGTAACTCCCTTGATGTGTATATACACATGTACTCATTCTGTGTGTTAAATAAAAATTAAATGATTATTGCTAGTTCTGGTGTATGTATGTTACGTAAATGCATATTAATGCATACATCTATTTTTACATAAACTCTATTGCAATGATTTTCCAGCATTTCTTAGTAGCTTTCGATGGTGAAAATGCATTAACTTATGAACACTTAGATCCTGTCAAGTTTTTAAAGTTAACTTAAAATCTTCAGTCATATCATTAAAAGTTTTATATGAAACATATTTTCAAAACTATGATTTAAAATCACAGCTAAAGGAATAGAGTAGGAATAAAAGAGGGAAAATACTGGTAAAATTTGCCGACAAAACTATTTGGTGAAGGAACAAAAAATAACTTTTAGAATCAAAAATGTATCATATTGGTTAGTGATCATGTAAAATGTTTTAATAAACAGAAAAATACAGTTTTTAGGATTTAATTTAAAGGATATTATCTATATGTGATCATTTGAAATTCACTGAATTGCAAGAGACTTTCTTCAATGGGACATTAAGAGAACTGAACTGTCAAAAGTGGTATGTATGAAAGATATTAATATCCTGTCAGACACTACGTGTAAATTCAGTGACGATGCTCATGTTTTTCTGCATTCTGAAAATAGCCTTACATTAATGGTGTTATATTAACCTATATAGTTTAACTGGTAGACACTTGTGCCTTTCCATTTTCACAGCTACATACTTTGTCTCCAAGGTCCCTTGCTTTATGCCTGCTTACTTCATTAATTTTCCATATTGTATTTGGCTCCTACACATGAGCATACAGTGATTAGACTCTTCAGCCTTGATAGAAGTCTTCCATTATTAACACCCATTTCAACAATCATGTTTTTTATTCCCTCCACAGGACTTTCACACTCATCCGCCAAATTCTGGTTTCTAATCCTGGGTTCAAGGTTATTTTGTTTGCTAATGTGTATCCTTTACTTTGTTTGGACTCCATCTCCCATTTCACCTCATTATTTTGTGCTTTGGTTTATACTTTATCACTTTTATACTTATCCATTGAGTATTTGTCCTCGGTAAGATTATGGGCAAGGATAATATTTTCTAAGTCTTACATATCTCTACAAAATATTTAGTGTAAGTGTTAAGACTTTAGGTTAAAGTATGTCAGAAAATAGAATATGTGTTATATTTAAAAACATTAAAAAAAATCATTCTGTAAGTTCCATTGGTAACGCATTCTAATAAGATAGCGAATGAAATTATTAATGTTTATCCTGAGTCCATGGTGTTAGTTATTCTAAAAAAAAAAAAAAACAACAAAAAAAAACGAAAAACAAAAAACCTATCTCCCTGTGTAGTGATAGAGAATAACTGATTTATCAGTTCTTCAGTTAATAAATTATAGTCCTTTGTGCATGTGACAACATGTGACTTTCTTCCATATATTCCCTATTTTCCAAAAAAAGAATCTAATTATGTGCATTTTGAACTGATTTTTTTATATAAGGTTTATAAGCAAATTGTTAGTCCATTCAAATATATCATTATGGGAAAAATAGTTATATGACTCTTTTGTGCTCTCATAATAAAGAAGAAATCTTACATATCCTACCTTCTCTTGCTATATTTTTTTGAAGGTGTCACATACAATCTTGTATATA
Source organism: Eidolon dupreanum (assembly GCA_028627145.1). Classification (NCBI taxonomy): domain Eukaryota; kingdom Metazoa; phylum Chordata; class Mammalia; order Chiroptera; family Pteropodidae; genus Eidolon; species Eidolon dupreanum. The sequence goes on along the minus strand of CM053503.1, from coordinate 153,734,999 downwards.
ATTCTTAATTTCAGTGGTCCATGACAAAGCAGAATTTAAATGACAGGATTTAATAGGCTCCATCTCCCATGATGCAGGGCTGAGGTTTAACTGATTATCTTTCAACCTAGCATTAGTTATATGCCATTCTCCAGTTCATTAGCAATGCAGGACTAAGGGTTTAGTGAATTGTGTATAAGCAGAAGCCGTCTCTAAGTAGAGAAACCACATGTTTAAAGACCATATGAGATAGTAAGCTTTGTGTAATAAAGACTTTAAATGTAAATTAGAATACTACTAATCGTTTTATGATGTAGTTCTTTAGGCAGTAAAAACATCTTACAAGACCATTGTCTTATTATTTTTTGGTTTAAAGTCCTCGCTAGCTGATGGTCATGGTACTTTCATTACCATTTTTGTCATGTTATACTGGACTTTATTTGTGTAAAATAAGTATGCTACAGTTACTGTGCCTTAAAGTGCATGCAGTTGAGCCCTTAAATTTTATTTCTTTGAAGTATAAAAATCTACGTTAATCTTTGTTAAAAAGTCCTTATGTGTGCAGTGATTTCTTTGATGACATATAATGTGACGTATTTTTTTTTTACTGTTTATTTTGCATTTGGTGGTTTAAGGCTTAGAATTTTGATTCTTTAACTCATTTGTTTTTTTGATTGTCACACTTATAGAGTATGTTTGAGGAGAATGTGTATTTTTACATGGACATAATAATTTAGAGAATGAAATTGAGAAATATTAAGTATATCGATGAGGTCAGCTACCTTTTGAAATAAGCTGAGATTGTTTGCTTTAAATATATGGGAATTTGGCAAGATCTAAATTCCTGCACAATGACTTGTGTCACGTTGTTGTAAATCAAAAAGCTGAAATATAATTGGTTTTAATTATACCTGGGCTGGAGAAAGACTGTTGCTAGAGGAAGGTTATACATTATCGGACCTGGGCATAAAGGGATATCTGGGAATGCAAGTTTATCAGTGTTTACCCAGCACTGTCTCAAGAAGAAAGAGTGACTGAACCTGATAGTAGTAAAATCAGTCATTTAGAGAAACATTTGCTGTGTGTCATTTATTTTCTTATTCCACTAGCTTTCTTTTCTTATTATGTCATCAAAACAGCCTTCTCCAAGGTCATTAATAACCTTATCTCCAAACCCATTAGGTGCTTCTATCTCTCATCTATATGTCTCTTATCTCTGTGCCCTCCATTGAGCATAAAACTGAGTTAGTCCCTTCCTCCTTTCTCTTCCCCAGTGTTTCACTAGGTTTTTTTCCAGATTTTTTTTATACATAACAGTTTGAAAAACTGGTGATATACCATGTTTACCTAAAGTTTTGTATCTTGTTTAACACTTTCTATTTTCACCTAAACTTTAATGGCCATTATATAGATATACCATAATCTTAAAAACTAGAAAAGAAGTGCTCATTTTTGAAAATGTTGTGCCATAATATGATATATTAAAATCATTTTGAAACCACATACAAGGAAGTAGAATAGTAAGCAAAATTTGTATGGTTTTAGCAATTTATTTATAATTAAAAGAGTAATAATAGGCAATATTGAATATTACTGTAACGAACAAAGAAAACACGACCTTAAATCTAGTCATTGGAACCTTTCTGTCTGTTTTCCCATCTAAGAAATAACAGAATGATCCTGTGTCTCTAAAATCTCTGTGTAATATTCTGTCTAGTGCATTAGTGCATGGCGAGAAATCTGCATCAACTTGTTCTCCGAACTGCTGCAGTTTGTTGTGTGATGGCTGTGACTATTATAGATTATAGTGTACATACATATTAAAATAATTTAAAATTGCCCTGATCACTACTTTATTAAATTGTTTGTCATGTGGCATTAGTTTTCATTCTAGTGGATCTAAATGCCTATCCTGTGAATTTTATCTAATTTTTGTATTTGTTTATATAAATGTTAGAGCCTATAATTGCTACAGTAAATGATTTTTATTTGCATTTGAAAGTACCTCACATATAGTGATTAATAATTATGAAGCTATATTTTAAAATACGAATGTGAATAAGAAGCGTACAGAGTTGTGAGAGAATTCATGTTTAGGTATCAATATATTCAACTAAATGTCCCCCCTGTTACGGTCTGGTATCAAATTAAATTCCACCTCTTTTTTTTCCTATTGAATTCAGCAGCTTGTGATGCTTGATCCTTCTGCTTTTGTGAATTGAGTCATTTGTTTTAGTAAAAATTGTGTATTATTAAGGAATTTGAAAAAAATGTTTTGCTAGTGCATCCATTTAGTTAAGAATCAAGTCACACATTTTATTTACTTAAACCCATCTGTACTTATTTTACCAGTAACATATTTGGTCTGCGACCTGTGGATTGTACAGACAGTGAAAATATGAAATCACTATTGCTGCTTCCAGAGAAGAATGAATCATCATCAACTAGCCATTGCTCAGTAGTAAGTATGAATTTAGCTTTGGGGAATTTATATATTTTATTGAAATTGGTTTTGAAAGGAGCATAATGGAAAATTTTCCAGTTAGCAAATTGCTTTCATTCGCTAAACAATTATTGAGTACTTCCTGTGTATTAGGTTTGTGAATTTGAAGACATAATCAGAAAAAAATGTATCAGCAAATATTTATTGACCCTCCTCCTCATTTTAGGTGGCATTCATGCACAATAAATATGACTGACAGGACTCTCATTTTCAGGGAGCTTACATTTAGTGAAAGATGGGCAAGAAACCAATTGTAAATATGTAAGCTAATATAAATAAAACAGTTCCAGGAACTTATAAATGAGTGCTTTGATGCAGATTTTGCAGAATGTAATCTAATGGAGGGTGATGGGCTCCAGAAGAGGCACTGCTTTAGCTGGGTCACTGAAGACAGCCTTTAAAGAACTGATACTTGATTTGAAACCTGAATAGTGAGAGGAGGTAGTCAGGTGGATATGTGGAAGACAGGTGTTCCAAGCAGAAGGAAGAGCAAGTGTATAGGCCCCTCAGTGGATGAGCTCGTCATACTTGAAGGTTAGATCATTATTGGTAGTGACTAGTGAGTGTCTAAGAGTACTCGGAAACATTGAAAGAATTTAAAGCAAGGGAATGACATGATTTAATTTATGCTTTAGAAAGTTTACTTAGCTGCTCTGTAATAAAGAGGCAGTGGGGTAGGGACAGGAGTTGAAGTAGGGATATTACTTGAGTCTGTTTCATTTTGACAGAATAGAGAGACCATTATGACATGGATTAAGGTAATAGCAGTGGAGATTATGAGAAGTAATGAGATTTAATATATATTTTTGAGTTAATGCTAACAGAATTTTCTGGTGGAATATCAATGAGGTGTGGGGAAAAGTAGCACTATGACTGTAGCAGTGGAGTAGATGGTAGTACTATTTGCTGTCATGGAGAGGGAAATTGCCAATTTTATGAGACATCAAATGGAGATATTGAATAGATAGTTGAATATGTGAGTCTGTCGCTTAGGAGAGAAGTACAAGCTCAAGATAAAGGAGATAGTGCCTTATTCCTTAGGAACTTCTAGTTTATGGAGAATATAGATGTAAAAAATGTATTGCACATGTCATAAACTCATAATGAAAGCCATAAAAATGTACAATTGAATCATATAGAAGGAAGAATCTAACTTTGGAGGGATCAGGGAGAGCTTCACAAAGAAGGTGACGAAAAACAGATATAAGCTTTTAAAGGTAAAAGCTTTAGTGACGGATTCAATAGAGTGCTATTGGTATAAACTCCTATAGCTCAATAGCAAAAAATAAATAAATAAATAAAACGGGCAGAGAATTTGAATAGACATTTTTCTAGAGAAGACATACACATGGCCAATAGGCACATGAAAAGACGTTCACCATCAGGAATCATTGGGGATATGCAAATCAAAACCACAAGAATCACACCTGTTAGAATGGCTGTAATCAAAAGTATAAGAAATAAGTTTTGGTGAGGATGTAGAGAAAAAGGAATCCCTTACGCACTGTTGGCTGGGAATGTAAATTGGTATGGCCACTATGAAAGCCAGTATGGTGATTCCTCAAAAAATTAAAAATAGAACTACCTTATGACCCAGCAGTTTCATTTCTGGGTATTTATCTGAAGAATAACGAAAACACTAACTCAAAAAGATATATGCGCACCCCCCCTCGCTCATTACAGCATTATTTATGACAGCCAAAATATGGAGCAACATAAATATCTGTTGATGGATGAATGGATAAAGAAAATGTGGTACCCTTACTCATTGTTGTGTGTGTATACGTATACACACACACACACACACGCACATGCATACAATGGAATAAATTTTTAGCTATAAAAACAGGAAATTCACCATTTGTGACAACATGGATGGCCCTTGATGACATTTTGCTAAGTGAATAAGACAGAAAATGACAAATATTCTATGATCTCACTTATTATGGAATCTAAAAACAAACAAACTCCCAAAAAACGTGAGCTCAGGGATACAGAGAACAGATTGATGGTTGCCGGAGGGTGGATACAGGGAGGGGGTTTGAAATGGGGGTGGTTAAAAAGTACCAACTTCCAACTGTGAAATAAATTACAGGATATCATGTACGCATGGTGACTGTAGTTAACAATACTCTATTGTATATTTGAAAGTTGGTAAGGGAGTTGATCTTAAAAGTTCTCATCACAAGAAAAAAGTTTGCAACTGTATATGGTGATGGATGTTAATTAGACTTATTGTGGTGATCATTTTGTAATACATATAAAATGTCTAATTATGTAAACCTGAAACTAATAATGTTATATGTCAATTATATCTTGATTTAAAAAATAATGTTATTAGCTTCAAATAACAGAAAACTTTCAAATGCTTAAAAGACAGTGTATTATATAAAGATTATCCCAATATAGGATAGCTTTCTACTTGGTTAGTTTAGCAGTTAAATGGCTGCACCAGAGAACGAAATTCTTACTGTCTTTCTCCTTTGCCATCCTCAGCTTGGTGGCTTTGTCCTCACTAATCTCCCCTATAGTGGTTATCAGATGATTGCCACAATTCCAGGTGTGACAGGGTCCAGCATTAAAAAAAAAGACTAAAACCTTCCCCATAGCCTTCTAGTGGGCTTCTTTTATGTCTCATTGGTCAGAACTGGTTGCACAGTTGGTTTTGACATACTTCGTGGTTGAAGGATAGGGTCAGTCCTTGTAGAGTGGTATCTGAACAAAATTGGATTCCTTTTACATGTAGGAAGTGAGGAATGGATTTGAATGGACAACCAACATTGCTCACTGCAGTCAGGTATACAAAGTGAGGATGGCAGTCCCAATGTAAGGATCAGCTGCTCAGAGACAAGGAAGCTATCATAAAAGACCTTAGAAATCTGAGAAAATTGAGCTTTGTGTGAGAGGCATAAGGTGTGTTAGAGGTACTGAAGGTAAAGAGCCAGGTTGGGATCAGATTGTGAAAGGCCTTGAATTCCCTGAAGAGGAGTTCAGACTTTATTTCTCTAGTTAATGGGGCACCTTCCATGTGTGGCAGTGAGGCAAGACTGAAGACTGAGAGTCCCCGTGTGAAATGGACAGAACTGGAACTACAGGTGATTTGTAGCGATGTGGGATGGAGAGATTAAGAGGGGTTTAAGAGAGAGATGGATGGTGGAATAGCTATATTTAGCAACTGCTCAGATGGAGGAAGGTAAGAGAATGGGATATGTTGACATCTAGGATCGTTCAGAGACTTCTTGTCTAGTAAGGGCAGAAGTAATAAACTGGAAGAGAACCTAGAAATCAGGTAATTTCCTCATTTTACAAATGAGAAAATTGAGACCTAGAAAGCTTATGATTTGCCCAGGGTTAACCAGCCATAAAAATTTTTTTTTGAATGGATCAGTTAGAACACACATTATTTAAATCTTAGGTCAGCAGGCATTCAGTCTCAACATACTTAACAACTATAAATTGGCACTTATTTTATTCATTTGAACTTGAGCTCTCCTGGCAGAACATAGCATAACTAAGTTGTCATTTGCTAATGTTCCTTTTATGTAAAAGCTGGAGAAAGACTATTTTAAATGTGTCAAAAATAAAGATATCCTTATGGTATTCTTGGAGTCTGAGGATGGCAATTCCCTTCAGAAAAGAGGAAAGTGATTATCCTCTCTATTCAACTATCCAGTTACTGTTGTGTTTTCATTAAATGTAGGAAACCTATACTTTCTTCATGTCACATGGACATGGCCTGTAAATATAATTATTTACTATCTTAATCGTAGATACTTGGCTAAGGAAAAGATGATGATAACAAGTCCAAAACTGAAAGGGATTTTTCTTTATGTGCAATCCTTAAAGTCTCAGCTCTGGGGTTTGCCTTCCTCCAGCTACTACTAGACTCCCTTTTCCTCATTCTTTTTCAGCTACTTGGGCTGTCTTGCTGTTTTCTGAATTCAAACATGTCCCATTTCAGGTCCTTAGCACTAGCTCTTGTCTCTGCGAGGAACAAATATAGGGGACCAGGTGCCCATATGACATGCTTCTTACTCCCTTCAGACCCAACTCCAGCATCGTCGTACCAGAGCTCTCTGGACTGCTGTATATTAGATAGCAACCTGCCAATGCATTCTTACCCCCGACCCTGTTTATTCACCTGACATTATTGTATCGATTTTTCTCCCCAACTAGAATATAAAGTATGTGAGGGCAGGCATTTGCCTCTTTTGTTTACTATAGTAACCCCAGCACTGAAAACAGTGTCTGGCAAATAGTGGGTACTTAATAAGTGTATGTGGAATGCACGAATGATTCTAGAGGACCAGTCATGTTATATGCTTGCCCCTGAAATACAAGCACAAGTACTTGGGTATCTGAGTCTAAAATCCTTCATATCAGTGATTTCTTTCTAAGTTATTCTGGAAGCTGCTTCAAGGATCATCATGCAGAAGGGAAGGGGTGGGGTTTGAGTTCCTCTACTTCTCATTCAGAAGTTTTGTTTCAGGTAAAGATGAATGGCTGTTGGAAAGCACTGCTTTAAATTTAAGATGCAATCTCTAAGCTTAAAGACTTAAAAAGCCGCTTGCCATATTCATTTTGTGATTTCTCTGCCCATGATCCCTCTGAGCAGCGTGTTTATCCTTTTTCTTTACATAATTTTTTAAACCTTAGTTTTGAAAAACTCATTAATTAAGAATAACTAGTTTATCTAAGAAAACGTTTGATATCAAATTATTCTTTAAATAAGTTTGTTTAATGCTAATGTACATAATATCTAATTCTATAAAATTAGGATATTGAACCCTTGGGATGTTTTTTTGAATGTCTTTTCAACCTCATGGTTTGAGGCCTCTGGTTATTTAAAGCAAATGCCTTCCACCCTACCCCCGCACCACCCCACCCCCGCACACACTCACTCTCAGCACTCCCCCAACCCCCTGACCCTTCAGTCAGACATGTGGCTTCAGCAGCTGTTTGCTTTACGTTTTTTTTTTTTTTTTAAATATCATTCCTTAACTATGAGAAATTAGTGCTAGTTTCTCTTTTTTATTCAAATTTAAAAACTTTGATAGGAAAATGACCCACTTTGGTTCTTTCCTTGTGTTGGTAGGAATAGTATCATATCCTATATTTAGAATTGATATCTTTTCACTCTTGTATTTTGTGTACAGAACTAATTTAGTTGAAGTGGAGTTACATAAATTAGAACGTAAGGTGTTCCATTGAGAGCTATTTTATGGCACTTGCTTGTATAACTGACAAGAATTTTGAAATACTGTTTTTTTTTAATATTACTATCATATAGTAATTGAACAATACATAAAGTACACTGAAGTGTTTTTATGTTATGGAGTGTTTACAATGTTTAGGATAGAAATGGTTACATGATCTTATAATTTAATTTAGTCAATAAAAAAGACACATAGTCAGAAATGTGATGTAAATATGGGTGTGATGTGCATGACATGTCAAGTAAAAATAAACTTTGCAAGGTGAGCCTGAGAGGAATAAGTAATTCAGGAAGCTAAACTTTTAAGTGCTGAATATTGCCATTTAAAAAGGCTTTTTATGAAAGTCTTTTAAAAAATGTTTTGTTTACATACTTAACACATTGTAGACTTATTTAATGTATTTCAAGTGAGTGAATTATTGAGATTGATCTGTTCATAGATGTTGCCAGCAATTTAGGTGTAATTTTGTAGGGCATCAGACTGGATAAATGATCACTTCAATATGTGAAGTGAATATTTAAATACCAGTTTTCTTTAATCTAGTTTCTGAGCTATACCTGTGATCATACAGTCAGTGTTTCACTCATGTTCTTTGGACCTTTGAGAGCCCAGATGTCTACTGTACATATACATTCACATATGTAGGAGGACCCCATGTTTGTATTTGAAAATTATAGTATTATGTTTGATTTTTATTGGGAAAATAAATAGAAAAACAATTGTTCAAATGCATTGAGGTTTTGAGTGATGATACAATAGAAATCATTGGGAATTACTAGGTAGCGTTAGCTAAGTAGTGAAATTTCAAGCTTAAACCAAGAGAATGTCAGTTTAATCCTTTTCTAGTCTTTAAAAGTTTTTAACACTGTGGCATCTCTCTTTTCATTAACAGATACACGCTGGTCAGCGTAGAGATGGGCCTCTTGTACTTATAGGCAGTGGGCTTTCTTCAGAACAACAGAAAATGCTCAGTGAACTTGCAGCAATCCTCAAAGCTAAAAAATGCACTGAGTTTGACAGTACAGGTGAGGATTATTTATTTATTTTTGGTAGAAAAAAATTTAAGTAGGTAATTCCTTTGTGTGACTCCATTGAGATAGGGCCATATACTTTGAATCTCATAATAAATCTAAAATATTTTTACAGTTGTAAACTACTTATAAGCTGAGTTTGTTTAGGAAATGAAAAGTTTAAAGCTTTGTCATTAGTTTAGGACAGAACAGTATATCAGAAGAGCAAATATATGAGTTTTTTAATGAGATAAATTATAGTGTATGTGATGCTTTACTTCCTCAATTTTAATTTGAAAATAAAAGGAAAATTATATTTGCTAATGTGGCTTTAAGATATGTGGTTATGATCTGATTTTTCATGTTGGTTGCCTTTGAAGAAAATTCAGATTAAAGTTTATAAAATGTAGATTAACTAGTTATAAAAAACAGACTAGTTAAAGAATTATTTAGGTTTATATTTCTGTTTCTCATACTGCTTTTTTTTTGTAGTAACTCATGTCATTGTTCCTGGTGATATAGTTCAAAGTACCCTGAAATGTATGCTTGGGATTCTCAGTGGATGCTGGATCCTAAAGTTTGAATGTAAGTGTTGGATTTGGGAGAATTTAAAAATGAATTAAGTAGACTGAATTTCATTTTTCATATCGCTGTATTGCCAATAATTATTTAAGCACCTTATGTTAATTTTCTTACCTCTGGTTAGTTACTGCATTTTATAAAATCTTCTCATATTGATAGTATAATTTAGGTGTTCTTGGTAATGTCTACAAATATGTTCTGGTTTTAAAGTCTTCTTTTTTCTCGCTATACCAACTATTTTAATAAAGAGTAAACAGGTTATGTCATTGATGTTAAAGCCCAAGCAAGCCATATTACTATTAAATAGTATATTTAACTTAATAAATGTATGTTTTAAATATACTGCTATGAAATGTAAGTGATTTATTGCTATCCCTCTATGATTTCTATAAACTTGTATGCATAACACCGTTTTGCTTTCTTAGCTAACGCAGTATATTTTAGGAAGCTGCTGGGAAATTTAGACTGCCTTGTACTAACTACGTGATTTGGGGCAGTTATACCAGCTATTATTTAAACCTCTGCTGAAAATGTATTCCCATTACCCACACGTTAGTGGTCAGCACCACCACCGTGAGAGCTGCCTTTCCCCTTCCATATCTTACTTGTTTGTCTTTCTTAACCATGGCTTTGCTTAGGAGTTAAAACTAAATAAAGAAAGAAGTTCATATAGGATTATTTCTACTCCTTAATGACTAAAGTATCTACTTTGGATACAGTGGCTAAAATAGGACAATGGATTGACCTTTTTGGTTAACTAATTGTTTAGAAAGAATATTGGCAGGCAGGGGTTATAGGAGTCTTGCAATCATACATTTGAGTCTCTTGCTCCTACTGGTGGTTACCTTCCACAAGGCTACACATGCGATTAAATTATATAGATCTTTATACATGCACACAACACATCACGAGTGCTGTGTAACTGATGAAATCTGAATAAGCTGTATGGATTGTATCAACGTCAAAGTCTTGCTTTTGATATTGTGCTGTAGTTGTGTAAGATGTTAACCTTGGACACTGGATAAAGGTGCATAGGACTTTCCTGTACATTTCTTTGCAACTTCTAATGAATTTATAATTATTTAAAATTAAAAAGTTCAAAAAGAATAGTGTGTATTTTTGATGAAACTTTTTTTTTTTAAGATGCATCAGAATTAGTTTTAAAAACTTATGCCTTAGTGCTTTGAAGCTTTTTGGTAGAGTGCTTGATTTATTAGATCTTAATTATTAATATATTATGATTGAAGTTGATTTGGTTTGTAAAATGGTTTCGTTTTAGCAGTTGGTATGCATGTCCTTTATGCAGCCACCACTATTGTTGTGATGCTAGTCTAGACTGATAAGGTCTGATCCAGCTAAGTGGCTATGACTACTAATGCCACTCTGTCTGTTCCCATCAGTGAGTGTTACTAGTCTCTCTCAGTTACGACCAGTTTAAGCAATTGGACTGACCGTTTACAGAGGAAAGTTTCCCTTTCTGTTTCATTCCTATTTTTGAACCTTTTTTTTCTTTCAAATCTGTGGTAAGTCTTATTAGGCCTCAATGTTTAAAAATGGATTTAAAATGTTTCCATGATTATAGATCCTTTTGTAATGAATCTGTGCCAGAAATCTTGCCAGTGGTTATAGGAAGAAATAGATTTTTGTGATAATAAGGTTTCAGTAATAAGAATCCATGAGAAGTTGTTAATGTTAAGGCATTTACCACCTACCTTTGAGTATGTAGTTCTTGTGAATGTGCTGAACTTGCTTCTGGTTACGTATGTAAGCTACATGATTCACGTCCATAAAATCTTCCTTCTTTAGGAAATGGAAGTTTTTGTCAATTTAATGGCTTGGCCATGTCATCTTTTTATAGAATCACTGATGGACTCAAGCTGACATAATAGTGTGCTATTTGGTGACTCTCAACAGTAGTGAATAACATATTCTAATATCAGTAGTTCTTTTAAGATAAAGATGGATAGAATCTCTTATGTAGTTCGTTTCCCCATATTTTCTAATACAGAATCCAAAGAGAAATAGGTCCAGGTTTGGGACAATTACTTTAAATAGTCACTGGGTTTATAAAAAGAAGGCAAGAACCCTCGAATACCATCTTTCCAAATATATATATGTCTTACACTTTCTATATTGTTCTTAGTGTTAGGCATATAGCTTGATTTTTAAAAAATGTTCAGAGCTGTTCAAAACTATCTGAAAATGATCTATATTAAAGAAAGATAAGGTAGACCAAAGCTTTCGAAATTAATTGTAAAGATTTATGACTTATTAAACTAAATCTTATGTTTGAGGATATCCATTAGCTTGTTGGTAGACAAAACCTTTATTGGTTTAACTATATAGAAACTTTAATCCATTTCCCATTTGACACGAGAATACTCACTGGCAGCGCTTGTGGCTGCCGCATTTGCCCCAAGATAACGTGCAGATTATGGTCCTGACCTTATCCTCAAAGTTTGCCACAAAATATCTTGCTTTTGTTATTTTCATATCACTCTAGTATATTGGTAGTCTTTGGAAATAAATGACATCATTCTATTTCTAGCATTCTGTTTTTGCTAGTGGCATTTCCATTTACAAATTACAGTAATTCTCGATCACGGAAAATGTCAAATCCTAGATATTCTGCTTTGTGTTGTCCTATACTGTAAATTTACCACACACAAAGTTTTTAAATACCGATCATCATATACATTTCTGTTACATTAGGATTAGAGAAAAGTTCTGTTTAGAAGTAACTCCAAGAACAGTTTTTATACTTAATTTCACATTGAAAACAAGTCAGATTTGCTTCAGCCTCAAAGAAGCTGATGTTAAATTAATGCTGGCAGCAAGCTGCACTTTTTTTTCCTAAACAGGAAATAGGTTAATATATCTTTTTATGAGGCTTTCAATAAACTACGTAGATTCAAGAGGAAATTTTATCTAAACGTTCTCTATAAATAATTGACTCATTTAACAAGTTAAAGAAATTTAAGTTAACAAAAAGGATAATTATCCAAATTTAACTATTGAAGTTTTCTACTTAAATGTTTGGTCTTAATTGGTTAGTACTTCTTATTACATTGTATATGTAAAGTGTATTACAGTGTTACAGTTAATGGACTTGGCATGAAGATTTTTAAAATAGACCATAATTTTACTATTATACCAGCCATTCTGTCTCATCATATTTATTTTACAGATATTTTACAGAAATGGGAGATAGAGGAAAATTTCCTTCTTCAAGATTAAATTGTGGCTGAAGTTCTGCTTTAGTCCTAGTTTTGACACTAATTCCTCACAGGCAACTTATAACCATCTATGCGTAAGGCTGAACTTCGGTAATGAAAGAGGTGACTAGAATGAAAGAATAGAAGACGCACAAATAAGTCATTTTATTCAGCTCTTAGAGTGTGAATAAGGTGGAACTGCATCCTAAAGATATAAACTAGCCTTCAATAAGAGAAAATATCTTTTATTGACCTGTTCTTTTAGTATACTGCTTTCAGAATTTCCTCTAGCCTAACTTTTTTATAAAAGAATTAATTCTGCCTCTTTGTTTTTCATCTCATTGTGAAGGGGAGAGCAGATGGCTGTCATCTTTTCTTTAATAATCTCTTCTTCTTCCCCACTCTCATCTAAGTTTAAATAAAATTATTGCTGTAGAAGTTTTGAAAGTTCTCAACACCTAAGGGAATTGCTGTGGGAGTGTGCCAAACACTTGGCGTTGGACTTGTGTCTTTGAGGTGAGGAAGGGCCAGATAGGGTGGTTTTTGTTTTAGTTGAGGAGGATGGAACCTAAAAGACAATCATTACATCATCATTTTATAAATGACCTCGTGATCAGATTAACATGCTTATACTTTTCTATGAAAATTTGTTTTTTTCAAATGGCTCTTAAGAGTGCTGTGGAATTTAAAAAATAAATGTATTTCTTTATATTTCAAACTTTGTTAATTATTATAAAATTAATGTATCAAAGCTTTCTATAAACTAAGATTGATTAGGCAACTTTATGCTTGCAGAAATCTTTTATAAGAATAAAAAAATTAAAATGAACATCCTTGATCTAATAGTTTCACTTATGAAAATTAACCCTCGGCAAGTAATACAGATGAAAGAATAAAACTATTTGCATTGTTATTTCTAATAGCAAAACATAGGGAGAATAACTTATATATGAGAGAATTAAGAGAATTCTGGAATGCTTAAAAATATTCTCTGAAGAAAATCATATCTTTATATAATTATTACGACTGACATATTATGAAAAACAAGATTTTCAACTTTAAAAAGCATAGAACAGCTATATCTTTAATTTCAACAATATGTAAATGTGTAAATGCATACAACAAGGAAACATAAAAAGAAACCAGTGGTGGGTAAGTTGGTGAGGCCTGTCTATTTATAGCAATTTTAAAAACAATGTGTCTGTTAAATGAAATTTAAGTTCTCTAGGAAGAAATTCAACTTCTCAAGTTCTGATAGCAGTTAGAAAGTATATCTTCTTTTAGTCTTTTCTAAAGAGTAATTGGATGGATAAGGGCCTCAGTCTTAATCAGAGAAATTAGAACCTGTATGTGTATATTTCTCTTGTTTGATACACCAGACCTTTTATACCCGTTATGCAGACCTTGCAAATACGTTTCGATATGGTGATTGTCTTAATCAAAACAAATTCTTACATAAATATTTGTACTTTAAATATATGACTAAAAAAGAACAAGCATGAGTTTTTAAATTATTAAGAAAATTTTGGAATATTAGACAGAGTTTGATCTTTAACCATATCTATAAAGAGAATTATTTTAATATTATAATTTGTAATACAGAGTTTTAAATATATATTCAAATTTTGCCCAAGAAAATTTTATGATATGATAATATATTTTTGTGACAGAATTGACCTGATTCTTGGTATGCATTAAGTAAAATAGAATATGAGTAAGTATGTTTGTAATTAAGTGTACTGGCTTATAAACTAGCCAGAAATAACCAGCTGTTAAATGGTATTTTCATGGAATCACAAAATCTAATGATCTGTGGCAGTATTTTCTGATATCTCAAATGTAGATGTTTAGAATGGCGTCCGTGGAGCAGTTAGCTTTTATTTTACCTTTTCAGCCTTCATTTCATTGTTCTTTCACTCTTTATGGACTTTCATAATATTGGGATTATGTCTTCTTTCTCTTGCCACCCAGTTTTTCAAAAATTGAGGTGAGAATATGTTGATTTTTCATTTTTTTTGTCATTGTTTTAAAAGGTTTCCTGTGATTGATTTTCTTTTTTTCTAAAGTTTAGTGATATCTTAGCCTGTTTGACTAAAAAGCCTAATAAAAAAGCATTTTAAAAATAAATTCTTATGTTTTTACAGCCTGGGTGTTAATTTTTAATAGAATGAGAAGGGAAATTCTTCAATGTTTATTTTGCTAACAATGCTGTTATCTTGAGTTACTCAAGTGTCTAGTTTGGATGTAATGACATTTATTAGGACTTTTGGTTTTTACATAAAATGATGTTCAATGGTATTTTTTTCATGGACATTTGGTGGTTGGTGACTGAGTGATAGTTAATCCAGTTTTCAGTGCCATTGCAGTTAACAGATCTAGATGTATTTAGTACTTTTAGTTTTGACAGTGGCTCCAGAAGAGTAACAACTTTTTAAAATATGGATTTATTTACTGCTCAAACTTTTGAAGAGAGTGAGCAAATCCTGTGGCCTTCCATGGAGGGCTATTTAACAGATTGCCATACTGAAGTTTTATTCTGTCTTCGTTGATTCTATTCTGTAATCATTTATGTGTAGCTGTGAATTTAGGAAGCCCTTTTTCCCTATCCCCTTGCATTTCTATGATCCTTTCTTTTTTTTCTTCTAAAATGACAGGAAGTGACTAAGTTTAATATTGATCCATGAACATTATCAGTGGTTCATGCAGCTAAAATGAAAATCCACATTTATTGGTATATATTCTTTGATGAAATAGGAAGTAAGAGTGGTTACTAAATTTAGAATAAAGGAGTACCTTGTGTTGAGTACAAGATTCTTTTTTAAAAAAATTACTGTGGCCCAGAATTCATAAGCTGCATTAGTATGCAAAGATTCCAGGCTTTGCTAAGGTAGCCAGAGCAACCTTAATGACTTGGAGTTAATGACTTTGAGTTAGGCAGGACTTTGGGAATTGGGTTTCTTACATGTACATAAAAAATAATAATATGACCCAGTCCAAAGGAAAGCTTACTTGAAATGGTAGACGTGATCAAGAATACATCTGGACTGAAAGAATCTCTTAGTTTTAATAAGATAAGAAGTTCATGCCTGTATTTCTGCAAATGATAGCTTCAGTCAAAATCTTAAAATATAATGAAACGTAAAAACTAAAAAAGAGGATATAAAGCATATCTTTTATAAGGATATAGTGGCTTGACATATTTTAAAGTATCATTCTGGAATATGTAGAAATTCGTTTATATAAATAATGACGTTCATGTAAAGTTATTCGAGTCTGAAAATTATTAGCTTAGAAAGCTAACAAGTGATCTTGTATATGCTTCTTTCTTAGAAAGAATAAGAGTTCGTCTTTCTGCTAAACTATGTAGTGGCATATGATGGAATAATACAGACTTTACTAAGTATATATTACAAACATAAAATATATTTTGGTTAAATTTGAAGAAGTATCTTCAAATTGGTGAGCAAGGGCCTATTTTAAAATCTTACTGTTAGTTACAGTATATATCGTACTTTAGATGAGTTTATGTCTAGGAATGTTGTGAACAGTCTATTTTTAACATGGAAAATAGGCTTAAGAATGCTTGTTGCAGTTTAACTTTTGCTGAGTAAATGAAACCTTAACATATCTATTATATAGAGAACAAAGTGGTTTCCAGATGGTTGGGACATTTGGGGGGCTGAGTTAAAAAGACAAAGGGATTAAAATACACAGATTGGTAGTTTCAAATTAGTCACAGGGATATAAAGTACAGCGTAGGGAATATACTCAATAATATTGCAAGAACTATATATGGTACCAGGTGGGATCACTTTGTAAATTATATAAATGTCTAACCACTATGCTGTATACCTGAAACTAATACAAAATAATATTGTCAACTGTAATTGAAAAATCAATAAGTAAAAAATAGAGTATCTGCAAAGCACTATGAAGCGAAGTGCAATAAAAGGAGGTATACCTCTATATTTTAAAAAATTATTATTTAAGCTTGCTTGTTAATTAGGTAATATTATGGCTGGAAGATTCTCCTACTTCCTTGATGATGTTAATGTAGCACCATTTAAATCACTGAAAGTTTATTTTAAAGTATTTCATTCTTGTTTCTTGTTTAGTAAATCAGTACAGTTTGTCTAAAAAGTTCACCAGGAAGTTAATATGAATTTGTAATTATTTTAAATGTACTGAAAAGTACATCTTTATTCTGAAACTCATAAGGTACAAATTAGAGTGGCACCTTTGGCAGCAGTGAGATTAATGAAACTCATCGATTCACTGAAGACAAAGCCGAATGCATTGTTCTCCCCACACGTCCAAGGTAGTCGGCAGTTTTTGCCATTCGTATACCCTTTGGCCAGCTTTTAAAAATAATGATCCTCCTATTATTCATTTATTAATTGGTTATATGATTTATTGCCAGAGAAGTACAATATATTAAATCTGAATAGAGAATGCCTGGAGTTTTCTAAGATGCTTTTTAAAAATAAAATAAAGATTAAAGAAGAATAAAGATTTTGAACTGGTCTAGGAATTAGAAGATATATCAGTTCATATTTCAGTTATGTCACTGAGAAAACTGCTTAAATATCTTAGGACTTAAGTTTCCTTCTCTGTGAAAGGAAGAGGTTGATTAGATGAAGCGTCAGGAATTTTAAATTGGCAATTAGAGGGCCAAAGCCGATACAGTTTATGTGATTATGTCCAGCATAACTGTTTAATTTTTGTGTCTTTAAGTATAATGTGCATTTTCTCCACAACTTTCTACCAGTTAACACCAGGTTCCTCACATGTTTATGTATCTACTGCCCTCATAGGCATTCGAGTTGCAACCCTTGGACTAGATGTCACTCCTGGCTTTCAAAAAATTGGTAGTTTCTATGCTGTGACTGCGACAGAACAAATGGTAGTCACCAGTCAAGCATGTTATAGACCTGGAAACTGTTCCTTAGTTTTTGTGTGTGGCGAGGCGGGGGGGGGGAGGGTGATACAAAACACTATATTTTCCTTCTTCTTTAGTTGTTATTATGTGACATAGAAAGTTAGCACATTGTTACTTGGACTAGGAGAATATCTGAGGAATGTATTCTTCATTCAGCTCAGTAATTGTTATTAGAGCATGGATTTTTCTACCTTACTTTACAGGAATTTATTTAACAATAGCTATAAAACTGAAAGTTTTATGACTTGAGGCATATTTATACTATAAAAGCACTAGCATCTTCCTGTGGAAGTGCCATGCTACCTTCTTGGTGTCTGCCATCTCATTGCTCTTGATACCATGCTTATCTCATTCTGGTATCTTTTAAGGCTTTGTTCTGTTGATTGGCTAAGGTCAGCACATTGCCAGGATCAAAAGATACCATTTTAAGATGCTTTTTTGACAGTAAATAAACTCATAAAATGAATAATCAGCCAGTATAGACAAAGCCCATTTATTTATTTCTGTAATTGACATTAGCCATTCACTTGTTACAGTAGATTTCATAGGAGTATTCAGTGTTAAGTCCTGGATTTACAGGCTGTCATAATCATTTATCTAAAGATTCTGGCCTGAATGCTCTGCAAATATCATTAGGAAAGGAGATTTAAGAAGAGGACTACATGCTTAAAAGATAAAAAGTAAAAGTAATAGTTTACATGTAAAATAATGAGTTTGAGATAAGTCAGTGATTTAGTTAGATTGCTGATGTTTTGGTGGGGGTTGGTGTTTCACATGGAAACATATATGATGTAGCCAGTGGGCACACTGGTAGTGTTTTGGGTATGATACTTTGACCTAGGCAAAAATTTTATTTTGAAACTAATTTTCAATAACACAAGAAGGTTAATGTTTCAATACTAGCTTCATTAGATTTTTACTCACTGAGTATTAAAAATTATAGTATTTATAAATATAATTTATTTCTTTCAGAAAGCAAACATTTTGCAAAAGCATGATATTTATGATTAGTAAGAAGAGTAGGATTTAGAAATTAAATGTAGCAAACTTGGCTAAATATGATTTTTATATTAAAAATACTGGGGAAAGAGATACGAGAGCACAAGCAAAACTAACAGATTAAGAATCACATGACGGAATTATAGGTAGCCCAAGATCGAGTGTTGAGTTTGACTATACATTGATAGTCCCAGGTTAAGAAAAAATTTAGTCTCAACACAGCTGTTTTTGAAGAGATGGAATATTGAGTTGTTAAAATCTTCTGACTTTTATAAGTTAAGTAGCATTTTTGAACATTTCAATTGAAGCAGCTCTAAAACATTGGAAATATTCAATAAGTCATCTATAGAATGGTGACATCAGTGTGTACCTGTCAAATCTCAGATTGTCTTAGTCTCTGTGTACTATTTATTTTAACAACTACTGTGGAGTCTCTGTTGTATGGCCAGCTGAGCGAGGTGCTAAAGCAATTTCCTTAATGTCAGATCACTTACAGTCTAACAGGAGAGTAGACATGTCTGAAAATGAGCAGTGGGAATGATGAGCGCTCATGTTCAGATCATTGTGAACTGAACTAAGTGAGGGACTTTTTATTCACCTTCATTTTGATAATTGCTATAAATAACAAGTTAGATTTTTATTCTTTGTGTCTGAAATAGTGTATTGATTTAGATGTTTCAGAAAGAAAACTAAAATTTGTTAGTGTTCAGTACTACTTCATTGCTCAGTCCTCTGAAGGAGAGATTTCTTATATTTTCTTTATATGGAAAGCCAGTTTTATAACATTTTGTTTTGGCATAAGTAAAACTTCGATTTCTATTTTGAAACAAAATCACGAAGAAAACCCACTTAGGTAAATTGTTTAATTTCAATGAGAAAGAAATAATGTTCACTTGGTATTTATTTTGCTTTTATCCTTTTTTTTTTTTTTTTTTCTGTCAGGGGTAAAAGCATGTCTACAAAGAAAAGAATATGAACAGGAAGAAAAGTATGAAATTCCTGAAGGACCACAGAGAAGCAGGCTCAACAGAGAACAGCTGGTATTTTTCTTTTGCTACTACTTTAATTGTTCTTATTATAACTGAATATTATTATCCCCATCAGGAAAAACTTCTGCCCTTTCAACAAGTACAGGTGACTGATTAAAATTTTAATTGTACTTATTTCAAGCACTCGCTTCTGAGAGATGGTCACGGTGAGCAGTAAAATCCAGAAGGTAATAATTTCATACCGTTAATGGGTTTTTGGCATCTTAAACATTCCCATAAACCTTTCAGAACCTGAGGTAAGTCACAGATACAGGAAGTAACTTGAAAGAAAACCTGCAGCTGCTGCTCAGTTTTAGTTACATACGTCTTTATTGCTGTGTACTGCAGTTTTAATGGATGATATTCCATTATCCTTTTGCTATACAGGTAAGTGTATTAGAAATGATGAAGAAAAATTTTCAGAGAAGGGCACTGTGAAACTTTTTTCTTTTTCTTTTTTTTTTAATAAGCATGCAGAAGTACATTTCATAGCTAATGGATCCTTAGCCATGGCTTTATAATCTGTTGTGCCCCAGGGAATACATCCCTGGAACCCTGTGGGCCGCACCCTGGAGCACTGAGGCTGCCCTGGAAACCTTAGGTTGGTAATATAGGGACCTGAATATGGATGGGCAGAATTGGATAAAACTCCATGGATAAGACCTTACTCTTACAATGTAAGTTTAGCCGAGGATCACTGACGTGTATTTCATATACCCTTGGAGTTTTGGGGTCATTAAGTTCCACAAAATATGAATAAACTCTCTGATAAAGGAAGCTTAATGAATAGTTTTTGTTTGCATTTTTGTTTTTTTTACAAAATTTACCTAAAATCTGAGGAGAGTAAAAAGTATCTGAGATGGTGACTGATCTTAGGGAAAAAATAGGAAACCTATAAATGCATGATTATTTTCATGACCCAGAGAGTTTACTTGAAATACAGCTTGTCCCAGCACCTCCTTGACTAACTGCTTAACTGCTTGCGACTATTAGTTTTTATTCTCTCATTTATATAGAGCGTTTTAAAATATTTTGTTTTGCTTTTAACAAGTTTTTTTTGTTTTGTTTTTTTTTTTGCTTTTTTCAGTTGCCAAAACTGTTTGATGGATGCTACTTCTATTTTGGGGGAACCTTCAAACACCATCCAAAGGACAACCTTATTAAGCTCGTCACTGCAGCTGGGGGCCAGATCCTCAGTAGAAAGCCCAAGCCAGACAGTGATGTGACTCAAACCATTAATACAGTCGCGTACCATGCCAAACCGGATTCTGATCAGCGCTTCTGTACACAGTATATCATCTATGAGGACTTGTCTAATCATCGCCCAGAGAGGGTTCGGCAGGGCAAAGTCTGGATGGCTCCTTCTAGCTGGTTTATAGATTGTGTGATGTCCTTTAAGTTGCTTCCTCTTGACAGCTGAATACTACACCAGATGAACATTTAAGATTGAACTTAGACATTAGGCGGTGTGAGAACCCAGCCATTGAGCTGTTGATCATTCACATTTTTATAAATAGGTAAACTCATTCACATTTTTTTCCTTGAATTAAAAATATCTTATGCCAGATTAGGAGTTTATTCTGTGTTTACCATTTAGAGATTGAGATTGTTTTTGAAGGATTTTCTTTTTAAGACTGGCATACATTTCGATTCATCATGTCTTTCTACTTAAATTTATCAGTTTATCAAAGATTAATGAGAGGTTCTCAGAACTGTTGATTAACATACAAGTGGTATCATTACTGTCTCATCCTTTCAGTGTTCTTTAATGAAAAAGCCACACCTGCCACCAACAGAAAAAGTTGTCCTCTTTTAGTAAACAAAGTATATTGTCAAATAATTTATTCTGGCTTTATCTTAATGAAAATAGAGTACCTAGTCTACATGTGTCACCATAGGTGTTAAATTTTTCTCCCATCTACAGTAGTTTTCATCTTTCATTGTGTTTATTTAGTTTCTGATAATTAACTTGGCTGTCTGTACCTACATTTTTATTCCTTATTTTTATCTTGTCTGTTCATCAGGAAATCATGATTTGAACCCTAATGTTATTGTTCTTTGGTGGTAAAAATCAACATTGGGCTTATTAAACATATTTTAATTGTATACACTTGCTATTGTTAACTATCAATTTGCTACTGTATTTATCTACAAATATGTATGCATACTTCGAGTGTTTTCTCTAACACATTTTAGTGTCACTATTTCTTAGAAGGTCTCACCACACTAGCAAATTGTCAATTAAATATTAATAAATTAAATTAGGAAGCAGTCTTTTTCTGGTAGACTTTGCTACATATTGTTAAAATAATTTTTTAGGGGCTTAATTTCTTCCTTCATAAAGGTGGGTTTTTTTTTTTTTTTTACATTTTTTAGATTGTTGTTGGAGGCAAAAGTTGGAGATTATAGAATATATTTTATCCCGATGACACAAAAGGCCATTACAATCAATCTAGAGGTAGGAGCAGGAAGGACTTACAACAACAAGACAGTCAAGGCTTCACAGTAGTGGACAGGCCACCACCTGAAAATGGACAGTTCTGGGGAGGTTGCTCTAGTCTGAGTGTGTCCTTGTTTGTGATCGACAAGGTTGATTACATCATTTTAAAACATTTTTTAAGAAGCCAAATTCTTTCATAAATGCCTAGAAATGGAATGTTATTATAATATCAGAGACTTGGAAGGAAGACACTGTGAGACCTACTCCTTTGGTCCTTCATGGGCCAAAGAGAACAGTTTGATAACCACTGTATTAGAATACTGAGAGTCTGAATTTAATGCACATTTTAAGATGCATTTATATGAAAGTTTGAGCTTCTGATGATTATTTCAAAATAAATTTCACTTTAATTTCTTCTTTGACACGTTACTTTTCCATATCAAGAAATCTATTATGTGAACATAATGATGTACTGCTGACCCTGACCTTCAAGGGTGAATTAGCTCTGAAACACTCTCGCCAACCAGTAATGTGTTTGTCCCACATTTCATTCTAATGGAGAATGATGAACACCATAGCACCAAACAAATCTGAGGGGTTAGATAATGTCTGGATGAAAGAATTTAAGACTCTCTGGGATTTGGGTAGTCATTTTTGATTTATAACTAACTTTTCATCTCTTTCTATGAGCTCATTGGTCACAATCCTAGACAGGTTTGTGTCTCCTCTTCTGTTGCACATTCCTGTTTGTAAAAACACCTTTGGGATTGTTGTTCACTTTTCTTTATTCCCGTTCTTGGTCTATACTCCTCCTTCTCTGTGGTATTTTTCTCCCACTATTAAGCAGTTTTATTTTTGGTTTCTTTAACTATTTATTTTGACAGCAGTTGATTGATGTTAAGCTCTTGAAACTTGTATTTTCTGCATTAATATACCTGTAATTATTTTCATTTTTCAATCATAGATTCAAACTTTTTATTTACCATAAATCATTAAAGTTATTTGTTTCTGTATTTTTTGTAGAAGTGGCTTATTCTGCGCTCCTAAGAATGAGACTCAGCAAGACCTATGAAGAAATCATTCAGCTAACAAAAGCTTACTTTTTTAAACACTAACTGTTTTTTGGATAGAAATATTTCTAAAGTATATTAGATACTTTATTACCTTAAATAATTTTTTTTCTGAATACAGCATAACCTTGTTAGTTTGGAATTGTCAAGTATAGTTTTTGTAGATGAGAATCACCATTTATTTTATCTGTCTTGATTTCTTTTGAACCTGCTTTGTGAATTTAGCTGTTAAGTGATCTCTGCATAGATGAAGATTATGTTTTGGGAGGTGTGGTGTTTCCCATGGGAATAAGATTGGTCAGGAAGATCACATTACTGCTTCTGTGAATTGGGGTAGAAAAAGAGTTGTGTTCTAAAGTCTCATGAACCTCATCACAGTCATAAATGCCTATTTTATTCTCTAACCAAAACACATTAAAATGGCAGGAAATAATGCCTATAACTATAAGCCACTATTTTGTTTGAAGATGGACTTAGCTATCAATTGTGAACTAAATGTATATCTTTATGAGTCAACCCTTTTGAAAGATGCACATCAGAGTAAAACTTGGCAATTTTTTTTCAGTCAACTAATTTGTATTATGTTTGGCCACTTCAGTTAGGGATGTTAATTACTTGAGTAGCTTTCTGAGACGCAGAGTGCACCTTTTGATACCTGAAAGTTTCTTTCGGAATGGCACAGTGTGAGAAGTGGGAAAGCACTAGACCGTTGTGACTCCAACCTGGCTTAAAGGGTTAATGTCTGACACCCCAGCCCTGAGCATAATCCTTTGGCCTCAGCGTACCAGCGTGCCATGCAGCCTACTCTGAGAAGGTCAGTAGGCCTACTGTCAGGCTTAGAGATGAAAGACAGGAAGACATGACTCCTGCCCAGGCCTCAAAGTCAGTGGGACCTGGGTTTGTGTACCATTTCTTTACTAGTTTATAAAGTGGAGAATTATAGTCCTAAAGTGGGGAAAATACTGTCCATCTCACATGGACAAAAGATGGACAAAAGCATTGAGTACCTTGTGACACTTACCTTGTTGACACAGGATCCCCTTCAAATAACCTCCATGAGCAGGAAGGATCAGAGATGTCTTTAAAAGCAGCTCATAAAAGGTGGCTTTTGGTAGCGCTGCTCATCTCAGTCCTGAATAAGCATGCCCAGCTGCTAACTGTCCTGTGTTCACTTGACTGATATTAACCTTAACCACAACCAGGACCTGGCCTGTCTGGCTGATTTCTCCCCATCTCCAAGTGAAGTTTCCCCATCTATGTAGCATCTCCTGCCAAAGTCAGCTAAGATTTTGGTGAGCCTTCATCCCCTGAAGGCATTTACTTTGGATACCAAGATTGATTATCTCCACACCTAAGATACACACCTTAGAAAGCACTAACCAGATTTCTGTCAGCATTCTGTCAGAAGCCCTTCTGGCCACTTCAGCCCTTCTGCGATATCACCTTCGGATAACCTTACTTTACACAAAAAAAAACCTGATTTTTTCTACCTTTAGTCCATAATTTGTGAGACTCATATTTTCATTTTTAATACTACAGATTTGCCAGAATCACTTCTATTTGCCTGCTGACTAAAATAACATTACCAAAATATTTTGCCATCAATGAAATATAAGGATTTTTTTTTTTTTAATTTTACCAGTATGGCTGCCTTTGGGTTTTTCAATAATTCTGCTTACAAAAGTATTACATAATTACTATAGAAAATTTACAAAGTACAGGAACACAAAGAAGAAAATAATCCTCAAATCCAGGAACTATAAAGTGACTAATTGGCTTTCACAGTATTAAAAAAACATATTGAGTACTATGGAAAGGCCTGTGAGCTTTATTTTTCCACAGTCCCCACTATTCGTTGCTGTCTTACCCCTTCCATTTTATTAATTTACTTGGGCTTTGGAAATATTGAGTTAACTCGCAACCCAAAATAATAACTGTTAATGTCTTTTTTTAAATTCAATCATGTACATATGTTAACTTATAACTAAGGAGTAAACCCTGACCATACTTTTCCTCCCCATGTTTTCCCATGTAATTAAATATTAGTTGCCACCTATCAACAATATGTAACTTAACCAAATCCCCGCTATTGAATACTTGGATTGTTTTTGTTAAAAAGCTGTATAAACAGTTATAATGAATTTTGGTCCTGGAGGGAGGGGAAATTTTTTTAAAATGTCAATCTAAGTCACCATCTGCTGTACCATCTCTATAAAGTGCAATGCACACTCTATACCCTATACATTTAGATTAAGACTTATAGCTATGCTTAAAACATAACAATAAGAAAAAGCCTTAATTGATTGCTATGATTTTCATGAGTCAATGAGACTTTCCATGTAAGGTTTAAACCACTCTAGCTCTTACAGGTCAGAAACTAGCCAGAAAAGGGGGAGGGAAACAGGAATCCTAGGTGTTTAGGTAGAGACCTGAGAGATGCTCATAATCTCTAAGGAGCTGTTGTGTTGTGATGAGGAAACCATAGGTCCAGAGAACTCTAGACCACCAGCTCATTATTGGCAGGGCCCGGGTTAAATGTATGAGCTCTCTTTCTGTCTCACGCCTTCCCAGAGTATGTTGCTTCTGTAAGTAGATCAAAGCATTTGCTATTACAGAGCCTGTGATCTGACTTTCTGACCGAATTTTTTGGGCTGGTCTAGGTCATCTAGAAGGGAAAGTGGTATCTGTCTCGCATGTGCTGCAGCCCCACCTCTGCCTCAGCAGACATCACTAATTACTGCATCTGTTTTTTTGAGACCGAAAGTGGTCTTAAATTTTTAAATTTTTTTTCAACTCTTGTTTCAAGTAGCCACAACCAACTGGTCAAATTGATATAATGGATGAATTTACCAGCACTAAACTAAGTCATGCTTTATGAAAACTTAAGTAATCTTTGTTTGTTGCTTTCCCTACAGCACAGAAGTAAACCAGAAGTATAGTACATATTCTAGTCAATAATTTAGCTCAGTACAGAAGTGATTCTGAACTGGGAGGACATGCCCTATTGTTTGGAAGTTGAATGGGTTAAAAAAATAACCCCAAACCGATAAGCTCAAACAGAGAGAATGAGAAGAAGTTTGAAAAAGTGTTCTAGGTGATTTTTATGCCTGCACTTCCCAGAGTCGCAAGCCACTGCTTTGGCACCAATTATTGTTATAAATTTACTTGCAAAATCGTCATACCATGTAGACATCGTATTTCTGATTTAGGCACCCATTGCAATGTACAATGTGTGCGAGTGTTTGACTAACCATATACTATGTATGTAATGTATCTGATTTTTTAAGACATTTCTAAAACTAAAGTATTATAATTTGCATAGAGTATGGTGATTGATGTGCCTTAAAGTCACCATCTCATCGTAATAATTATTTCCTTTTTTTATGAGTGCTGAAGTCCTGACACCTGGTGGTATATTCGGATTATTTTTCTGGGCTGAGGAATTGATGATTAACAAGATGATATTTATTTTAAAAGGGAATTAATACATTCCAAAAAGTAAATGCAGTCTGAAGATTTTTTTCTATTGACCTTTCTTTTGCAGATATGTGACAGAAACAAAGTCTCGTGAAAAAGGCAATTGACTTTTCAGTAAGTATCCTCTTATTTAAAGTGCTGTGCAAAAATTCACTAGCAGTAATACATATGTCTTTTATCCTTTTTAAAAATAGGTATCTAGCTTTACATTTTCAAAGGAGGTTGAACAAGAGTCTGATATTGATTTACTCACTAGTTTTTTGAATATTTGATTCATTGAATATCTATTGGGAAACTACTGGATGTCAGTCTTGGTTGTTCATATGGAAAAATTAAAGTGAATAAGACCTGGGCACAGCCCTCAAGAGGCTTATACTCTAGGAGGAGAGCCAGACAAGTAAAAGGTAATTGCACAGGTTTTTGTTTTTTTGTTTTTTGTTTTTTGTTTTTGTCAAGGCTGGCCCCTGTCACCTGTGTCAGGACATGAAAGAAGCCTACCTCATCACATATGACTCACTTGGAAGAATCAACTAGTGTTTGCTTTGGACATAATTAGGTTGTTTTTTTTAAAAAAAAGTATCTAGGAGTTAACCTTAGGAACAGATAAATTAATATTTACTATAATCTTCACTAAATATTTTCTGATTCACCTCGGGTTTTTTGTTTGTTTGTTTGTTTGTTTGTTTTGTATAAAAGGATGACATTTTACAAATATTTTATTAGAAGGTTTTTTCTTTAATTAAGAAGTCAAGTCAGAAATAGGAATTGCAGCTAGCTGAAACCATGAATAGAAAATGAGTTTTTTGCTCTCAATGTTTAATTTGCTAAGTTAGCAAATTTAATCTCAAGATAATTTAAACAGTAGTTAAAGATATCCAGATTTATTTCATCTACCTTTTACAAAAATGCATCTTTTAAATATTCATGCTGAGTTTTTTTAATGAATTCAGATATAGTCATTAGAAGGAAGGCTTTTTTTAAGGTAAGAAAAGTTTTTTTTTTTTTAAATAGATTGTTGACATTTAAAAATTTTTCCTTTTGTACCAAAGTAATTTGCGTGCCTAGTTTAAAAAATCAAATAGTGCTATAAATGATTTAGGTTAAAAAGCATCAGTTTCCTGTACCTCTTTCCCAGTTTCTACTCAAAAAATAATCATTTTGTACTTTTTAAGTAGTTTACTTTGTTATTTGCCTTCTATATAAGTAAGTAGTATGTACTGTGTTCTCCTGATTCATTCATTTTAGACATCTATTGATTTCCTGTTATAATAATTGATCATTTTGACACCCTGAGATCCCTTCTCCTTCCCTATCCCCATCTTCCCAATAGATAATTTAAATCTCTTTTCAGGGTTTCCACTATGGTGACTGTGAGAAAACTCACTGTTCTTCCAAATTATTTGCAATGATTACATTTTCTTATTTTGTAAACCTTTTTTTGTTTTGTTTTGTTTTTTTTTTTTTGAATTTTTATTAGTTTTCAAAATCTGTCTACGCTTTTGAACCTATGTCTACATCTTCCATTACTTTCTGACATCTCCTAAAAAGGCCTCACGATGTAATTTTTCTGCAAGACAAATCTGGTTGGAAAATAGACTAGCTTCAGTTTTTCCTGGAAACATCTCTCCTGAGCCCTTTCCCTCCCCAACGAGGACTGCCTGCCAGTGGGATCTGCTGCAGAGTTCTCATCCAGCCACTTCCCTTCTCCCTCAGATCCTGGCAAAACTGTTTGCTTCTCTTCTCTATCAAAGTCTGTTTTCTGCTTCGGATCTATGTTTTGATGGAATATATCCTCCAGTAGCCTCAGGAGAAAGAATCTGTAAATATTTTGTCTGAAACATGTTTTTATTCTACCATCACCCCTGACTTTGGCTTGGTAAATAACTCTTAGGTAGCAAGGTGGGAGTATCCTTCCAGGTGAAATTTTGAGGAGTCGATCAGCTTCCTTCACCTGGTCTGCATCCTCTCTTTGGGCAATTGGTTTCAACCTTCCTCCCATTTACGAAGCCATCGTCACCCACCGTATATTGTGTTTAGGGTACATCCAGTTTTTCAGTGTGGTTTTCAGGCCGAGGAAGGGGCAAGCAGTGAAGCAATGCCTTAAACGTCTGTACTCATTCTTCTGAAAATCAGAAAGTCTTACCTTGTATGTATAGTTAATGAAATGTCTGGTGTTTTGCATTACTTCTGCCATTTAGAAATAATTGGTTATTCTCTTGTCTAAAATAATGTAATCTGGTTCTTTGAGAGTAATGTTTGACAAAATAAAGCAGGTTAGTCATGTAGGGCTTGGGGCAACTTGCTAACGTAAAGTTTCTTTGCCAAATGAAATCTAGACCTTTGAGGAAAAGCTCATTGAGTCTTTCTGTAATAGTCTTCACACAAAATATCAGTATATTCATGATTAATCTTTTTAGCAGCAAGCCTTCCTATCTTACAATTTCTAGCCAGGTACTTTTTTTCTAAATATTAATGAGATTTATAAATCCTGTAACCTAAAAGTAAAGGCAGTATTCACAGATCTGTGAAAATGCAAATGAAAGTTACCTAGGTATAGGGAGGGGATGGAGATTTAAAAAACGTAGCAGGAGATAAAGAGCTATCAGTAAAGGAGGACACAAAAAGAAAGATAAGGCCAACTGATGATGACCAATTGGAATAGCAAGTGAAAAGCCAGTCAATTTCATGTGGTCAAGGAATGAGGGAGAAAGAACAAACACATTGAATTATATATATAATAATTATTTATAATAATTCTCTTTTTATGTTACACTGTAATTTCTTAAGAATCGGCAGGTAAGCCAAGCCTCTTCCCTGAAAGAAAAGCTAATAGATTCCATAGCTTTTTAACTGTAAGAAAACAGTCATCCAGTTTTCAATTTATTTGTGCATTGCAGGAGTTAATGGCAATAAACCACTGCGCTTACCTTGGGTAGCAAATAATCCATGGAAATATATCCAGGTGGTTACTGCTAGGGAATATCTTAAATATTACATAATAATTTGTGAAAGAAATGAATCTATAGAACAAATGAAAAGGGAATTTAAGAATTGAACAAGTACTTGATGAGATTATCGCTACTAAAATTGTCTGCATGTGCTGAGTGTCAGGAAATTGTGAATTAGAATCTTGATGCTGAGCCAGTTTCTTTTCCTGTTTTGATCCTTTTCCAAAATTTTATTCCTTCATAAATCATTTTCATTTGTAGATGATCCTCAGGCTACTAAAAGTAGCATACGTCTGCAGTTGTCTTGTTGGGAATGTGACATCACCCGTAAGCCGAAAGGCTACAGAATCAGAACTCAGAGCTTTCTCCCTCCTGAATGTTGGAGTTTCCCTTTTTCTCCATTTATACTTGGATGTTTTCTTTTTGCCAATTCTGTCACCAGATATTTTTAATTGATTCTTCCTTAATGGAAGGGCTTCTGCCTCCCTCTCTGTCTTACATATTGAACAGAAGACTGATTGCATTATCTTTGGTTTACCTTCTTTTTTACTTCTGCTAAACTTCCATTCACTTCCATATATCACCATTCTCCTGCTTTTCACTTGTTTTTATTCCTCATTGACTGATCAATGGCATTCATTCTCAAAATTTCTGAGCTTAGATGCTCTCTAGTTGTTTTCTAGCTTTGTCATCCAAGAGTAAAAAATGTTCTACAGGATTATTGAAATTGCCTATTTTTATAAAGTTCACCCACTTCCATGAACAGAACACTACTTTTTTGCATTTGCCCTGTAAATTGTTAGTTTCCTTTCTTTCTCTCCAAACTGCCCCACCCCAGAATTTAACTTTTACTTTAACATTTACTCAGTGTAGCTATCAAGAAGTTACTACAATTTTTATTTACAGTTACTGATGAAAGACAGTGGTCCTTGGCTCCTACCAAAAAACAAAACAAAACAAACCTATAACTTAATTTGTACAAGTTCCTTAAAGCTAGAACTATATAGTAATCACAGCAGTGAATGGTTTCTTGTTGCATGCCTACCATGATATGACACCATTTTCACTGGTTTATACATGTTCCATAGTTCTCAAAACAGCCTTCATTTCCTTGGTACTACTTTTGTCTCATTTTAAAGATCAGAAAACAGGTTCTGAGAGTTTAATTACCTTGACCAAAGTCATACAACTAGTCTCAGTCCTGCTGAGAGTTTAGCCCATGTAGTCTGATTCAAGAGTCCGAACTACCACCTCAGCCTTCTACAATATCTCTGAACCCAGATGTGGCTCCAGAAGAGGCCTTGGTGCAAAGAAACAGTCCCTGAGCTCAGTGAAGCAACAACTCTAACAAGAGTGAACTCTGAAAAGCAGTATGAAAGACACAGCATACTGTAGTTGTTAATAACAGGCTAACTTTATAAAAGTTGCCTTGAATGATTGTGGCAGGTAACTTTGTGTCTGACACTCAGTTTCCTCATCTGTAAGATGGGGACAATATTAAATTGAAGGCTCATAAAGATGAAATGAGAACATATAGAGTGCTTGGCATAAATCAAGTAAATAATATGTGAGGCCTGTCCTCCAACCCAGGAGCCTCTGTTCCCTAGCAATGTGCTCAAAAAAACAAGGTACTTTTTGTTTTTGCACTGAGATCTAGAAGTCACCTCTCCTCTCCAAAGAAACCAAACTCATATAAAAGATATACCTCAAATTAAATTTGGATTATATTCCTTTCACCTCTCTTTTCTGGAACAACAGTGTGATTAATCTGTCATTTATTTGGAGTATGTTATTTCTTAATTTGGATTATTAAGCGATATTATCCTGTATGCTATTGGCTAATGAAATTATCGTTAATTCCCTCAGCAAACCTGTGTTAAATAAGTAGCTGGCAAAGACAAAAATCAGTCTCTTAGTAGAATCTTGCCACTTCCCAAAATAAAACAAAAAAACAGGTACGTACTCTTTTTTTTTTTTTAACCCATATTATTAGTGGATTAAATAAAAGAATCTTCAAGAGTTCCAATGCAAGATGGATGAAACAGAAAAATAACCCATGAAGAAAAATGTCCAGGTTCACTGCCAAGGGTAAATTTCTTATAATGCTGGGAAATGGTCTGGCTGAAGAAGATAACTATGATTTTTCTTTTATCTACCTTAAAATATGAAGATAATGTGATTTTAATATGCCCATATTTGAGAGAGGAGAGAGGCCTACATACATTTCTTTCGCTTGCCTCTGATCTGATAAAATTCATTTTTGCAGTCTTGTGAAATAGGCCATTTCAGGGAAGATTCTTGTCTTCTTAGGTAAAATGTACTAGTAACAAAAAATGCAGAAAAGAGGCAAAATTTGTCCCATTTAGTGAAAAAGAAACATTACAAATTTTGGAGATATATTTAAGTGCTGAACTAACTTAGGAGCCAAAAATTCAGAACTGAGCCTTTAATGTTGAGGTTTAAGAGTCATAGGCATACTTGTGCCCTGCAGTTATGGGAGAGTCAGTTTCCCTGTGGCATTGATGGAGTTTGCTGGCTTCAGCTTCTGGGTTTTTGTCATTATAAAGATAAGAGCTGATGCAATCGTACAGAAACTCCTGATATTTATGTAGATGTACTCTCTGTGGCTTGAAGGATTCTGCTTTACCTAATTTCAAATCACTGCTAGGCATGATTGGGCCAGTACAAGGTTTCTCACTTTCTTGGAGCTTTGCTACATATTTCTGCCACATAAAAGTCAAGGCTTTATTAAATTAAATCACCTTCTCCTGGTAATAAGATCTGTGACTGCTACTCATAACAGAGCACATACTTACATCCAAGACTAAAGATGTCAAGCATTTCTGTCTCTATCAGAACAAATTCAAGTATTTCTGAAACATTTCAAATATAACATTTTGACAAATAATATTATATATTATGAGCATAAACATCAAAATCATTAATTTTTTTTTATATTATTAAAGAAAGTTTCCTTTGGCTTGTATATCATTGCCAACAATGGTAATTCTAAATCAGGATTTAGTCAGCAATGTTTTTGATTCATGAGGCAGAATAGCATGCATTTTGCTCTTCTGTACCAATACCGATTTTGCAGAAGAGGTAGTAAAAATTTATTTTTTCTGAGTAAACTAAGTAGATGTGAATCAGAAGACACACAGGAAGGAAATATATGCTCTTCTGAGGCGCTGTTTTGCAAAGGCTCTTTTTGACAATAACCACACTTTATGTCCCTGTCTTTTACAGTATTCTGTAATTTCTAATGCAACATAAAATAAATTTATACTTTCTTTTAAGTCAGTAGTGTTAGGTTCTGCTATCAATCCCTCAAGTTTAAACATGTTGTGTGGTTTGAAGCAGCATGATATAGTAGCAAACACATTAAACAAGGAGTGGAAGTTCTAGGTTGAGTTCCCACCAGGCTTATGTCAAAACATAACAATCTTTCACTATCCCAGTGTTGCTTTGAACATCAAGTAATAAGGCATGTGTAAATGGTTAGGTCCTCCTTAGATATAAGGAATTATAATTTAGGAGGCTTATGACACCAAACTAACCTTTCAAAATTCAGACCTATATTCTTTAGGACGGGGGTGGGGGGAATAGATGGTAGATGTACTTGATCACGGCAGACAAAGTTACTGGCTGTCAGGAGAAATGAGAAGAGTTTTTGATATCAAATAGGTCTCATATTTTAGAGATGAGTAGCATCTCTGGAAGCTCTCTAGTTCCAAACCAGAGATTTGCAATAATTATTATTGTCAGAATATTAGCAACCTATTTATATTTGAAATATAAATGCCATATAATCAAAGGTAAATAATATCAATTATATCTTTATTAAATGCCTTAAACTCTATGAAAATCATGAAATACTTATACTAAGATACAACTATTATGTCTTTCAGATAATAATTCAGATTGCTTATTACCCTTCAGATGATTTTAAGGTAGCGAGTTATTAAAAAAGATTATTTACATTCTTTTTAATTAAAAACACCTTATTGAGCTATTAGTCACATGTAAGAAGCTGTACATATTTAACGTATACAGCTCCCTGGGTTTGGGGATAGGTATACTCTTGTGAAACTATCACTACCATGAAGGTCATATAGACATCTGTCACCTCCCAAAGTTTCCTCCCACCCATTTGTTATTATCTTGTGTGTGTGTGTGTGTGTGTGTGTGTGTAATAAGAACACTTAGCATCTATCCTCTTAGCAAATTTTAAGTATGTAATACAGTATTGTTAGCTATAGGCTCTACCCTATATAGATCTGCAAAACTTATTTATCTCGCATAACCGAAACTTTGTTCTCTTTCACGGTTACCTCCCCATTCCCACTCCTTCACCCCCTAGCAGCTGGCAAACACCATTCAACTCTCTGTTTTTATGAGTTTGACTATTTTAGATTTTAACATGTAAGTGGGATTATGCATTGTTTGTCTTTCTGTGTCTGGCTTATTTCATTTCTAGCATAACATCCTCCAGATCCATTCACGTTGTCATGAATGGCGGGATTTCTTTATTTTTTAGGACTAATATTTCATTGTATGTACATAGCACATTTTCTTTATCCATTCATGCATTGATAGACATTTAGCATTTAGGTTATTTCCGTAGCTCAGCTATTATGAATAATGCGAAAAACATGGGAGTGCAGAAAATCTTTGAAATGCCGATTTCAATTCCTTTGAATAAATATCTAGAAGTGGATTGCAGGATCATATGATAGTTTTGTTTTTATGTTTTGAGGAACATTCATAATGTTTTCCATAATGACTGTAGCAATTTACGTTCCCATCAGCAGTGTACTAGGAGTTTTTTCCTCATATCTTCACCAATGTTTGTTATCTTTTTTTTTAAGAAGCCATCTAACCAGTCTGAGGTGAAAGTCCAAATTCTTTAGTATGGAAAGTTCTTGGTAAAGTGCTACCCTTTGAATTTGGATAATATGATTCATTTCCAAATATTTTGTAATAATAAGTGTATCCTATTGCTTTGGTATTTTGGTTTCTAGGGCATTTGGATGAGGTTCAACCAGCAGTTTATAACACCAACACTCTGCATAGCTCTCTTGGTATGTAGCTTGAAATTGTTATGTTCTCAGTACAAAATGTATTTCCTCTGAGGTACTAGTTTGTTTCCTCCTGTCTGCTGAAGAAGGATTGTTTCATTGTTGCCTTTTTTTCCCCTTTACTGACAGAAATCTTAAAATCAATAATTGTTCTCTCAATAATTTGGCGTTAGTATATATACTGTCCTTCACTTTTTTTTAGATTTTCTTTTTTTTCTTTGTTACTAATTAATTTTAATGTAAATTATCTATATTTTTGGTGGAAAGAGACTGTCAGTATAAATAAAAACCACACCAGGTTATTTACATTCTTAAGTAAGATGATATTCTTAGATGAAATCTCACAGTATATAAAGAATATTTTCTTGAGCTATTCTTCATAATTACATACTCTCAGTGGTATAGGAGAATCATAAATTGCAATCAAGATTAATCTTTACATTGGATTCTCAGTCATGCATAGATTCAATATCACCTTCAAGAATTAAAAAGGAGAAATTTAATGGCATAGACTATTAAATTCACAAAGTAATCACATGAGAGGTATCTAAAAAATATATGCAGTCTAAAGTTTGTTCTTTACCGTGTAGTAAAAATCTGTGAAATTGAAATTTGTCTCTGAACTTCTAAACTTACAAAACTCTGCATAATGGTACAGGAAACACTTTCTGAAAAGTATGAGAAATCAAAGGTCAATTCAATATGACTAATAAAATGAATTATCAATAATAATTTTCTTTTTTCCCTTTTATTGGTTGTTTTTTTTTTTATTAAAGGAAAGCATTCCATCTGTAAATGTCATTCTCCTTAAAATGCTCAAAATAATTTCCAAAAGAATAAGTCTTTTATTGAGTTTTTTTGCACTGCTTATCAAAAAGTTTCCACTCTTTACACCCCATTTACTTTTGACATTATAAATGTATATCTCTTGAAAAGCTTTGTTTCTTAAATAAACATTTATGCAATGACCAGTTTTACTTCTAGTGAAGACAGTATAGATTTAAAGATGAGAAGATACATTTTTTGATTTGTGAGGATAAATTGCATTTTCTGGTGATTTAACAAGCTCAAAAATCATTATTTTCAAATGACAATAAGACAAAAACAAATTGTATTTATCACTTACTAACATGAGAGGATGTGGGTGTGTGTCAGTTATATATTACCGTATAACTAAACTTAGTGGCTTAAACAAATGGATCATATTTCATGAACCTGTTGCCTGATTGGATTCACCCGGATCGTTCCGCTCTTCATGGTATTAGCTGGGAATGCAGATGTCTGTAGATTTGACTGAGCTGGGTCATTTTATATGTGTCACTTACAAGAGTGGCAGTGGTGTTGGCTATACAAGCTCCTCGTGTCTTGGTTCTTCTCTATACAGCTCCTCAACTAGGCTTGGCTTAGACTTCTAAGAATATGCCAGCTGGCTTCCAAAAGAGTAGTATTTCAAGCAGTGAAGGAAGAAGCTGCAAATCCCTTAAGGCCTAGTCACAGGAGATACAGCACCACTTGTGCTGTCTTCTATTGATTGAAGCAGCTCATAGGGCCAGCTCAGGTCCCAGGGAGGGTAAATAGAGCCTGAATCTCAGTGGAAGGAGGGATTGAAGAAAGTCTTCACGTTTGGTGAAAGATTGTCATGGCATCATAAAATTGTTTTAGATTCTGTCATTACTTAGATGATTACTTGCTTTTCTCTAAACATCCTTTCTCATTGTTTAATGATTCAAAAAAGGTCATCATAGAATATTATGACTTTTGGTCAGGCGCACAGCTTTAGAAAACTGCAGGTTTGTATCATGGCTGCAGATTAATTATCAGCACATAAAAACAGAAGAAATAACTTCAACGGTTTATGTTCCTTGGTTGGACTTGGTGGGCTGACAGAAATTTTGATCATTGTTACATATGGTCTTAATAGCAGAGATTTCTAGTTGTTGCCTGTTACTCATTCTCTACTCTTTCCTTAGTATAGATTTCTAATTGTTTAGCCTAACTAAAAGACTACATTTCCAAATGTCCACTGTAGTTTGTTGTGTGATTAGGTGCTAATAATCAGTGACCAAAAGTGTTGGATGAGCCCTTCTTGTCTTCTTTCATTTTACTCTTGAGAGTGAATAGATTTGCTGGACAAAGATCACAGCCAAGCTATCATGAAATAGGAAGCTGAAAGGAATCTGGTTCCCTGACGACATGTGTAGAGAGAGCCTCTACCAGCCCAGCTCGGACTGCCAACTTTGCGATTTCTTTTATTTGTGAGAAATACACTTAAGTCTTGAATAAGCTACTTCTTTTTTGGATTTCTTTGTTATAAGGGAACAAACCTAGTTTAATTTGATTCACCTGTAAAGCAAGTCCTCCGTGCAGGAATTAAACAATGAAAATATAGTTAATGTTGAGAGATATCTTCTCTATGGTGATATGTTAAATGTCATTCTTATTTTTTTTTCCTGACCAGACATTTATTTGGTGGCTTCAGTGAAAGAAACATTGAGTATGTGTAATGAGTACAGATGCTCATTACACACAAGGAAAATTAAAGGAATTTTAAAGCTGGCCTCAGATAATATTCTGGTGGTTGTTTGCCAAGTCGTAAATGGCTAGAGTGTTGATTCTTTTATGTTTGTTGCTTTGTGTATCAGAGCACTACTGAGAGTCAGTCCCAAGCAGAAAATGAGCAAGTTTAATTAAAATCAAGCAGAAAGTTAAATATTTTAACATCAGTATAACTAACACAATCGATGATCATAAAAAAATTATACAATATTTTAATGTAAATTGAAATATTTAAATACAGTTCTGAAAATTTATTTTCTTCATTTGAATTATGTTTTTAAGCTTGTTATTTTTAAAAATTTTAATAAAGTATATAGTACATTGGTTAGACATTTATATAGCTTATGAAATGATCTCCCTGACTACTCTTTCTCTCCTCTGTATGCTCATTACTTTTTAAAATAACAGGTTTATTGGGATATAATTCAGATAACCTAAAATTTACCTCTTTAAAGTATGATTTGCTGAGTTCTAGTATAGCTACAGAGTTATGCAACCATCATCACAACCATCTAATTTCAAAATGTTTTCATCACCTAAAAAAGAAACCGTACTCATTAACACTCATTTTTCATTTAGTCCTACCTCCTGCCCCTGCAAACACTAATCTACTTTCTGTTTCTATGGATTCGCCTATTCTGATCATTTCGTATAAATGGAATTATACAATGTATGGTCTTTTGTGTATGGCTTCTTTCACTTAGCATAATACTTTCAAGGTTTATCCATACTGTAATGTTTATCAGCACTTCATTGCTTTTATATATATCCTTTCATCGGTAAATGGATATGAATCTTTCCTACCTTTGTCAATTATGAATATTGCTGCTGTAAACCTTTGTGTACAAGTTTTGTGTTTTATGTGTTCTAGATACAAGTTTTTTTAATCAAATATATGATTTGCAAATGTTTTTTCCCATTCTGTGAGTTGTCTTTTCACTTTCTTGATGGTGCCTTTGAAAGAAATCTTTTTCATTTTGTTGCCATCTGATTTATCCATTTTTTGGTCTTTTGTCACTTGCGCTTTTAGTGTCCTATCTAAAAGAACATTGCCTAATCCTAGGTCATGAAAATTTATTCCTATGTTACCTTTGAGGAGTTATATAGTTTGTCTTCTTACATTTAGATTTATGATCTGATTCTTGTATTATCCACATTCTATACCCAATTTACATTCCACCATATCTTGAGGCTACCTAAGATTATATCCATAACTTTGATATACAGTTATACTTCATTTTGTTTTTCATATTTATGTCCCATTGCACTTGAAGTTAAGGTGATTGTTTTTATTATTTTACCCTCTTATTTTTCTATTCTTATTCTTTTTGTCACAGCTGTTGACCTCCCCACCATCTCTTTGTCTTACTGGTACAATATTTTCTCCATTTCCATTGTTAGCTTAAAGCTTATAAGGTTAGTGGTTAAGAACATAGATTCTGGAGCCAGACTGTTAGAGTCTAATTATTGCACTGTCATTGACCCCAATTGTAAGAATTTGGGGACTTTATTTCACTTAAAACTTACCTCACAGGGTTATTGTGAGCTTAAATGAGTAGGCACATGTAAAGTGTTTGGACAGTGCTGAGCACAAAGTGGTCAGGAGTGATAATTATAATTTTGTTATTAGTTTTATTTATCGAGTCAGCCACTTTTGATCCAAATATATATCACTTTTTTTTTTCAATGAAAACATTAGCTGGAAATTAACTTTCTAATATTTTTACAAAGAATTTTCTACACGGTTAACTATTAACTTCTCACTATCCTGTCTTCTTTTCACTATTAGATTTATAGCTTTTCTTGAATAAATAAGAAATATATATGGTTTTTTCCTAGGTGCCAGGATCCATTATGAAAGAGGCTAAACTTTGGTTTTGAGAAGAGTTTTGTAAACTTGATGGTACCTGGTTCTTGTAAACTTTATAGGGACTGATTCATCCCTGTCAAGCAGAGGATAGTCAATGGTCTTTCAGAAGATTTGGGTTACTTTTAATGAAACAGATTCATCTCATTTAGCACTAAGTGGAACCACTTTCTCCTGTCTTTCCACTAGACGAACTCTTCACAATATTTCAATTTCCTCATTATTATCTTGAAACTCTTTTCTTGTAACTCTGTATCTTTTTAAATAAGTATTTCTAAAGTCTTGTCCTATTGCAAGGAGATCTTTGTCAAAAAAACTAAGCATAAAGTCTGCAGGATATTGGACCATGTCTGTTCAGCCTTGAGGTGACATATAAGCTTTTATGTTCCCGCATAGGTACAACTTAATCGCATTTAAGAGTAGTAAATGGCAGAAATGCTTTAGGGAAGAGTACTCATTAGCTTTTCTGGCTTATCAATTTTCTTCTCTTCTCTATATTTACTTCTAAGCAACCTTCCAATTGAAGATAATACCAAATAGTAATAGTTTTCTTCAGTAATTGCACTAAAATCAAATTCACCTGAAGCACTTATAGAATTATAGTTACCAGGGTCTGACCCTTGATCTCTCCTGAGTCAGAATCTCTGAGTATGAGGTTGTTCCGATACATATTTTTAAAGTTAGCAGTTTTCTGTATTCCTTTTCTTCTTTTCAATATGTCTGTCAATCCAAATTTGAACGTCTGGGTATATTCTTTCTTTTTTATTCTGAAAAATTTTATATCTTTGTGTTTTAGTCTACCTTCTGGGAAATTTCCTTGCATTCCCAATTTACTGAAAACTTTATTTCAAAAACATATTGTTTTAGGTGTTTTTGTTTCCTAAATATGACAAATTTCTGTTCTTGTTTTTTTCTCGATATCATCTCAAATGGTATCATAGATTTATTTGGTAGGTTTATCTAGAGCTAAGGATATTTCCTAAATGTAAGATATTTAAATGATGAGGAAAAAATACGTACGTTTTGAACCCTAGAGAATGTTTCTTACTTTAAATTTTTAGTGAAAAATTTCCTTCCAGTTTTATTACTAAAAAGCTAAAACTTTTTAAAAATTGTCATTCTCATTTTGTTCTTATTTTCTGTATGTGACATTACCTTGAATATCTTTTTTTAAATTTTTTTAATTAGAGTTGACACTCAATATTACTTAATTTTAGTTTCAAGTGTACAGCATAGTGGTTAGACATTTACATAATTTACAAAGTGGTCTCCTTGATTAGTCAAGAACCTACCTGGTACTATATATAGTTATTGCAATATTATCGACTATATTCCCTATGCTATTCTTCACATCCTTTTAACTATTTTGTAACTACCAATTTGTATTTCTTAATCTCTTCACCTTTTTTACCCAGCCCCCCAAACTGCCTCTCATCTGACAATTATCAGTTTATTCTCTGAATTTATGAGTCTATTTCTGTGTTGTCTGTTTATTTAATTTGTTCTTTAGATTCCACGTATGAGAGAGATCATATGGTATTTGTCTTTCTCGGCCTGACTTATTTCACTTAGCATTTGAAAATACAAAATAGCTTTTGTTTTATCTGGTATTGTTTATCTTGGCCTTTATCTATAGATTTTTCTCAGCTTTTGATGACCTGTAATATTGAATT
This sequence comes from Eidolon dupreanum, assembly GCA_028627145.1. Classification (NCBI taxonomy): domain Eukaryota; kingdom Metazoa; phylum Chordata; class Mammalia; order Chiroptera; family Pteropodidae; genus Eidolon; species Eidolon dupreanum. Next base: position 153,694,419 of record CM053503.1, on the reverse strand, counting down.
GAATTCTAGGAAGAGGGACTGATTGATGGGTGGAAGCTCTGTGTATGGGGCAGGGTGAATAACACCAAGTTGTTGATTTTTTTTTTTTCCCAGAGCGAGTGTTGAGGATGCCATCTATTATTACCAAGTGTCAGAGTCAGGAGGCCTGTATTCAAGGACACCAAGACACCAACTATCCTAGTTATCCCCGGTTTAAAACATACACACACGCACACACACACACACACACACACACACACACCTAGAAATGATCTCTGCTTTCTTAATTTTCCCCTTAGAAGTAAATACCAGCTACCTATACTTTACATTCAAGTGTAGGGATATGAAGTAGATTGGGAAGTGAATCAACTTTTTTTATAGTATACACAGACCTACAATCAATTACCCTGTTTTCTGCCTTCCTTATCCTTCTTATCCTTTGTCTTACCTGCTCTTTATCTTAAATCTAGAGAGCTGATAAACCCTCTACTGCGCTGAATCCTACTTTATTTAAACTCTAGACTACATCTTCCACAATTTTAACTCACCTGTCAACACTCTTTCATTCGTTTGTCTCTTCTAGAAATATGTTGAGATAGCTCATCTGTGGAAGGCCTCCATCTAGTTTTAGAGGTCTTTTTTCCTATACTATCCTTTGAATGGGGTTTAGTGAAGAGAGGAGACAAAGCATGTGCTCAAACCAGTTTTGGATGGCTCATCCGTCATGCTACAGTGTCAGAGTGATTGCCGGGGATGCTTTCCCTCCCTCCCCAGGCCCAGTCATGAATTTGGATCTGAAGCCTCTAAATCAGCTTCACTAACTTCTCTGAATTAAACTGATAATTAGCTTGATAATGTGATGCTCTGAGATCCTTCCTGCTCTTAAGTTGCTCTTTCAAGGATAGGAGCTGCAGGTAGCATCTTGGGACTGCTTTTGCTCTGACCCATGTGCTCTATAAAAAAAATATGTAGTTTCTGACATAGCCACACATTTTTTCCCCTATTGATTATTTGAGTAGAAATCTGTGTGGAGTTAAGTGCTCACCTCAGTTGCCATTTAACTTGGGAGTCCTTTCCAAACCGATAATTTACAGATATGAACATTAAAGTACAGATAGTAATATGGCTAATAAGTGACAAAGTGGGCTTACACTTAGGTCTTCTGACTGCCTTCCTAATGCTCACTTGCTTGCTTATTTATTTATTTATTTATTTATTTATTTATTTAATGGTGGCATTCGTTAACGAAATCCAATGTTTCATCTGTACACTTTAATAGTAAGGCATATATATATTTACACTGTGTGTTCACCTTCCGTAGTTAGATTTCTTTCTGTCACCACATATTTGAACCCCTTTCCCCCATCTACCTCCCTCCTCCCCACACTGTTACCCTCTTGTAACCACTAGTCTATAGTCCATGTCCATGAGTCTCTGTCCTGTTCATTTGTTGCTTTTAGGTTTATATTCTGCATATAAGTGATATCATGTGATTTTCAACTTTTTCTGTCTGGCTTATAATGCTTAGCTTGATTATCTTGAGATCTATCCATGTTGTCGCAAATGGCAGTATTTCATCTCTTCTTATGGCTGAGTAATATTCCATTGTATATATGTACCACAGCTTCTTTATCCAATCATCTATTGTAGGACACTTCAGTTTCTGTGTTCAAACCACTGTGAATAATGCTGCTATGAACATCAGTGTACAAATATCTTTTCAGAGATGGGTTTTCAAGTCTTTGGGGTAAATACCCAGTAGAGGGATTGCTGGATCGTATGGTAGATCAATTCTTAGTTTTTTGAGGAACCTCCATACTGTTTTCCATCATGGCTGTACCAATTTGCAGTCCCACCAGCAGTGTATGAGGGTTCCTTTTTCTCCACATCCTCTCCAACATTTTACTTGTCCTGTTGATTATAGCCATTCTAACAGGAGTGAGATGGTATCTCATTGTGGTTTTGAATGGCATTTCCCTAATAGCTAATGATGTTGAGCATCTTTTCAAATATTCATTGGCCATTTGTATGTCCTCTAGGGAGAAGTGTCAGTTCAGGTCCTCTGCCCATTTTTTGATTGGATCATTTGTTTTTTTGTTGTAGTTGAGTTGTATGAGTTCTTTGTGTATTTTGGATATTCAGCCCTTATCGGAGGTATTGCTTGCAAATATATTTTCCCATTTGGATACTTGTCTCTTTACCTTGTTGACGGTTTCTTTTGCTGAGTTGAAGGTTTTTAATTTGATGTGGTCCCATTCATTTATTTTAGCTTTTACTTCCCTTGCCTTTGAGGTCAAATTAATAAAATCCTCTTTAAGTCCAAGGTCCTTGAATTTCATTCCTATGTTTTCTTCTATGCATTTTATTGTTTCAGGTCTTATATTCAGGACCTTAATCCATTTTGAGTTAATTTTGGTGTGTGGTGATAGACAACAGTCTAGTTTCATTCTTTTGCAGGTGGCTTTCTGGTTTTTCCAGCACCATTTATTGAAGAGACTTTCCTTTACCCACTGTATATTTTTGGCATTTTTGTCGAAAATTATTTACTCATTTAAATATGAGTTTACTTCTGGGCTCTCGATTCTGTTCCACTGGTCTGTGTGTCTGTTTTGCTGCCAATACAATGCCGTTTTGATTACTGTCACTTTGTAATATAATTTGAAGTCAGGCAGAGTGATACTTCCAGCCTCGTTCTTTTTTCTCAGGATGGCTTTGGCAATTTGGGATCTTTTGTGCTTTCATACAAATCTGATGATTTTTTGTTCTATTTCTTAAAAAAATGCTGATGGGATTTCGATGAGGATTCCTAATGCTCTTTCATAACATACCACACGTTTCCTGCTGCTAAGTCGTTCCTGGGGCAGGAATTATTCCAGGATAACTAATATCATGGACCATAGACATTAATCATTTATTCTGTCTTTCTGTCTTACATTCTGACTATTGAATTATTCTTCTTTATATTGAGCTAAAATTTGTAGCTAAGTAGCTAATATTAGTTGGTGTTGCCTTTTTCTTAGAGTCACAAAAATGAATTTATTTTCCACGTAGTGACTCCTCATGAACACATTTGCCTTCTCTTCTATGTTCTGCCCCATGAGTCTTTCTCTCTTCCTAATCAAACGATCTTTTGTTGTTGTTGTTGTTGTTATTCAGCAGATTTCTTTTTAAGTTTTTAGTTATGATAAATACTCATAATATAAAATTTACCATGTTAATCATTTTTAAGCGAATAGTTCAGTAGTGTTAAGTTCATTCACGCTGTTGTGAAACCAATCTCCAGATTCTTTTCATCTTGTAAAACTGAAACTCTGTACCTATAAAACATCAATCTCCCATTCCCTTTTATCCAAGCCCTTGGCAAACTCTACTTTGTCCATGAATTTGATACTCTAGTACCTCATATAAGTGGAATCATACAATGTTTGCTGGTTTTTTTCATGACTGAATTTTCTCACTTAGCAAAATGTCTTCAAGCAGTTTTTCTTTTATTAAACAAGATTTCAAATCCCTCACTATCCCAGTCACTCTTCTAAATTCCCTCTTGTTTTTCCATATCCCACTGAAGAAGGTGAGGTCCAAACAGCATTTGTTAATCCAGGCATAGTCTGAGAGGTTGGGAAGAGTACTCATTTTGAATATTCTATTTCTAATAAAGAATGTGTGAGATTTTTTGATTACCTCCTGCCACTGTTGACTCATATTGAACTTTACTATTGACTCAAATTCCTAAATCCTTTAAGCCACTTCCACCCTGATATCCCTCCCCCACCACTGAGCATTGCCAGACACAAGGAACATCAGAAATTACATATTAAGGTCAGAATGAGGTTTTTAAAATCTGCACAGGATCTGCATGATGAATGCATTTTCTTATACAGTTTCTTCTATAATAACATCTCATATTTTCATTAAACTTTGGTTCATAGGTAGAATGAATGCAGTGACTTTGGGAGATAGAAAATAATAAAAATTATTAATATGCAGTGACCCTGTTCTCCAAATTTATATTCTATAATGATCCAGAATTACTATGCTGAACACGTTCCCCGCCCCCCCGCCGCCACTGAAGGCACAAACGTGAAATTGAATATTTTTTCTTTGCAAACGTACATTAGTTTGCATTTAACAGGCTAGCAGTCATCAAAAATGCCAAGCCACACTTATATATCTATGATAAAATGGGTTGTGAACACAGATATAGGTCATTTGTTATTAACAAGAATACTAAAGTTTATAAATGAGCTACCTTTTGTTAAAAATTAAGGTGGACCCAAGGCTATCTCTCTCACCTGCTTTTGGTTCGGAAGAGAAAATGTTAAGTTATAATTCATTAGCTGAGTGGAAATTGTACATAATTGACAACTTCGCCCATGGAATGCAACAGTTATTAATGTCTTGATAATATGTGAGGGATTATGAATCATTTAAATCCTTGTAAATTGCAATTTTAATTATTTTTTAAAAAATCTCGCAAAGGGTAAGTTTTAGGAGAAAGTCAGGATAAAGTGTGAATAAGAGTGTGAATCTTAATTTTACATTATATCTGTGGGACTATTTAAAAATGCTTTAAGTCCCAGCTATATTCTTTGTTTGCTTCAAGAAAGTCTATACAACCATTTGAACATTGTTACATATGTCAAAGCTGAAAAAAATCTTGAGACCCACTAATGCAGGCAATTAGGATGATGCATGTCTGGGAATACAAATGCATATATAAAATGACAACTTGTACATGCGTGAGACTGTGTTTTATGAGATACCTGAAGCATTAGTGTTTAGGCAAGTAACTACCTCGTACTGGTCAAATTCCCTAAGAATGTAATTCACTGGACAATATTAGGGTAGAATTTTTGTTAAGTAGTTATTAAATAGATTGCATTTTAACCTGTGAAATATTATTAAGTGTTAATAGTGTTGAGTCTATCTTTGAATTTGGAAAGTTGCTCAGCAGTTATAGTTTGCTGATAACTTCCCCGCAAATGCACCTATAGCTTCTTAAAGCCTTTTTGGACTTTCAAACAATACTAGCACCTTCAGAAAACATGTATTACTCAGACATAATAAATTTGCTAATGAAAAATTTATGTATTCATTTATCAATAAACAGGGACAGAGAATTATTTTTTACTTTTTTTTTTTTGATGAGAATCATGTAAAAAAGTGTAGTCAAGGGGCTCCAATTGTGTTTCTGACAGAGTATTTCTTATTAGCTTTACATGACTATAATTTTCATAGTTTATCTAGTGTTTTATTTTCTGATCTTTATACTTCACTGAAGTCATATTTTATTGATAAAAGTTTTTTCTATTTAATTATTCTATTTAAATTGCATAGCAATCTCATTATTCTCTTAAGATGAATATAGCTTTTTCTGCTGCTTCTGGTCTTCGTTCTTTCACTTTGTGCATTCACTTACACCCAGTTGTTTTACCCCACTGCTTTATCATTTAGCTCATCACTGAGCATGCTCTCTTAGAGTCTGTCATTTCAAAGTCTGAGTTGGTAGAATTTAGCTGGCTGCTAAATGAGTGAAAATTAACTCGCTCATCCACTAAATGTCCCCAGATTTTGTTACTGTGTAGCATGGTTTCTGTGTGACACCATTTGAGGTTCTCTAGGCTGTTACCGAAATTTTTCTTTTAAAAATATTATTCCCATTTCACTAAACACACTCTGCATTGCTGGGCTGGCTGGACTGGTATGCTGTTAGCAGTGCCCTGAAGGAGGTTTATAGCTGGTCCCTTTCCCCTTCTGCTGTGCTCGGTGTCTTCCTGCTGTGTCTGGATTATTCCTGCCTGGAATCTCTGCAGTCAGTTCTGCTCTTAACTGCTCCCTTGACACTTCATGGCGCTCTTTTTTCATTTTGCTCTTCTCACTTTCTCTTTTTTTATTTCTCTCTTTTCATTTTGCTCTTCTCACTAATCTGGCTTTGGCGTGAAAGGCCTGACATTTATAACTAACTATTGCTAAAAAATTCAATGCATTTCCTTCTTTATGGTTCTTGAAACAACCAACCACATGTCACCTCTGATGATGTTCCGTGTTTAACTTTTAGCAGCTAATATCACCAATGACACTGATTCATGCCATCTTCTGTCCATGTCATTTTCAGTATTTTTGGTTCTTTTCCTCATGCTTGCCCTGACATGGACACATAATGGCTGCAGCAGCTCCAGACATCACACAGTAACCTCCCATATCTGGAAGAGTATCTATGGCTTTATAAGAGCAAAGTAAACTCTCTTATAAATTAAGCCAGCAGAAATGCCCTCCCATCTCAATGGTCAGAACAGGATTGTTGGACCAATTCTGAAACCAGTCACTGGGGAGGGGAATGAAGTGACCATGATCAGCTTATATTAAATAAGAAAGACTTTTCTCCTAAGTTGCAGAGGGACCCAGCTTCACCTAAGACAAGCTGATACGGATTCTTGTGCAGAATCCAATTTCTGTTAGCATGAAGAAGCCAGGGGTGGGATTGGCTATTGGGTAGATCATAACCATATCTACAACAGGAATAAAGATATTTGATTGTACATGTAGGAACTGGGGCCAAATAGCTAAAATCAGACTTGAGGAAATATGCTATCCACAAGGCCTTTTGTCAGGCCAAACTATCAAATTGTCCTTTTGATTCCTGTAGCAATCGTTGACATAACATTCATTAACACAGCATATCTGACCTTTTGGAGTGAATTTTCCTCTGAAGTCTATGTTCTGTGTCTGCAACTAGATGAGAGTGGTGGATGGCATTCTGGCATGTGGAAATCAGTGGAAGAACAATCTAGGGATTAAATCCACAACGATGCTCCAACCTCCGTCAGAATTTCACGTGCAGAGCAGAGACTGGCCCTGAGCACTGGATGAGGTCAGCTGACTCGCCTCCCTGTCCTCTATCCAGAGGCTGCAGACTACCAGCTGTGTGCTTGTTGAGTCCACAGACGTGCTTTGTTTCAATAGTACAATGTTTATGAATAGTATTTTGAATACTTATTTATATTTAAAAACAAGCGTTATATAAAATCCTGATTTCTCACTTCTCTTGAAAAACTGATGCCATAACACAACAGGGTCTGCATCCTTCAGGGCAGCACTTGTCTTGGGCTGCCCAGTGCTGACCTTTTTAAAATGAAGCCTGTGCTCTCCCGTCTGCATGTCTCCCAGAACCGTATTCTCTTTACACTAAGAGCATTGCACCTATTTATGCTACCAAATTTATATTGGACTCTTCTATTCCACATCGTTCTGTACATTACTACCATATTAATTTTTTACAAACACTCTTTTTCACCACACTTTTGATTGTTTCTAGTTGTCTTTAAATAAGCTTTTTAGCCTCTTTGGTAGCATTTTGTTCTACCACACACATGGAAATTTGCTGCCTCCATTGCATAAACCGTTACTGTGCCATTCCTCAAATGGTGATATCCTTACCTGCTTCCATGCCTTTTTCCATAGCCTGGACAATCTCTGTTGTAGACTGAATAATGTCCCCCCTTCCCCAAATATATCCATCTTAAACCCTGAAACCTGTCAATATGTTACCTCATATGGTAAAAGGGAACTTTGCAGTGATATTTAAAAAATCCCGAGATGGGGAGATCAAAGTAAAAGAAGGTGATGCGAAGATGGAAGCAGAGACCGAGGTGATGCCCTTACGAGTTAAGGAATGCCAAGAAAGGCAGCCTTTAAAAGCTGGAAGAAGCAAGGATTGGCTTCCCCTGGAGCCTCCAGAAGGAACCAGCCCTGCTAATACCATGAGATTACTTCCCTAAAACTTATGTTAGACTGCTGGTCTCCAGAGAGTAAATTCGTGTTGTTTTAAGCCACTAAAATCTGTGGTAATTTTTTTTACAAGAAAAGTTATTATTACCTCCTTCAATATCTTTGTTTATAGTTAATGACCCTCTCCTTGAAAGGATGTCAAAACAGTGCACATTCTCACACCGATTTTAAGTGTCTATGAAGTTGCAAGCTCTTTGAGAACAAGCCTTTCAGTGATTCCATGGGGTGTTTTCCCCAGAACATATTAAGTGCTTGAACACAGTTAATAGTTAATAAATATTTGCTGAGAGAAAGAAAGAAGAGATGCAAGGGAAGGCTAGGTATATTGGTAACTAAAACGGCTTTGAGGAACAATTGTAGGTAGCACAGTATTTTATATGTCTTGATATCTTGCAGTGTTAGTGCATCCATGTTACTTGCACTGGCCTGATGAACCTGAAGGAGGAGGAGAATAGAGAAGGAAGGATTGGGGAAAGTGATTAAAATGGGAAGAGTGGATTTCCTCTGTTTCTCCTTTAGTTTGGGAGTGGTAAATGGATCATGAAAAACCTACATTACCTTTTGGAGCACTAAAAGAGGGGCAGTTTTGCTCGATGTGTTTTAAATTCTATTTCAATTGAGAGCTTCTTTGAGATGAAGTGGATTATGGCATTTTAAAGTCATTTTTCTTTGTGGGACCTTTGGTGCAGAATGCTATTCCACTGTAGAAGTCATAGATTCCCTTAGCAAATGAGGTCAAGATAATTGCTCTTTGTTTTTCTGACACACATTAGAGTAGGTTACAGCTGTCTAAATGGACAATGTGTTATTTCAGTGCAACCTAGACATTGGCATCCAGGCAGAAAGTCTCCAGGGAAGGTTACACATTTGCATAATGTGGCTGAAGGTTTGTGTTCCTGTATTAACTGACAGAGATGGGCAATGACAGGATGCCAGACAGCTGCACTGATGACAGAGTCTCTGAAAATAGAGAGTGCATGCTCTTTCAATACGACGTCAGCCTTCAATTATAGGAAGGTGGGAAGATACCCAAAGGGAGGAGACAGGGAAAGTCGGGAAAAAGGGTACCAAGGAGCTGGGAAGGTAGAAAGTCATGTTTGATCACTGAAGGAAGGAGGGAAGCCAATGTTTTAATTATGTTAGACTTTTGATAACAGAATGTGAAACTTGGCATAAATGGGTCAAACATTTTATATAATTAAAAGGTAATGAAAGAGGAGAAGAGATTGGTGTGGATTAGTCTAATAGTATTACTGTTATTTTTCCATTCCATCTTGTTGCTCACAATTTAGGATTTTGTTTTTTTATAGGTGTAAGCAGAGAGAAATGTGCCCTGATTCTCTGGCCCTGTGTAGGTGCACAAAAGCAGTTTCTGTTTTTACTTCTTGCCCAGTTCAATGAAGAACTCGGCACTTGGTCCATTTCTTCATAAGAATCCACCTGTGTGTGAACATTTTAGAGTATGACATAGACATTACTTAAAATTTTATAAAGGAAATGATCTGTGTATGTGTGGTGGTGGTTGGGGAGTGGTTATAAATCACCAAATCATCAGCTCTGTCTCAGCAACTACTAAATTTACATTTTCACACTCACTGAAACAAAGGGCCTTTAGATTAATAGGGCCCACCACTTTTAGAAGGTAGACAGCAGTGATTTTCTGTTACTTAGCATCCCTTTGGGGGTTACAGCCAACACCTAAGTGGCTCATTGTCTTAGGCTGGGTTCCCAGAAGAACCCTGAGATGGGAATTCAAGTGCAAGTGGTTTATTTAAGATGAACCCAGCAGAAACTGGAAAAAGAGTGAGGGAAGAACAGAACATGGGGAAGAAGCCCAGCAAAGGTATAATCTCAGGTGAAGTCCTAGACTTGACCTGATTCTACTGAGTATACATTACTCCTCATAATTTGTGACTTGAGTCAAGAAGCTTGGCCTTTCATTGATCATTGCCAACTTGAAGGGTAATAAACTATCATGTACAGTAGCCCCCGCTCATCCGTGGGGAATACATTCCAAGACCTTCAGTAAATGCCTGAAACCGTGGATAATACCGTATCTCATATACGCTATATTTTTTCCTGTACACACATACCTTTTCACTTAAAGGAAGCACTTTACGGCTTCTCTTCAGCATATCCTAATTGCCAGCATCACTAGTCTTGCACTTTAGGGCCATTATTAAGTAAAATAAGTGTTACTCGAACATAAGCACTGTGATATCAATACCATGACAGTCAATCTGATAACGGAGCTGGCTCCTAAGTGACTAACGTGCGGGTACCATATACAGCATAGATATGCTGGGCAAAGGGATGATTCACACCTCAGGTGGAATGAAGCTAGATGGCAGATTTCATCATGCTACTAAGAGGGGTATGCAATTTAAAATGTATGAATTGTTTATTTCTTGAATTTTCCATTGAATAGGTTCAGAGCAAGTGGAAATACTTGTATTAGCCAATAGGAGTTTTAAATTGATATGGAACTTGCACAGAAGACTTTTCATGTGCCTTACTTTTTTAAAAAAGGGCTCATGGTATTCATTTGAATATGCAACATAAGCAATAAAGCAATGTGTCCCTAAAATTTTTTAAATTAAAAATTAATAATCACAATATTTTCAGACCGTGGTTGACCACAGGTAGCTGAAATCATGGAAAATGAAGCCACAGATAAGGGGAGGTTACTGTCCTTGAGGCTCTCTCTGGGCAGGCAGGGGACTTCAGTAGCCTGAGCAGCGTCCTTCAAAGAGAAGTGTACTATGGGCTCTGAAGGACAAGTGCACATTAAAGCTGGGGTGAAGGGACACAAAGAAATAGGAAGAGGGATCCTAGAAGATGCAGGCTGAATGCTGACAGTGTTCGAAGTATTCTTCCCAGTGAGTGCCCTTTGCAAGAGAAATTCTTGATAAAAATATCTCTTCCCACTGTCTTACGTTTATTGCCGTCCACCCAAAGATTTTCCTGTTCTTGGTTATTATAATGAGAATTAATCAAGGCAAATTGCCTTTTTAAAATGGCAGAGAGTAGCATAGGCTATACGTGTCAAAAATTTGCTGTCTTCATGAACTCTTTATCCTCTTGACTCCATTTGAATACTTTGCCCAAACTGACTTCCTGGATTCTGATCCAGTGCCTGCAAGTGACTTAGCTGTGGTATTTCTGATGTTTTTCTGGTTAATCTATAGCGTCACTGCTTTTGAAGTGACACCTTCACAAAAAGCTTTCTTTCTGTGATCTCTCTAGATTTTAACTCTGTTCTCAATTACCGAGATTTATTCTTCCTTTGTTAATGATAAAAGCAACAGCTACCATTTATTGAGTGTGTCTCAGACAATTTAGATATAAATTCTCACCTGGGCCCTAAGAATGAGTATTATTATCTTCCTGTTATGGATGAGAAAACTGAGGCTAAGTAGAAAAAAAAACTTTCTCAAGGACCTTTCTACTTTTTCCACATAGTACGTTGAACTTAGAATACCCAATGACTTCACACTTCATCCCCCTCATATTACTACTTAGTGTCTCTCCTAGGCAACCAGCTTTTGAATTTTACATATTCGAGGTAAATAAAAGGCAAATACCTATTTGTTTTCATCAAGGTCAGTGGTAGGTTATCTTTTTTTAGTGAGGCTTGCTCATGAATGACAATCTATTGTTAGACTCCCTATATGTGGACTGTCAACAAACAGCAAAAAAGATAACTGGTTTTTTTTAGCTGTTTTTTTTTTTTTTTGAATTGATCATTTCTGTCCTCATTAGAGGCTCTCAGAATACCAAAAAGGTGTTTTAAAAATCACTCAGAATCCAAAGAGCAAGCAAAAGCACATTTTGATGTTTTCACAATAAGGCTAGCCATGTTAGTTAATAAACAGCACTACAGAGTGATTCCTAAACCATCCACACTCATGAATCCAGTGATGTGGAAGGCCCCAGGGAGCTTGACATTTCTATGGAGCCCTGACTCCGAAACCTCTGTTGAGAGGTAAATGCAGGGAAAAGATCATCTGCATTGGGACCAGTATTGCCGCTTTTATTTTCTTTTTAAAGACTAGATTCAGCTAGATTTAGGTTACTTTTTTTTATTTTTTCAAAATCTAGAATACAGTTTAGTCTCTTAAAGCAGCAATGTTATATACCACCACCTTGTGATGATCTGGTTATCAAATGTGTAACAAACTGCCAAACTTAGTGGCATCTTTAAGAAAAGATGTTATATCATAATTTTGTGGGCCAAAGATTTGGACAGAACTCGCTTGAGTCGTTCTTTTACACCATGTCATGTTAATTAGGGTGACATAGTAGTCTCCAGTTAACATCTGGGCTGTTGAAATAACTGAATGGTTGGGTTGAAGTGAAGAATAAATGCAACTAAAATAAGAATTAGTAAATTGGAAAACCAGATTGAGGGACTTTCTGTGAAGGCATCATAAAAGTTAAAAAAGAAAAAAGAAAAAAGTAAAATTGAGATGTAATAGAGGTAAAAATGTCAAGCCTCTTTAATCTTAATCCCATAAAGAAAAAAAAAGTTAACAGAAGGGAGAAAATAGCTAGATAAATAACCATGATACAAGTTTCCATACAAAAGTCAATGGCATTAGTCTGCAAAAGATAATAAAACCTAGTAGAAAATATAAGAAAATAAGAATATAACAAAAAAATATAAGAAAATAAGATACTTTTCATAATGACAAAAGAAACTAATTTTTTCAGGAATAAACATAACACAGATCTTTAAAAAGAAAAAAAATTAAGTTATTTAAGTTACTAAAAGTAGATTTTAACTAAATCAAGGGATAGCATATTCAAGGATGAGATTATAGAGAACTCAGAAAGTAAAGAGAACTAAGAAAGTATAGAGAAGTAAGATAGCAAAGACTTCATTTATTTCCCAAATTAATCTTAAATTCAATGCAAATCCAATTAAAATTTTGAGGATAGTTTTATGAAAATTGAGAAACTGATTTTCTAAAATTTATATAGAGAAATGAAAGTCCATGAAAAAAATACAAACTTTCTTAAGAACAAATTGAGGGACATGTCTTTTTTAAAAAATTATTTTCATTTATAGTTGACATAAAATATTAGTTTCAGGTATTCAGCATAGTGATTTGACATTTATATACTTTACAAAGTGATTCCCCCATCAGTCTAATACCCAACTAATACCACATATAGTTATTACTTGTGACTATTTTAATAACTGGCAATTTGTACTTCTTAATCCCTTCACTTTTATTGCCCAGCCCCACAACTTTCTCTCCCATCTGTTAACCACCAAATTGTTCTCTGTATCTATGAATTTGTTTCTGTTCTCTTCATTTATTTTGATTTTTAGATTACAGATATAAGTAAAATATTGCAGTATTTGTCTTTTTCTGTCTGACTTATTTCACTTAATATAATACCTGCTAGGTTCATCTGTGTTGTCACAATTGGTAAGATTTCATTCTTTTTTATGTCTGAGTAATATTTCATTGTATAAATGTACTACATCTTTATTCATTCATCTATTAATGGACATTTAGATTGCTTCCATCTCTTGACTGTGTAAAAAATGCCGCAATGAACATAGAAGTGCATATATCTTTTTGAATTAGTGTTTTGAATTTCTTCAGATAAATATCCAGAAGTAGAATTGTTGGGTCATATGGTAGTTCTATTTTTAATTTTTTGATGAACCTTTATACTGATCTCTGTAGTAGCTGCACCAATTTACAATCTCACCAATAGTGTATGAGTGTTCTCTTTTTTCCACATCCTCACCAAAACTTGCTTGTTGATTTATTGAAGATGGCCATTCTGAGAGATATGAGGTAATATCTCATTGTGATTTTGATTTGCATTTCCCTGATGATTAGTGATGTTGAGCATCTTTTCACATGTCTATTGCCCATCTGAACATCCTCTTTTGAGAAATGTTTATTCAAGTCCTCTTCCCATTTTCCAATCAGATTGTTTTTTTAATGTTAAGTTGTCTGAGTTCTTTGTATACTTTGGATATTAACCTCTTATCAGATGTATCATTGGCAAATATCTTCAGTGGGTTATCATTTCATTTTGTTGATGGTTTCCTTCACAATGCAAAACTTTTTAGTTTGATGAAGTTCCTTTTGTTTATTTTTTCTTATATTTCCCTTTCCTGGGGAGACATATCTAAAAAAATATTGCTAGAAGTGACATCAAACAGTTAACTGCTCTTCTAGGAGTCTTACAATTTCAGGTCTTACATTTAAGTTTTTAATCCATGTTGAGTTTATTTTTGTATGGTGTAATAAAGTGGTCTAGTTTCATTTTTTGCATGTTATCTGTCCAGTCTTCCCAACAGCATTTATTGAAGAGACTGACTTTACCCCATTGTATATTCTTGCTTCCTTTGTCATAGTTTATTTGAGCATATAGGCTTGGTTTTATTTCTGAATTGTCTATTCTATTTCATTTATCTATGTGTCCCTTTTTTAAAATTGCAATCATTGACAGAAGAGTCTTTTCTAAAAACTGGTCTTAATATAAATGTTGATTTAATCATTAACACTAAGAATTGAACAATTTTGTTTTATCTTTGTTGCACAACTTCACTTTTCATTGCCTTTAACATACTGTCAAACAAGAAACCAAAAAGCCACTCAAGTGTGAAGTCACACCAAGTCTATGTTTTCTCCTAATGACTCAGCCATCACCTTGCATTTTAGAAACTTGGGTGTTGACTGACATGTGTGCCCAGAACCTCTTCTGATGAAAGCCCATTGGCAAACATTTTGGGAAATATGAGATGATAAGATTTCTTTCCAAATAGGAAGTAGAGACAGAGAATCTGTTATTAATATTTGAGATTTTCAGAAATTTTAACACTACATGCCAAAATGCCGATGATTTTTAAAAAAGCAATTGTTTGGCTTCAGGTTAGAGAGTCTAAAGAAATCATATCAAAATAGAAGATTGTGAGAATTCTGGTCATGTTTACTTATATCATGGAATTATAACAAAGGGAACTTGATACTGCTTCTGAATAATATTCTGTCTTGGAATAGTTACATATAAAGAAGGAGGTTTGGGGACCAGCTACGTAGAGAGCAGACATCCAGAAACAATGTAGCTCCTGCTTTCATAACCCTTTAAATATCTCCCTTATTCCCCAGCTCTCATCTCTGTCTTGCCGGGGTTCTGAGAAAGTGTTGAGATCTATAGTTTTCTCACTGTGCCTAATAATGGAAATCTGGATTCCATAAAGAAGACAAATAACACAATAGAATTATTCTGCCTAAAAAAGTCCTTTATTTTGTTCTTGGGTATCTGTGTCTTTTGAGTCAATGTGACACTACAAACTCATCTTAAATGGATCCCAAAGATACTACATATCTGAAATGATGATCAAGTTATTTTGTTAAGAAAAATCTCAACAGCATATTTAGTTTTTATGTTTATATGTCTACACACATGTATATACGCACATGCATGTATATATACAAATTTGTACATATACATAAATTTATACATAGAACTGTGTAACAATCCATAGGTGTATACATATATACATATATATGTTTATGTATATGGATACACTTGTAAATATATATGTACACATGTGTATATACACAGGTATATGTGTATACACATATGAACATGCAAGCATGTGTGTATATACACACACGTACATATGTAAGCACATGTATATTTATATGTACAGGTATATATGTACATATGCATACCTATGTGGGTATATATTGATATGTATATATACATATGCATATAAATTCAAACTTAGTTACTGATCTTAGCCCATTTGGTCTGTCAGTTCTGTTTTGCAAGCTATCTGTAGCATCCAGTAGTTAGAGAGAGGTGAGGGGCTATTGGTCCAGGTTGATTGGACCAGACTCTGTTTGTGCCTGTTGTCCTGCTGTTCCATTCAATTTAGTTGTTTCGTACCTTAAAAAGTATCCTGGTTAGATGATTAATTATATAATTACCCTGCTTTGGGCTCTTCCCTAAAAACCTCCTATGAGGTAGTTTATTACATTACAAATAAGCTTTAGACCCAATTCCGTCACATATAAAAACTTTAATTTGTAAGAGTCAAAAACCGTCATACTGCCGATTCTGAAATCTCTCTGTTCTTACAGGTCCTTTGGTAACACCTGGCCTAACGTTTTGTGGGTCTTAAGCTTCTAAATAGCTCTGCGAGTTCTCTAAGAAAAAATAATACAAAATTTCAAATGTAAAACTAGAGATAAAAATATTTATTTAAAAAGAAAAAAGAAATCACACAAAAGAATCATACATCTTTGTACATTCGACAGATACCACAAACGATATGAAACTGAGACAAACAATATAATATCCTGCATGAGTCTTTGGACATTTCTTCATATTCTATATAAATTTAGATGTTATGTGAACATATAAACTATATGTTCATTTTAACACCAGTATTTAGCTTTTAAGGTTTACCTTTTTGTTGAGATTTTATAGGCTATTATAGAATTTATAATACATATTTTTAATTTGAAGGGTTTAGTTTCAAATTATTATATCACTTCATATATAAGAACTTTAAATAATGTACTTCCATTTTTTCTTCCTGTACTTTTTGCTTATTGTTATCGTACCCCACAATATATTATTATTTTAATAAGTTAAAAAATTAGAAAATATAAGTTGTATGTTATCTACATATTACCTATATCCAGCTCTCTTCACTCCATTATGTAGATTTGAGTTTCCATGAAGTATGCTTTTATTTCAATCTCAAGAACTTCCTTTAATATTTTTTGCATACAAGTCTGTAAATGACAATTCTCTTTTTGTTGTCTGATAAAAGCCTTTATTTTCTCTTAATCTTTAAAATATAATTTTACTGGATATAGAATTTCAGGTTGATAGTTTTTTTTTTAATCACTTTAAATATGTCATTATATTGTCTTTAGCTTGAAATAATTCTGATAAGAAATCAGTTTAATTTCCCTTTTGTTTTTCTTTAAGTAATATGTCTTTTTTTTCCTCTGGTTGCTTTTAAGTCTGTATTTTTATCACTGGTTTTCAGCAATTTGATTATAATGTGTCTGCTTGGTGTTTGTTGAGCATATTGGATCTCAGTAGGTTTAAAGTTTTCAAGAAATTTGAAAAATTTCAGCCATTGAATTTTAAATTTCTCTTTTTCTACCCCCACTGATTCTTGAATTTCAATATTTTAATTTCATGTATTTTAGAACTCTTGATACTGTCCCATAAGTAACTGCTACTTTTTTAAAATTTATTTTTTCTCTCTCTGATTCAGTTTGAATGATTTCTTTTGCTATATAGTCAAGTCAGCGTAGTGTCTATTTTGAACTTACCCTTTAAGATACTGTACTTTTATTACTAGAGGCACCTATTCTTTGTTATAGGTTCCATTTCTTTTTCCATTTTGTTCATGCTTTCCTTTTTATATCCTAGAACATATATATAGAAACTGTTTTAAAGATTTTTGTTTATGTGTTGATTTCATTGTCTTTGATATTCGGTGACTTTTTCTTTTGATTTTGTTCTTTGTTATGGATCACTTATTTCTGCTTCTTTCTTTGCCTAGTAATTTTTGATTGGATGTCAAGACATTGTACTATTACATTACGAAGAATCAAGGTTTTGTTATCTTTTTTAAGAAGAACATTGAATTTTGTTTTGTCAGGCAGTTGAGATAGTGTGACCCTTTTGAGCCTGTTCTTAGCTTTGTTAGAATGTGCCTTGTATAGCCCTTACTGTAGGACTAGTTTAGCCCCATTACTTAAGCATGGCCCTCTGGGGTCTCTACTTTATCTGCCAATGCTTCAGCAGCACCTACACTTTTGCACATTGAAATTTGGATGCCTCCCTGCCATGTGAGCACTGAGAATTATTCAGCTTACGGTCACCCTGTGGTTTTTCTGACTCAAGAGGATGTCTATGCAGATTTCTTGAGCTCTTCCTCTGGGAGCACCCTCTTGTCCAGTATTCTGCCCTGCACATTTTAGCTGCCCCCATGACTCTGATCTTTGTCTCTTCTACTCAGCAAGACCACTGGTTTTCCTGGAGTCCTCATTTCTGTGTTACGATCTGGAAAGTGCCTCTAGGCAGAAAGTGAGGGCAATGAGTAGATTCACCTTATTTATTTACCTTTTCTTAGGGTTTATTGTCCTGGGCTCCCTATTTTTCGGTGTCTGTAAATACTTATATTTAGTTTCCTAATTGTGTTGGGGGAGGGGAATCTGGTACTATTTAATCCATTGGGGCTAGAAACAGG
Source organism: Eidolon dupreanum (assembly GCA_028627145.1). Classification (NCBI taxonomy): domain Eukaryota; kingdom Metazoa; phylum Chordata; class Mammalia; order Chiroptera; family Pteropodidae; genus Eidolon; species Eidolon dupreanum. Next base: position 153,676,397 of record CM053503.1, on the reverse strand, counting down.
AGTCAAATCTATTAACCTTATCAGTAAAAATATATTTAAAAAATAATAGATCATAACAAGCATATGAATCTTTGTTTTGTTCACTAACATTGGCCAAGTGCTAAAAATGCCTGTTATCATGTAGTTGCTCAATAAATATTTCTTAAATACATGAATGAATCAGTAAAATCTACTTTTTTAATTAACATGAACTTTGCTATTGTTTAGAAAGCAATACTGGTGATGTGACTATATTAGTCGGTGAAATATGGGATTTTGATTAACATTTTAATATGTTAATTATTATTAATAATTGTTTAAGTGTATATTTCTGATTAAGGCACTTTGAATATTAACTAACCCCTCTTGGTACAGGAATAAGTTAAAAGTAATGAATGTGCACATGTATATCATATTATCTATGTTGAAGTCTTTTAAAGAAAAGTACAGATAATATATAGCATAGAAAAGGTAAAAATTCTCCTTCTGACCCTAATTCTTACTGTCTTAATCCTGTTCTCCATAATAATTATTCTTATATTGTCAGCCTATGTATATGCAAAATATATATAAATGTCTAAACCTCCTTTTGTCCCCACAAATGATTGCATTTATATCTACTAAACTGTATATCTATTAAGGAAACTTTTAAAAATCACTTCATTGTTTTAACGGTTGCCTAGTATTTCATTGAATAGATATATCATTATTTAAAATATTTCTCATTGACAGATAGTTTTTCCCTAGTTATTTGCGATACAAACAGTACTATAATCAAAAGCTCTATGTATGCATATATGTCACATATGTTGCATATATGTCAGTGTGCTTTCATGTTCCACAGATTCCATCATACAATTGCTTCAAAACAGCAATAAAAACACATGAAACCAGATAATAAACAAATAAGCCTTTGATGCGATAGTCCTTTATTGCTACATAATAATTGCATCTCCCCAGTTCAAATTATTATAATAAGTAACTTCGGGCATACAAATTACCCCAAATCATTAACTCTGCTTTATAATATGCCCCTGCCTCTTCTTAATGGTCTCTGTGTAATAATATGTGGTATTACTATGGTAAAAGTTTTTTCACTAAAAAAAGAAATTACATCCTTGCATTTTTTTGGTCTCTGATTTAGAAAAAAAACTTGAAACTTTGGGCCTTTTGTATGTGTGTCCAAAAGGAAGGTGGAGTGGGTGGGTGCTCACATAAATAAAGAGCCAAAATCTTTTTGCTTGTTCTTCATTTTTGTCTACTGTGTAATTCATTAGATTAGCTGTTTGCATTCACAAAAGAATTGCATTTCTCTTGCTTTATTGTCTCATTAAGTTTTCTTGGGATGTTACCTCTGACACAGGAAACTCTTGTTTGCAATTCTCAAACACATTTGTGTTGATAAAATTATGGCAACAAGTTTTCCCTGAGAAGATGAGGCACAAATATTCTTTTATACATTAAAAATAAATCTAACTCTCCCAAAGAAAAATTGTAGGTCATAAAATCCTTCCAAAACGTTTCTTGTTCGCCAATTAACATCTTTGCATACTGAAGAAATTCCCAGCGGAAGCCTAAAGATGTTATTAAAACAAAGCAGAAGCCTGGATTTCGTAAAGATTCTGGATAGACACATGAGAGCATGGACTGTGGAATAATTCTTATCTACTCACAATTAAAGGTCATTATGTATGACAGTGAAAATGTAAATTCCTTCAGGCTTTGATCCTTAATTGTTTTTTCCTTATCAACACCTGTAGGGTTCCCCAGACCTTGCACACTCTACAGCACAGCTTTACAACAACTACCTAAAACGTTTGTATCAGGCGATCTTAGAAATTTATTAAAAGGGTAAAGAGCCAGAGGGCCAGTTCTCTGGGAGACAGTCTGCTGCAGTTCGGATTCAGACCACAGCACATCTTAGCAATGGGGAGGGATATAGGATGGTTGCAGGATGGAGGAGGAGAGCTAGAGATCCAGATTTTGTGGAAGGCCAAGGGAACGACATAACTATGGGAAAAATAAGGTGACACTCCAGGAACTGCTTCTGTTGACCTTCCACTTTACTTTCACTGCCCAAGGGATTGTGGTAGACTGATCTGACCAGCACTGTGATGTTCAAATACTTGGAATACGCTGAACAAAACCTCTATCCTGCTAGCCAGCTCTATAATAGTGAGAACTATTTAAAACAAACAAACAAACAAACAAACAAACAAACAAACAAAAAACCCAACAACCTAACAGCAAACCATTGTTATTATTTAACATATACTGAATGTACAGCATGCTTGGTGCTGTGAAAAATGAGGAATACGGGACTGAGACAGCTTGATGAGTTTACATTGTACAGTAAACAGGCAGCTGGAGCATTTAGGCTATCCTTCCTTGTGAAAGAGACAAGACAGGTTTGCTGACTTCAGTGCTTTGATTTTTTTCCCCTCCTCAATCTTTAATCGCTCTTCTTGTATTCTCATGTTGCACAGCTCGGTGGCTCTCAAACTTGGCTATATATTGGAATCATCCAGGGAGCTTTAAACGAATAAACAAACAAATGAACAAACAAACAAACAAAAACACAACTATTGCTGGCTTCTTACCCTCAAAGACACTGAAGTAATAGATCTAAGCATCAAGATCTTTTAAAACCCCCTACTTTATTCTCCTATGCAGCTAAGGTTGTGAACCACTACATTGATTTTCTTCATTGTTATTATTGATGTTGTGTGTTTATTTTTAATCAGCTGCCCCTGATAGCACTACATTTGAAACAACCTTGGTCCCTATTCTCATTTTTTTCTCCTCTTTGTGCCTTTTGAAAAAAAAAAATTAACTGTGTTAACCAACCCCTCTTCTGCTATAAGTATTAATAGGAGAGGGTTTTTTCAGCTCTTCCATGGAGCACGTACATTTTAACTGAAATCTGGAAATAATATCGTGTCCCTTATCCAAAGCTGTAGATCTTATGGTGCATACTTTAAGTGAAATTTTGCAATAAAATCTCTACTTAGCTTACTAATCACATTCCAGCCCCTGATCTGTTTGCTTGGAACGGGTACATTAGAAAGACCTCTGTGAAGTTCTCCACATTGTGTTTCTCAATCAGCTTCAGGTATTTGTTCTGAATCACAAGATGTCCCTTCTTTATCCTGCTCCTTTACACAGACCCAGGGAGCCAAGATTGGTACTTCTGATCCCTGAACTACCCACATCCTGCTTTTTTTTTCTTCCATCATTCGAAGAATGTATTGGATCATTTGCAGGCATTGGGATGCCATCAGAAGCAGCTATTTGGTTGAAGCATGAGCATTCTAAGATGATGCACATACTAAATGTAAGTTTATGTCTAACTTCTATGTTTCAAGAATAGGTCGGTGCATTAGTTACCTATTGCTGCATAACAAATTACCCCACAACTTTGCAGCTTAAAACAACAAATGTTATCATTATCTCCATTTCTGAGGGTCCAGAATTCAGAAGTAGCTTAGCTGAATGCTTCTGGCTTAGGAATTCTCAGGAGGTTATAGTTAAGTTGTCATCTGAAGGTTTGACTGGAAGGTCCTCACTCATATGGCTGTTGGCTGGCCTCAGTTTCTTGCTGACTGTTGGTCAACAGCCTCTGATCTTTACTACACGGAGTTTTCCATGGGGCTGGTCATGACATGGCTAGTGGCTTAACCCTAAGTGCATGTCAGAGAGAGAGAGAGGGAGACACAAAGGGAGGGGGGAACCGAAGTGCCTTTTATAATTAATCTTCGACAGTGACATATCATAATTTCTGCTGTATATTTTGGTCATACAGACCGTCTGTGGTACGGTGTGGGAGAAGACTATACAAGAATGCCAGTACACAGATGTGGGATCAATGTGGGTCATCTCAGAGTCTGATTACCACAAATGGGTTGGACAAAGCACAAGAGTTGTATGAATTTTGGTGAGATTTACCACCTACTCTCATTAAGCATTCTACCCTGTTGTCTAACTTTACCAGTTCCAACCAACTAAAGGAGCAGGTGAAAGTCAGCCCTCTCACAACTGAGTGTTTCTTGAAGGGGCTCTGTAGGATCCACAAACCCATCCACTCTGATGGGCACTTATAAGACATTTAGCTTCAACAGCAGCCTTCTTCACCAATGGACAATATTTAACATTCATCATCTCTGTTCTGTTTTGGTTTATTTGAAATATAAATAAATATCTTATGCTTTACATCAAACCCTTACGCACATGTTGGCTTCTGAATCTTCCTTATAATTGTACTGTATTATTTTCAACTCTAATCTACCACCTGAAAGTGGTAACAGATCATACCTTGCCAAAGGATTATGTTTGGAAAAGAAACTTGTTGATTATCAACAGGTCATGATGACATCCTAAAGCTAGATTATTGTCCCTCTAATGAGTATGATATTTTTGAGTAAGAGAAGATTCTTGAGACCTTTGACTCATACCATAGGACTTTTTGTTGTTTATCATTTAATTTTTAATTTTTTAAGGAACAGTTTCATTGAAGTATAATAGACAAGTAATGATCTGCACTTATTTAAATGTACAAATTGATTAGTTTCGACATATATTTATACCCATGAAATGATTGCTAAAATCACAATAGTGGATGTATCTATCACCCTTTAAAGTTTCATAATGGTCTTTTGTAATCTCTTTCTCCCATCCTTTCTTGCCTCTCCCACCTCCTGCCCCTGCCCTGATTCCTCGGCAACCACTGAGTTTCTTTTTGTCACTATCGATTAGTTTGCATTTTCTGCAACAGAGTTTCTCAACCTCAGTACTATTGACCTTTCGGACCAGATAATTCTTTATTGTAGAGAGCTGTCATGTACATTACAGGAAGTTTATCAGCAATCAGGTCTCTATCCATCAGATGTGTGTAGCATCTCTGCCCCAGTTGTAACAACCCAAAATGTCACCAGACATTGCCAAATGTTCCCTTGAGAGCAAAATTGTACCTGGTTGAGAACAGCTGTTCTAAAGTTTTATATAAATAGAGTCATATGGTATATACACTCTTATCTAGCTTCATTCTCTCAGCATAACTATGTTGAAATTCATCTCATAAAGATACTTCTCATCAGGTTACCTGATGAGAAAAAGGTCTGAAAGTGAATGTTTTATCATCAAAGTAGATAATATATAGAGTAATGGACAAGTAAGAGTCAAAAGTCTTGGGTTCCGATTCTAGCATTTCCCCTTACTATCTGTTCTGTATTAATAATAGAAAAATATCTGTCTTGCTTACTTTGCAAAATTACTATGAGGATCAAATCTAAGCTATATATTCCATTAAAGTACTGGTGTTTGCCTTCATTTTGCAGAGTCTATAAAAACAAGGTATTTATCAAATAATCTATATTGTGTCATATAATTTAAAATTTTTAATAAAGTGCTTGCATTTATAGCGTGTTCTATGTAGTATGACACAGAAATTAGTTTCTTTTCAAACAGCCTTCAAGACATTGCAATTAAGTAAAATAATAGAAATATAGAAATATGGATGAGGTGTAGAGGTGGCAGAGAAAGAAGTGATGGATTCATTCAAGAAAGCATTACTACAAAAGTTTCCTAAAGTACGGATAATATAGGCTAGACTTTGGAAGATGAATGAGATCTTACTGGGTGGACATTGGAGAAGGGAATTCCATTAGAATGATAAACGTGGAAGCAAGGAGGCATAAAATAGCATGGTGTATTTGGGTGTTTAAGTAGCTTAGTATTGCTGTAGTATAAAATGAGAGATTGGATCCAAATGGTGGAATACGAGCAATACATGAGAATCAATCAAGAAGGAAATATTTTATCTTACTAATATGTTTGAACTTTATTTTACAAATAGTAGGAAGGTAGTGAAGTGTTGTAAACAAGAAATACAAACCGGTTAGTGTTTGGGAAAGACTGCTTTGGTTCTATCTAGTGTGAAGAATTGATTTAAATGCCTGTTCTCATTACTGAGGCTAGGGATTTTTATTTCATCAATATTTTATTGTTTAATTGTCATAAATTAACATTGATTTGTGCAATTAAGTTTCATTATTAAATGGCAAAAAAAGACTTCTTAAAAGAGAGAAGTAATTCCTTAGCATAATTTCGATTTACAGGGCCAGATAAATATATTAAAACTTTTTTTTAATGTGGCTTTTGTTTAGTAATGACAGTTTGAAACTGTTTTTTTTTGCCCACATTAAAACATTAATAGTCCCCTGTGGCTGAAGTGTAATTGGAAGCATGAGAAACAATAAACAAAACAGCTCCCAACATAGTGAGCAATGGGAAGCCTTCTCTGGGGAGAGGAAAAAGGGTAAGTTGCCCTTTAGAAATGAAACTTGCAGCCTATTCTGTATTGAAGAGGGAAACAGGATTCATGAGCCACAAAACTGTGTGTCATCATTTCAAAAGGTAAAATTTTCAACTAATAGGGATCCTTAATAGTTTATCTTCCTGTGCAGATATTGGGACACCTTTATAAATCTCTAATGTCCTCTTGTTCTGGACAAACACTGTGACCCTCTACAGATCCCAAAGGTCTGCCTGTACAATTCTGTGAACTCTTTCAAATGTGCATTGTTGATATCTTTTTCGTATAGCCTTGGGTAGTTTGCTAACATGGAAACACACATTTCACCCTTTCCTATTGAATATTATGAGATCTATTTTTTTCATCTGACTATCATGTTACCCACCCACTCTGCTGACTACAAGGAAATCTTGGAGGGTCTTAGATTGTGCTCATGTACCAACCAAACCTTGTAATGTAGACATGTTAAGGAACTAGATATACTGATCTCTTTTTTCAGTGCCCCTTACTTCCAGCAGGGCAGTTCTTATAAATAGTAAGTTATGTTTTTATATTCTGAGCTTGAATTGATTTTTCTACAACAGTACCGATTTAGTCCATTGCACATGGGGACCTTTATTCTCCTGGAACAGAAAGCTGGATATTGGGAAAGTTAAGCAAGACAAGAGGAGGGAAAGCAGGATAGGAGAAAAAATTCTTTATATCTAGGAATGAAACTCAGCCAAGCCAGACTCCTGGGCTTGCTGAAGGATATTCCTGGAAACCTGATGTTTTCAAAGTCAGTCTCACAATAAATTCTTAAGGTCAGGGTCATGTTGCATCTTCTTTGCACCTGATAAATACATAAACACAGACTCTGGAATAGGCAGAAGGGAGAGGGGGCTAAGAGGATATAAAAATTGCCCCAAGAAAATGCAGAAGTGAGTCTATATGCCTAACAGAATTTTCACTCTGGGAAGAGGGGTAGGTAGTATTTACATCTATTACTCCGAGGAACTTCAGAGAACTAGAAAGCTCTTTTTCCACTCAGGAGCACATAATTTTTTCTCTGTGAATGTCTGCATATATGCTGTTCAAGGACTTCACAAGCCTCTAACCATGATTGTGGCCACTTTCCATTAATCATGTCCAGTCCTGCTGAAACACACATGCACACGTCATATGAAATCAACAGGAAGAAATTCTAAGAAAACAGAAAAGATATGGGAGTATGAACAAGAAAACATAAGAAATGTCTTCAAATATTCCATGGCCCATCATGAGCTAGAAGGATTAGATTGTTCTAGGTGGTTTCCAGTAGAATTAGGACTAGAAAGGAGATCCTGGGTCAAGACAAGAAAGACTTCCATATATTAAAAGAAAAACTTGACTAAAAAAACTTTAGCTGGTCACAAGCAGCTTTTTATCATTGGTTGTATTCAAATAGAGGCCTAATGACATCCTATTAGGTCACAAGGAAGGCTTTCAAAATTGAGCCAGACTAGGTATCTTCTATGTCTCTTTGAAATATAATATTCTAGAATTCAAACAACTCAATAAGTTCAATGTCAAGACTGTGAACTATGATCTTTACCTAGCTTTTGTTTTGTATCTTCAAGGCATTATTAATTTTTGTTTGCATAATGATATGTCCTTGTTTCTCCTCTGCGACTGTTATTTTTTATGTCAGCAGCTACTTTAATTTGTTCTTTCATTTATTTATTTATTCATTCAATCACTTATCCAACAAATAGTGTTGAGTTTCTCATCTGTACTAGATACTGTGCAAATGACCCAAAGAAGAGAAAGACATTGTACCTGCTCACCTACTACCAAATTTGGAGCTTTACTTTGAAATGCATGTAATGCTTTTAGTTGTTTTTTTTTTTTTTAATTGGTTGTTTAGACTCTTAAAATGTGTTATTCAGTCTGATGATTCCAAGCAAGGATGAACTTAAAATAATGTCCCGAGAACTAATTGAGAAGGCATTTGAGAGATTTCATGTATGTACATATTTAAATACTTTCTTCTTGACCACAACTGGAGGTTTGAACTTGTTTATGGACAGTTCTTAAGTTTATGGGCTCCAGGTTCAAACAGCAGCGTTCAAATCCTGTTTCCTCTGCTTTCAACTATCTAACCTTTCTGTGTCTTGATCTTTCCATCTGGAAAAGGGAATTATAATAGAACCCACCTATGAAGGTTCTTATGCACAATAGGAATAATGTTTGTAAACTGCTTACCAGAGGACTTTACACAGAGTAATAACTCTGCAAAGATAAGCTATTGTTGTAGTACTCTGAGTGGGGCTCTCATCTGTTCTTATTTCTATTCTACAAGTTATTATATTGAATTTTAGTTAACTATAGTTATTTGTTTACATGTCTGTTTCTCTTGCTGAACTGGGAGGTTTCTAAAAGCCATGACATTACCTTTGTCTTCACTCTGTCTTAATGTCACAGTGCATTCCAATGTCATTCATATTAAGACAAAGACTGAAAATATTAATCTTTAAATGAGTGACCCACCATGGAAATGAAAAAGGCTGACCTGGGTGGAGGTGTCCAACTTGTAGTCTCTAATGACTCCAAACTCTGTCTGTCTTTCCTGAGGGCCAACTGCATCAGTCTCTTGGGACACCAGGTATTGTAGCTCATGAGATGAAAAATTCTGGCCTCATCCAGTGCCTATCACATTGGTGAGTAAGAAAAAGTTCAGTAACTATTCTGTTGATTTTGTTTTGTCTGTATCAAAAAGACTTCTACTTCCCAGCTTAATTCTTATGCTTTCAGAGTTAAAAACTCATTTTGTTTTCTGCTTTTCAAATATAAATACTTATTTTAAAATCTTGAGCATTCATTTCCCAAAATTTCCCTCATAGGAAATATGCCTATCCAGATGCCCTGGAGTTTCCAAAGTTTCAATTTGCTATTTAATTGCCAATTACTGGCATGTACATACCAATTTTATAATGATTCATCATTAACAAGATATAAGAATATACAATATCTAGGTACAAATTTCTATCTACTATAGCTTAAAATTTTATGGTAATTGTTCTCCGTCCATGGAGAGGGGTTTTTCTTAAATGTTTTAAGTCTTTTGCCCCTACAATTAATTCCTGTCATGGAGGTAGAATGAGCTAATTGCATTGTGGGTGATAGGCATTGGTTTACAACTTTCTATTGGGTGAAGCCAATGTATTAAAAGTTCTTAGATGTAGAGGATCCTGTTTCTTGTTGCTGTTCTCTTCCCTGAACAATGCTAGGCACCGATCCTCAGGAAGCATGTACACTCTTAAACTCAAACTTTTTCTTGGGTAGACTGTTTCAAGATATAAACCAGGGTGAGGGAGGCCAAGGTGTTTTAACAAGTTCATTTGGCTCTTACGATAAGCCGTTTCCTCCAATACGGCTTTATTAGAAATCAGGCTGACCTTATGACATCCACCTCTCTGATTCCTGTATCTCAATTGGTTCTGATTTCAGGCAGAAAAAAGAACTGTCATTTATTAGAAATTCTAAAATGGCAATAATAATCAATTGCTATTTGTTAGCATTCAAAGAGGATTTTTTTAAAAAATCTTTAAAGTAAACATAATGTATATAGATGGTAAAAAGTTCAAACCATACACATGAAGAAAGTAAAACTTAAGATTCTTTTTCCTTCCCCACAAAGTTGCCCACTATTATTTCTGTGACTCTTTAAAGAAGAAGAAGAAGGGGGGAAAAAGTACATATGCTTATATAGATTTTCATGTGCTTTAGAAAATGTACACAAAAACTTTGGGTTAGGCGAAAAAAAATTTAGGTATGATACCAAAAGTATAAGTCATGAAAGAGAAGATTGGTAAGTTGTATTTCAAAGATAAAAACTTTTGTGTTTCAAAGGACATCATCAGGATAATGAAAAGGCAACCCACAGAATGGAAGAAAACATTTGCAAATCATATATCTGATTAGGGACTAGTATTCAAAACATGTGAATAGCTATTTTAACTAAATAATAAAAGAGAAATAACTCAATTGGAAAATGGGCAAAGGATCTAAATAGACATTTCTCCAAAGATCTACAAATGGCTAACAAACACACGAAAAGATGCTCAACATCATTAGTCTTTTGGAAAATGCAAATCAAAACCAAAATGAGATGCCATTTCATACCTGGTAGGATGGCTATAATAAAAAAGATGGACAATAACAAATGTTGGAGAGAATGTGGAGAAATTGGAATCTTTGTGCATTGCTGGTGGGAATGTAAAAGGCAGCCACTTTGGAAAACAGTCTGACAGTTTCTTAAAATGTTAAACGTAGAGTTACCATATGTACCCATTCTTAGACATATACTCAAGGGAACTAAAAACATATGTCTACACATAAACTTGTTCACAAATGCTCATAGAAGCATTATTCAAAATAGCTAAAAAGTGGGAAGAAAAAGTCCAGCTACTGAAAACCAGATAAATAAAATGTGATATATATATACACCAGAATATCACTGGACCATGAAAAGGAATGCAGCCATACTGCTATGTGCTAGCCACAACATAGATAAACCTTGAAAATGTTATGCTAAGTGAAAGAAGCCAGTCACAGAAGACCACCTATTATATAATTCCACTAATATCAGATATTCAGAATAGGCAACTCTATAGAAACAGAAAGTTTAGCGTTACTTGGGATGAGGGGAGGGAGAATGGTAAGTGTGTGTAAATGGGTACAAAATTTCTTTTTGCAATAATTGAACTGTTCTATGACAAGATTATGGGGGTGCACCACTTTGTAAACATGCTTAAAATTACATAATTGTACACTTTCAATAGGTAAACTTACATAATGATATCTCAATAAAGTTGTTAAGAAACAAAAATGAAGAATATATGATTATACTATATACTCTGCCAGCTTACTTTTCACCTAACACATCTTAGAGTGTTTTTTTTTTTCTCTATAAGAACATACAAAGCTGTCCATGTTTTTAAATAGTTATGTAATATTCCAAATTATAGGACACCTGTTTCTTATCATTTGAATTTACATTACAAACTATCCTGAAGTTAAAAACTGCCTTATTCTCAGCTTGTCCATATCCTACAAATGACCATAATTAGGGTAGGGGAAGCATTTAGAACTGGTAGAGTGGAACACCGGGAAAAGAGATGAATAGATTTGAATAGGTTTTGCTTTTGTTGTTGAGGAATTCTGGAAAGAAGGTAAAAGAGCTGCAGCCCATTCCTTGCTTTCTGAGCACCTTTCCTTGTTTCACCCTGTAGTTTTTCAGATATTAAAATTGGACCACCAGGACTGCCCCCAATGTGATGAGATGCTTCAGAGTAAGCTCAGTGCATCTGTGTGACTGACGCTTTTGCTTTTGATTAGCTCTGCTTTGCATGTCTTTGTGGAAGTCTATAGGTCTTCAATATTTTATACCTTCTTTTAATATTTTTTATTTATTTCCTATCTCATTCCTGCAAGTTTATTTTTATTCATAAGTAGTACTAGAATGAGATAATTATTCTTCCTTTAATAAATATTTAGAAATATATTTTGCTGTTGGTTTCTGATAAGTCCTTTTGTCAGGTTAATGATATTTCTTCTATTTTTTGATGAATAATTTTTTCTTGAAAGTCAGGAATGAATGTGGAGTTTTACCTCATTTGTGGGGACATCTGTCATAATGATTTTATATATTTATTTTTTCTACTTTAATTCATTCATATGGTGAATTGAATTAATGCATTTCTTAATCTATTTTCAATCATTCATTTGGCATTCACTTCACACATATTTATTTAGTGGCTTCTACATGGCAGATGCTGTTCTGAGCACCAGTGAAAAGGAAAACAGACATTATTCTTTAAAAATACTGCTAAATACAATCTGCAAACATTTAATTTTTTTTTGCATTTAGATTTTAGAATCTATCTCAAGAAATATTTAAATGTTCACACAAAGATCTATGATAAAGGATGATTATTACCACATTGTTTATAAATCTCAATCTGTCCATCCACAGGAGAATGGTAAAATATAGTGTTTCTTCACAGTATAAAGAAAATATGGTCATTCAAAAGAACCACATAGCTCAGTAAACACAAATGTGAAAAGATAAAAAAATAAAGTTGCAGGATTTATGTATATGTAATATTATGTAATTTTTGTAAAAATTAAACCTTTCTGTGGGCATAAAGACATATCTGGAAGAATAGGAAACCTAAACAGAGGATTCCTTTGGTATAAAGGATGAGGATTGATTTTTATTTTTCAGTGTATAACTTTTGCATTACTTGATTTTTAAATTATTATTATTTTTTGCAACAAGCAGGTCTTATTGTTGTAACTACAAAAGGAGAAAAATTAATGCTAGAGCTTAATGACTAGAAGAAGGGCATATAAGAACATTTTGAATATGACTCCATGGGTTATTGTTCAATTGCAAGCAATAGAGCCATCATAGCTATTTTTAAGCAGAATGGGTTTTTACTATGTAGTAGATGATATCAGAAAAGCAGAAGAAGCAGGTGGTAGGTAGAATTTCCAGGAACAACTTCTATTCCCAGGTTAATACTGCCTCCTTAATGATCAGGACAGTTGCCATTACTATTGCCAGAAGCCTAAGTCAGGAATCTGAGGGCTGAGGACTGAAGAATGACGCTGCTTCTACTGTGATCTGCCACTATCTGCACCATGCCGCCTGCCTTCCTTTCAAATTCTAGCCGGGCATGAGGGCATCTAATTGGCAGAACCCAGCTCTCACCTGGACCTTGAGCTGCAAAGGAGTCTAACAATATTATTCTCAGCTTTCCAAACACCGCAGTATAAGAAAATGTACTGGAAGGAGACTGGAATGGATATGAAACAGGCAAGCCACAACAGTATCTGCCACAACGAGCAAATCACACATTGCTTTTCAATTACAATAAATGGCTATTTTTCCAACAAGCCTGGAAGGATTATTAATTCACTGGCAAAAAAATTTTTTTGTATTATATAACTAATGTGTGTTATAATATATACATATTATATATTATATATTATTTACATACATATAATGCATACATATACCTATATATACATATATATTATAGAAAAATGGGAAAATAAGCACCGATAAGAAAAAGAATCTCACCATCTAATGTTAATATTTTGATGTATGACCTTTCAAGCACCTACACACACAGTCCCTCCCACTCTTACTTTAAAAATAATAGATTTATATTACACATCGACAAAATCTGTTTTGAATGTGTAGCAAAGCTTTATGCAATGTTTAAAAAGTAAAGTTAATTAAAATCATAAAACACGTATTGACTTAATAACTTAATTTAAAAACTCATTGAAGTACCAGACGCTGAGTTTAAAAAAATGAAATTAACTTCTAAATCACTTTCATCAAGTCAAAAATAGGCAAGCTATCTTTTATTCATTTTTCATGAACTCTAATTTTCTACTCAAGATTTGCTTTAATCAACTTTTTAAAAAATTTTTTGAAAAACATCTCTCTTAATACCTTTTCTCTCCCAGTAGTCAAGAAATTCTCTATACTATCTAATTTTAAAACAATGGAAAAAACTATCTAGATCCGTCGTTAACCATCCACACGACCCGCACAAGATATCAAAGCTCTTAGCACTTTTGTTTTCATCTTTGTAGAGGGAAGAAATTGAACTAGACAATGTCTCAGGTCCAGATCTGTGAGACTGAACATTCCACAGAGAAATTATCATCCTCAGGTAAAAGTTTCAGTCTGGAGAGCCCTGGTTTTGATTTCCAGGCTACTTTTCATGGACCAGGTGACCTTGAGCTCATTATGAACTGCTGGATGTCTGCTTTTATGAATCTAAGCACCGAGATTAAAAGTAGTTCCTATTTACGTCCTGGAGTTTGACGAGGGCTGCCAGCTCCCTTGCAGCGAATGTCCCATATACATATTATAACTAATTAAAGTAAGGATAGTAATGTGCTTCAAGAGATAGCTAAACAGAGTTCTTTAATTTCAGTGTAGATTTTAATCTTGAGATGACTTTGTGAGATGCAAAAGCAACAATGACAAAATTTTAAGATAACAAAAGAACACAGGAATTTATTTTAAATAATGAATGGTGTATAGGACCACTTTAAATGAAAAGTTTACCTAGTAATATATATTACTCTATCTGTAAAGCTGTCAATCTAGTGACTTATATTTTGTATATCTACACATATTTGGAAAGGTTTATACACATATGTGCTTATCTCTGAGGATAAAATTACAAGTGATTTTCTGATTTTTCCAAGTAATTAATTTTTTTACCTTTAGTGAACACATATATTTTTAGATCTAGAAAAAATACAATCAAGCATTTTTTAAAATTTATATTTTAACGTAAGTTGTTTTGTTACATATATTCTGAGGGTATAGCAGGTAGGAGGGTACAAAAGGAGAGAGAATATATTTGTTAAATTATTGAGAGAGGGAGAGAGAGAGAGAGAGAGAGAGAGATCATCAGTGAGAAAGTTCAAGATCATTTCAGTCATTTCTGACTCTAACTTCTCACCTGTCATATGACCTTAACCTTCCTTTGCACCTAGTTTGAGATTTATCTGAGGAATTAATGTTATCCTTCTCCCAAAAACTGTTTGTCTTCCTCAAATCACATTTTCCAATCTTTCACCAAAGGAAGAGCTTGACTCATTCACTCTCTCCCTCATTTTCTTCATTCAACTATGATTTAACTTCACCCTGTTTAGCACTTGCAGTGGTGGGGCTTGGGATCGCCAAAGGAGCAGGGGGACCCAGTCTAAGATGAGGCTTTCTACAGATGTCACCAGGACTATTTCAGTAGACTCTTGTTTCTCACTGTCTCCAGTCTTACACCCTATTCCATTTTACAATCTCCTTTCCATTGTTTTCTGAAGTGCAGCTCTGATATTTACACTTCCTTGTTTAATAATAACAAATGCATTCCTAATACAAGGGGGTGGGGGTGGGTAACTCACCAAAACATCATTCAAAGTCTTTATGTAGATTTTTAAGGCCTTCCTTGCCTGTGCCCCAACTTATTTTTCCAATCTATGTTCTCTTCCTTCTAACAACCCCTTCCTTGCCTGCTGTTAGTCCCACTGTTGAACTTCCCTTCTCTGTCACCTCCACATATCTATGTCCTTGTCATTTAGGACTCAGCTTAAACCCTTAGAAAGCCGTGTCCAATTCTCTTCCTTAGTGAACACTTTCTACTTTCCTTTCAGCCCCTGTATACTCCATCTCTTCCTCTCTGAGGTATTGCCACCTTCCTTCATGTATTGTAGTTATGTGTGCTCTCTGAAAGCCCAGCTACAAATACACTTTGTCTCTGATCTGACTTGGTATTTTCTATTGCAGGCTTATAATAAATATGTGTTATTGAAGAATTGGATCCAGCATTGTTTCTGGGTTAGATCTCACCAGGGGAGCTATGCAGTGGATGCCTATTGAGCTTTTGAGGAAAAAAATTAACTTCCCCTGGCCACAGAAGCACCATTTAGTACACGAGGGCTACAATTTATTAAATGATCCTCTACCAGACTCAGTTATTTTCTTGAAGATGAGTTGCCCATAGTCAACATTACACTGTCTTTTTGGGGGATTGTGAGCTCTTTCTGGATATTAGCCCCTAAATCCACATAAGATGTCTCCAAAGCCAGAAAATGGTAGTTTATCATGGCTTTTAAAATTACAGGCAATAGAATAAATTTTAAACTTCTTATCCCATCTTTCCCACTTTTCCTACTCTGCCTTTTGCCCCTCTGATTTATTTGTTTATACTTTTGTTTCTGATACAGTTTGGCTCTAGGCTATTTTTTAGAGTGATTCTGCTAGGGTAGCTGCCAACTTCTATTAATGACAAATTGAGTGCTTGAAAAGGGGAGAGAGGTGGGAGTTTGGTGGGAAAGAGGCAGGGGAGGCTTTTTTTTTTTTTTTTTTCCCTGAGGAGGGTTTTATCAAGGATCGTGGAAGACCAGACTGCCTTCCTCCATAGTTATGTAAGCCTTTTACCCCACCCCCCCATCCCATGTGGATACCCTGAATTGATGAAGGAAACACAAAATCAACAGATAACCCTAAAATGACCAATATTAAATTTCTTCGCTCAGCAACATGAAGTTTCGAAATAAAAGACATATTCAAATAGGGAACATGAAGAAAATAAGATGTCTTGAACAAACTAGGTTTATGACCTGAGATTTGGACCCATTAGTTATATATTACATATGTTACTCATAGATGATTTTGTTTGGTTATCCTGAGTCTGACAAATTCTGGTGTCCCTAATCAAGTTAAATTTATAGACTAAAGAGCTGTAATTAAGTCCCTGGGTAACGGTGACTTTGCCAGAGGTATGCTGTCCTTGAAAACCTTTTCTGGGTAATCTTTCCTCAATAAGACTGATTTTATCACTCTTTAAGTTACAACAGGAAATATTAATGGGTATAGAAGTGACATTTATGTAGGTCTAGTGACATGTTATAGAAGTGGTTTTTTTCTCATTATACATGTGACAAATTTCTCAGAAGCTTGTAAATAGCTTATAATTACAAATGTCAAGAAAATCACCCTACAGTTGATTTAGTTAAAAAATAATATTTAAAATTTTTGTTGAACAAATATATGCAACTGTTGCCAAATTGTTTCCCAAAATTAATACTAGATAATATTAGGGGAAAAGAAAAACACTCATTTTTTTTCCTCTGATAATCAAATAATTCATGTAAATATAGGAAAATTATGAAAAAAATACAAAAAATAATTCAGCAATATGTTAAAGTGTTTTTCCTTTTATCATTGGGTTTCAGTAGAAACTTTAAAGGCTAAGAAAAATACAATAAATTTCATGTGACTCACATTCTAAAGTGATATGGGGAGCACTAAGAGATGGAGAAATTTGCCAACAGCTTTAACCCAGGGTGATCTTCCACATGAAAAGCATAGAAGAGTTCAGTTACCTCTTTCTCCGCTTGGCCGAGAGACATAAGAAGTTTCAAAAGATCTACTTGGAGGACTTGACATTTATCCCTTGGAGTTTGGTGAACTCAGAACTGGGGGTTGACTTTTCTAGGAGAAATCCCTAGACATATGAGACTGACTGCGAATGCTGACAGTGAGCTGTGCTTCCTTTAAAGGTGGGACAAATGTGTTCCTTATTTACGGATCAGATATAGACCCCATTGAAAGGAGCAGTCTGGGATTGTATTAAAATAGACTCTATCAGAATACTATGTGAAGGGACAATATGAACCTAACCTGGATGTGGAGTGCTGAAAGTCTGAGGGGCAGAGGTGTGCTACAAGAGAGACACTGAAGGTGTCAGAGGCAGCTACAGTCAGGGGAGCCCAGAGATGAATCTCTGAGGACTTTGCAAAAGATCCCTAAGAAAGAAATAGTCATTTCCAAGGGTATTTCCCAAGGGCACCAATATCAGCTTACAGGTGAACCATTCAAGAAAAATACACCTTTACCTCCCTCACCTTTTGCCCTCAACCAACCATGAAGAAGAAGTCACATATTTTAGTTGGCAAGTTGTGGAGGATGTATAGAGAGAAGGTGAGCTTTTGACCCCTTTCCACTGTGCAATCTTTGGTCTAAATGAGCATTACTGCTCATTACGGAAAAAAAGATATATTGGATAAGGATTTGGAGTTTTATTATTACAGTTGACTAGAGTTGTATGATTCTTAGATCAGACTGGACTTTTTATTATCTACAGAGGCTATTTCTTTACTATTTGAGTCGCTAAAATAATTTGGGAGAACTCTGAAATTTCATCTAAGGAGCAGGACACAGCAAATTCATACACTGGATTTGTAGAAGCTATACTGAGAAAACACGGTTGATTACACCTTGCTGTTATAGCAACAATTACCTGAGATAACCACTCACAGATAACCAGTGCATGTGGGTTTATTTCTTTGTAGTCTTTTTTCTTTGCATACATACATTTTGTAAAAACAGAATTGAGATTATACTATGTTGGTTACAGTGTATGATTCCCATCTATTTTCCCAAATCTTTTACTAAAATCTTTTTTAAAAAGTCAGATAACAGTAGCAAAATCCTTTAAAAAATAAGTGGAAGTGAACCTGGAAGAGGTAAGGCAATTTAATGCTATTAATTTTCTGTAAAGGTCAAGGCAAATGTGTAATTGTAGAACGACTATCATTAAGGACAATTACAGTGCTTTGCAAGTCAGTTAGTTTTGCTTGCTGCATTTTGTCGACAGGAGTGAGGCATAGCAGCATATGAGAATTTTACACTCCATTTCAATCCTACATGGAACTGAGTATGTGAGTCCCTGGCCTGTCCCCTTCACCAGGAGTCATCAGTTTCTGTTGAAGTGCCAGAAACACCTGGTAATTGCAGCAAGACAATAATCTCGGCACTATTTCATTAATTATGTCTCCTTCCCAGCTGGTGTTTTTATTTCTGGAATGCTTTGTGTAGACTTTATGCCCCTTAGGCAGGGGCCATGTCTTGTCTTGTACTATCGTCTAACAAACATTGAAATGTAATTTAAAAAGCGGATTTGATTCACTTAGGATTCATCTACAAAGATTGACAATGCCACAAGTATTTTTCAACCTTCTTTCTTGCAAAGATAATATGCTTCAAAGTTTTAAATTTTCTAGCATCTCCTCCTGTCAGGGACACATGGGCAAAAGATTTATAACTTCTTCATAAATGAGAATGTCAGATATTGAAGACACTCATCATTATGAGGGAGCATCCCTTTCAAATAAGGTGTGACTGAAAAATATTAGTAAAGTTGCTTTTTTTCTATCAGTTACAAGTTGACTATAATAAGCTTGTTGTATTTGGTTTACACATTTTTAAAAATTGGTTTACACATTTTAAAAAATTCAATTCATTGACAGTATGTACAAATCAGGAGAAAAATTTAAGATAAAAGAAAAAGAGCTGACAACTCAAGGCCCATATTCCTGCATGACAGCAATCAGCTGAGGAGTTATTTTGCTTTTGGATAGGCCATGCACACTCCATAATGCTACAGTCTCCACCCCTCCCTATTGTCCACTACTCCCTATTGGTTACCAACTCTGTGGCAATATGTTATTTATTGTTTGATTTTGCTTGCTTTTTTTTCTTCTATATGCAGTCTACTTCAACCATTTCAAATAGCTTGCTATGCCCCTGTGAATTCTTCAATTTTTCAAGCTCAGCTCTTATTCATATGATCTTACTGATCTGCCTGTTTGGGAACTATGAGATGCCATTCCAGGTATCTAATCAATCACTGCATCACTGAGTGGTGCTGCTTGAGAATCCTTTAGGAAATGAGATCACAAAGGAGTTTATTTTAAAAGAAGTGTCAGAAATGGATTTAGAAACAATAAGTATCTTTAAAGCTCCTTACTAATTAAACAAAGACAGAATCCATCTTGAAGCAACAATACTGTTGGCAAGTTCTGAAAGCAAGTGGCTTTCCATGCTACTGTAATTGAGCCAAGATATGTACCTCCAGAGTCTAGCTAGAACCCATGCAGAAAGAGGCACCTGCCTGTTTTTCTGGAAGACAAATGATGATAAGCTCTACTTAAGTCATTGCTTATTTAAGTGGTTGAAATTCTGTATTTCTTGTCAAATCCTAACTGTCAGGAGGACCATTTATCTTTATATGGACTTAACAGAAGCTAATCACTCACTCCCAGTTCCCTGATAATTACATTCTAGATCAGCTGCTTATTCAACCAGTTTAACTTTTCATAAGGAAGTGTAGACTTCAGAAGTTGAACTAGTTTAGATTTTAGAGGTGAAGGTTCTGTTTCATTCTTTGCTAGCCTCCTCCCCCTCTTGTGCCTTCTAGCTCAGTAAGTTATATCCATCTGTTCAGTTGTTCAAGTCAGACATCAGGAAGTCATCTTCCATAGTTTTCTCACGCCCACCAACCACATCGAAGCAAGTCCTACTGATTCTGCCTCTTAAACACTCTCAGCTCATCTGCTTTTTCCCTAAACTATTGCCACTGTCCTGATACAACTTTTCTAGGAAACTTGTTTCCTTGCAACATCTCTTTTCCTTCTTCAGACCAGTCTCCCCAAGACAACAGTGGCTCCCCATTACCTTCAGGACTAAGTCCACAGTAAGACCCTCTGCCCTCATACTGGCTGGGATCTCCATTGACTTCCCAGAATCCTTGCTTTTTCTCCACTTCCACACTCTGTCTCCTACAGACATTGTGTGTGTTCTTTGCTCATCCTGGAATACTCTACCCCACACTTGACTTCACATCTACTTTTCATCTTAAATCTCCTTTCGGAGCCAGTTCTTGTTTGTACCTGTGGGTACGCTCACAGCATCCTGTAATTTCCCTTTTGAAACAACTATCACATTTTAATTTATTTGTTCAATATCTTTTTCTCCACTAGGCTTTAAGGTTCATGATTCTATTTGTCTTATTCACAGTTGTAACTCCAATGTTTAACATGAGTTCTGGTACCTGCTCAATGTTCAAATACATTAAAGAATCTAAACATGAAGCCACGATGCTCTGTCTACATAAGAAATATGTATGAGGTGACAGCCTCAGCTGAGCAAATTGGTTATTTGACACTAGAAAATTGTGCAGTTTTATCACAGAGGTCAAGCAGAAAAATCACAAAATGCAGAAAAATAAAGATAATAAAAATCACTCTAAATTCTCCCTTCAAGATAAATAAGAACTATAAAAATTTTTGTGTAAATCTTTCCTATGTTTATTCTACACACATGCAGATATAGATGTAGGTTGATACTCTGATTTGTTTCTGTCACTTAACATATTATGAAACTATTTCTATGCCATTAAATATTTTTCAAACATCATTTTAATGACCATGGTATATATGTTTCACAATTGAATCCTTCAAACTTGCCTGTTACAGAAATTTAAAATTGTTCACATTTTTATTCTTACTTTTATTTATATCTTAAGTATTTGTTTGTTAAATGTCATGTCATGGCTATGCCCTTAGCTTTTGGAATGGTTGGCAATGATAGTATATTACTGAAAAGTCTTAATATGGAGAAGTCCAACGTCAGAATGGCTAAGGGCATGGACTCCAGAACTAGATTTCCAGTCTTGGATTATGACTCTGTTAATAATCAGTTGTGTGATTTTGAACATGTTCACTTCTGGGTGCTTCCTCATCTGTAAAACGTAATATGATGATAAATCAGGCTTTCTGTAAATCTCACTGAAACTATTTCAACAGACTTTTTTTCCTACTCTCCTCCAACCCTCCCTTCCAATACAATTTACAATCTGTTGACTCTTGAAGCACAGCACTAATATTTTCACTCTATTGTTCAAGAATCACCAGTGACATTCTATGTAGAAAAAAAAAAAATCTGTAGAGCCCTTAGCTGAGTCTTCAAGGCTTTCCTTGTCTATGTTCCCACTCTACTTGTTCAGTACTTTATTCTTTTTTTGCTCTTTGCCTTGGCTTTTGTCAGTGCCTTGGTTTGTCATGCTCTTATTCACTTCCACTCCTCCTCATCCTTATAATTAAGGACTCAACTCAAACTTCTGGGAAACTCAAAGTTCTTAATATCTTTCCCTTAAAGTGACCCCTTTCTTCTCTGCATACTTGTAGCATTTTATGTCTTCTTCTCTTTGCTCACTTATTTTTTTTGAGTTACATTTCAATTATTTGTTATTTCAGAGAGTTCAGAATGCTGTGACATGCATACTATTTGTCTCTGATCAGCCTTGGTACCTGCTATAGCACTATGCCTTTATAGACATGCAATTAATATAGTCTAAATTAATGAATAGATTTTAAAGTGTATGGGGACTAGACACCACTGTATTTTAAAAGAAAAATCAGTTTTTCCTTCCCACAGTGTTTAAGTTATGTGGTTGTGATGTGACTAATGCAATAATACATAAAAAGCACTTTCATTGAATTTAGTTCTGCTTTATAATATGAAGTCATCTTTCCCTACATCCACTGTTTTTTTTTTTTCCTCACTCTTCACCAATGGATTTAAAAAAACAATAATTTTCAAAAGGCTACCCGGCAGCCTTTTTTCTCTCACCCTCTCTGCATAGAGTACTTTTCATGTAAATACGTGCAATGGCTATTTTTCCATGGCTTTCCTCATTGCTCTTTCACTATCACACTTGCTGCTGTCTGGTTGCATTCTGGAATATGCTCTCCGTCAGTGCATTGTCAAAGATGAGAGTGAGAACGGATTCTTGAGTATAGTGTTTCATTTGTCTGGAAGAACTCTACTTTCATCCAACTGAAGGGTGGTTGCCTAGAGTTTGGTTGACACCAACTATAGAACTCTAGAGTCAGGAAGGAGACAGCAAAGGAAATTGATATGTCTTTTGACCTAATTCATGCTGCCTGTGTTTCATGAGGCAAAGCCTGGATTGATTTTCTTCAGTCCAACATCATCATCAGTATCTCAGTCTACCTGCCTGAGAGTCAGGGCAGAGATCACCCACGTTCTGGCACGGGACTATCCAATAGTCTTCATTGTGTTACTTGTGAACACTGAGTTTAAGTGGGAAGTTGGAAGGGCATATTTTCAGGTGCTGCTAGGCAGATGTCTTTGTCAACTGAAGTTACGGAGGGCAATTAAAAATAAGTTTTACATTTTTTATCATTGAAAATTTGAGAATTAGCTGGTGTAGCCCATTATGCCACAATAGCAGCTTGTAGCACTGTTTAAATGCCAGAGTCAAAGCAACAGTCTGTGAAACTCCTGTACAGATGGCATCCCACTTACTCCATGGCATTTGGAAAAATATCCAAATACTTTCCACATGGTGCAGCTTTGATCAGGATGACAATAAGCCTTGTCAGTTGCATTGGGGAGGGGGAATCCCCCTTCAGTTTGGCATCAGATAGCAAAAGCCAGAAGATGGGAAGAGAGAGAGTAACATTCGGTCTCAGAAGTCAGAAGCTTAGATCAAGTTCACAAAGCTTTCTGTGGCTCTGCTGTTGGAAATCAAAGGATTAAGGTAGAAATCAGGATTTTTCTGAAAACTCAAACACAGAACTCCAAATAGCTATGCCTCTTATTTTATTTTTTACCAAAACCTCATTTTTCCGTACAAAGAGAATGAAGAGAGAACACACATTGGTTTGGGAATTCGGGAGTCTGGATTTATTTTCTCTTAATTGTCACAAGCCTTAAAATTTGCTTCTTGCTGCACTTGGTAGTATTATAAAACATATATAAATTTCTCATGCATAAATATTTCTCAAATATTAGCATATAGACTAACTAATGGCACTGAGTTAATTTTTTTTAAATCAAGCAATCATGAGAAACAAGAACGTTGACATTATTGCTTTATAATAAGTGTTTGAAACTAGTAATTTAATCATTAACCGATTCATGATTGGAAACCAATCAGAAAACATAAAGTGCTATGAAAAGGCTTTAAAAGTAACACAACGAGGTCAGACAGTGCTCTTAAAGTACATAATAAAGAAAGCAAATGTACGAATGTGGCTTGGAATTTTCCTTTTAATAAAGGAAGAACTTTGGAAATTCTTAAAATAGTTCCCCTTCGTTACAGAACTTTATCAACTGCTACCCTTCGCCTCCCCATCCAGCTGTGTTATTATTGAAACCAGTGAACAGTGGTGGGTAGAAGCCGGCAGTCAGAGTAGCACCAGTCTACCTGAGGTGTGAGAGGCATCTACACGGTGCTATGTCATGAAGATTGGGCGGTCATTCCTACCACACACACCCGGGGCAAAGGCACCCAGCTACTCCTGCTGCTGGAGCTTGTTTCTTTGGCTTTAAGATGTAATTTGTGGATCCTGCTTGCCCATGATTTAGGATTCTTTGCTGCTACCTCTGGTTTGCATCTGGGTTTCCCGGGTCTTGACCAACATTTACTGGTTTGGTGTTCTGACATTTGCCCCATCATGCTCTGCAGTGCTAGTAAAAATGCAGATTTTTACTTCTCTACCCCAGACTCACAGAATCAGGACCTCTGGCAGGGAGACCCAGGAATCAGGTTTAGCAATTCCTTTGAAAAATTTTTAAAAACCCAGGAAAGTGAAATAATTTATCCAATACACTTTCGTTTTGAATTTTTTTTTATAAAAGAGTACATTGTAGATACAACTTAAGCTCCTTTTATTTCTCTCTCTCTGCTCATCTTCCTGTTCCTTCTTAGCTGTAATCACAGTCAGAAACATGGTGACTATTTCTTGAGTCCATGTTTCATAGTGTATGTTTTCCACGTAGGAATTCTCTTTTAGCATTTAGAAATTTAAATATTCTTTCAGGTCCCAGATCTTGAGAAAAATCAGTTAAGAAATTGGGGAAGTGGGAAAATATAGCTCTCTTGCAGGAATTAAAGCTTAATGATCAATACAGAGATATTACTGGTTTGAAACAATCAATTCATGTCAAGTCAAAGGAAGAAAATACTGACAAGTGGAGTTGAAGGTTATGTTTGTTGATCACGTCAGGAACCAGCACAGGAATGTAGAGGAAAGAAGTAGTCACAGATAGTTTTTCTTGTGACTGTGGCCATATTATGAATATGTGCTCATGGTTCTGTCTGCTGCTAAGGGTGAGTCATTCTTGCAAATGAAAGAAATGTTTATAAGTTTATATGCATAGTATACTTTAGACAAATCTTAAGAGTGGTGTTCCAATAAATAACACGTTTTGGAAGCTAAATCTCTCCTTTAATTGGCAACTTTGGCATGTGAGTCTGTGTTGTGCTCTAACCTTGCCAGGAGATTCAAACATTACATTATTTGAATACTGTCCAATAATGTTCGTTGACATTATCCAACGTTTGAATTTTTTTTAAATAAATTACAGTTTATTGTAAAACAATGGAAGCAAAGGGAATTGCTTTGCTTTCAACAATGCGGTACCCTACCATCCGTGTGACTAGAGCCAGCTGGCATTGAGTATTTCCTTTCCCACAGGTCAGTTAGGCTCTGGTAGTACTCTAGCAGGTTAGGCTTTGGTTAACTAGTTTCTCCTGAGGTTAGGCTTTTTAAAGCGGGCCTGAGGGTTCTGCTGAATCTCAGAATGATTCCTTTTCTTCTTCCCTTGCTGGAAGGCTGACGGGATTTTTCTGAATAGTCACTGTGAAAATCTGCTCTAGTTCTTTGAAATAAATCTCACAATATTGTGGGAGCCCCCCTATGATTGGGTTCCCCTATGACAGCAATTTGTCAAATACAGTTCAAGGTAGCCTTCTCAAGCTCATTTCCTGGGTGATTTCTTCTGTGCTCTGGTAAGCCGCAACTCCCTGTATTCTCCTGTTTTTCTCTCCTGCCTAGGGCCTGAGGTTTGCTTTCTGTCCTCCCCACCCTTATGGATCCAAGAAGAGTTCTCGATTTTTATACTTTGTTGTATAAAGTGTCAACTTCTAAGCTCCTTACATGGGCAACTGAAAACCTACCCTTTCTAGTCCTCTCTTGCTGGACATTGGTTTTCAATTTTCCACTTTAATAAATAATTTTACAGAGAGCATCCTTATAATAGGTCCCCTATAAGATACTTAGGTACATATAACTAGAAGTAGTATCTCTGGCTTATAAAGTACTGTGTTGTCAACTCTACTAGATTTTACCAAATTGTTTTCAGGTTAAACCAAATGACCTTGCCATGAGCAGTACTTTAAGTGTTATCTCCCCATTTTTTCAAAAACACCTGATAGCATCAGATTTTTATCTTTTTTGCCTAATAGATGTGAAATGATATCTTACTGTTGTTTTATTATGTTTATCACACTATACTCATTTAAAAAAATAAAGACATTAAGGCAAAACAAAGTTAAATAACTTAAAGTCACAGACCTTTTAGAGATTCTTGGAGCACAGAAAAGGAAGGTTATGGGGTCACTGAAATAAAACCTTTCCCTTTTGATAATTCATTCCAAACTTGACTTCCAAGTTGTATTCAGCAAGAAAAGAGAGTTGGCCAAAAATAATCTGTCTTTTGGAAATTTTTAATCCAAAGTGGACTTTTGAGAATAAGAAAGAAGTATTATTAAAAAAAAAAAAAAAAAGCTGCTGGGCCAGGTAAAAGTGTTGAATAGCGTGTATATAATTTTACCACCAGGTAATTGTAGAGTGGGTAAATACTTTTTATCTGGTATTTAGTTTTCTCATCTGTTAAATGAGGAAGTAGGACCAAATAATTTTATTTCTCAGAAAATACAGTTTAAAAGCCACTGGATAAAATGGCCTCTGACACCTATTTCTAGTACTAATAGTCAGCAAAAGAGTATATAGGTATTCTAAAAAAATGGCCCAATGTCGTAAAATACAAATATTCCTTCAATGTGCAACTGCTTTTATCCATCATCTTATGTCACAAGTCAATTTTGCATCCTTTAAAGTCCTGATAGCATTTAAGAAAACTGAGAATGCTGGTATTTATCCCATTGTCAGTTTTATATTCACACTGGTAAAGCCTTGGTGCAAATGTTCTGAATTAACTGACCTATATGAGAGATACGTTTTCATACACAAGAAGTCATACTCTGTGTTTAAACATTGGATACCACTTCTTTCCCCAAATGGTTATAATTGTAATGACTATCCCTAAAATGTAGTAGATGGAATCACAGAAACATTTTCAGCATCATATATGATGGTTTGTTTGTAGTCTTTTTCTGCAAACTAAATGGCTTCTCCTCCAACTCTTTATTAAGAAGAAATCAAAATGGATTTAAGGAAGCCAATGAAAATATATTTTGCTTTTTTTTTTTTTTTGGCCAATTTTCTTTCACTTTTGTACTCTCTTTTCTTATGAGAATAAATCAGTTTGCATTTTACATAGAGAGAGATCTTTTGCATTTTTAATATTCAGTTTCCAGCAAAATGCTCTTCGATGCAGTAGAAAGCTTAAAATAATTAGTCCCTTGGATTTGATAAGCATTCATGTGATTAAACCCAGTGATCAACGCACAAGCACACGTATTTATTAACTGATATCTGAAGTATTATGGAACAGGAAAGAGTATATGTGTAAATGATAGAAAAAATTAACCTGGGATTTAATACTAAGCAACATGATGAATAATTTATTGCCTTTGGATTTTTAAAATTTATTTTAAAATTTATGAAAGCATGAAAAATTAAGCCACTGAACTATTTCCCTCTGCTGAAAGAAAGAAAACAACCAAAGCCATTAATATCACATAACTTTAAGAGAACTGGACCTCAGCTGGAAGTTCTTGTATTTTTTTAAGCCAAAGCAGAGTCTTTTATTTAGTGTCAATGGTGAACTCTCAGACTGGGCAATTGGATGCAGACTGGTGCTGTGTGAATCTTCCTGTTTTAATTGGAAAATAAGAGGCAATAAAATAATGAGAAAGAATAGGAGTTTATTTCCCCAGAAATTTAGATATTCTCTAACTGGCTATTTTCAGTGTCAAAGGTGACTCTTACATAAGAAAAATAAACAAGGAAAAAGAAAAAAGTGAAGAAAACAATACAGTAAACAGAGGAGAGATTTAAAGAAGAAAATGAAATCGTCACTTCATATGAGGATAAAAAGCAGAGAGAATACTATTTAGGAGGTGAATTTGGGATTCTAAGTATCAGAGAATCTCTTGAATAAATTTTATCCTCTTGTCTTGAATAAATGAAAAAGTTGAATCATTTTATTTCTGTTCTAGGACCTTCCTAAGGTTTTTAAAATATATTGTTTCATAATAGAAAAAAGTTATCAGCATAAACATTAAATAACTGGAGAGTAATTAAAATATTTTATAGCTCAACCATGTGCTAAAATGTGCCTGTTAAAAGTATGTCCAAAGAGCTAGTAAAAATTATTTTTTTAAATAATAATGATATGGTAAATGCTCATCTATAATATGTGAAAAAGAAGTAGATTACAGAATAGAGCATGAAATATGTTCCCAGTTATAAGAAAATGCATATATACATATTGTGTATAGAAAAAGGGCAAACAAGAACTAAACCACAATTCATTATCCAATTAGTAAATATAAATGTTATAAAAATAGATGGTGTCCTTTAACCATTACTTTGTTCTTTTATGATAAGACCCTTTACACATTATTTCTTTAATTTTCTTTCTCCCCCTCTTAATTCTATGTTCCATAGCACAATGTTTGATATCTAGTAGATTCTTAATATTTACTGAATATGGCAGCATATTGTCACAAGTTTAAGACATCATAAATTTAAATGGGGAAAATATTAATTTCTTGGTTCATATTGGGTTATTTTAACAAGGGGTTTGTGAATTTTGTATGGACTAGTGCCTAAGTGTTCAGGCTCAGAAGTCCAAAATTCTGGGTTCAGATTCAATTCAATATTTAACAGTTCGATCCGGGCCTTGCGACTTAACCTCTCTATCTGCACTGAATTTTTATGGGCATATCGGAAGCATTGAATGAGATGAAATGACTCTTGTAAAAGTGCTCAGCATAGTGCCCAGCACGTTGTAATGTTTAATATGTTAGCAGTGTTTTTATCACTGTGAAAACAAAAAAATTATAAACAGAATAATTGGGGTGTTTTAAAATTGAACTGTTAGGTCACAAAGCACAACGATTTTTTAATGAGAAGCTTTAAAGGGGCTAGAAGATTATTGTTACAAATATTTAAAAATTTTGACATGTAGTCATTACTTTGTTGTAAAGGTAAGATTCTGTAAGGTAGTATATATGTGTAATCCCATTTATACAATTTTTTTCTGTTATCTAACTTCCACCATCTATCCATCCATACCTCCATCCCTCCATCCACTTATTCATCTGTTCAGAGAGATATCTAGAGTGAGGTTAACACTGAGTATTTTTGAATGGTGTGATTTAAGTGATTAATTACCTTATTCTTTATACTTTCCTGTAATTGTTGAATATTTTATGAATATAATTTTTTGGAAAAACTATAAAGATATTTTAAAAAATCATAGAGCAAAAGTGAATGTCAACCCATCATGTGTTACAATAACTATAAATGTATTTAGTGAAAACAGAATTAACAAAGGTTTACTATGTTTATAACCTATAGATGAAGAAGTGATAGAATTGAATATGTAGTACTATCTTCTTATGATAAAGAGAAGTAGAATAAATTTAACAGAGAATTTGCAATTAGGAGACATAAGACTTTCACACATTTTTAAAGCTTTATTTTGAATAAGAAGAGGAATATGCCTTATGTTCTGGAGGATTTGAGCAAATATGTCCTAATTGCATATAGTTCTAACAGGGAATCTATTACTGCCCCCCCCCAAAAAAAAGTCATGTTAGAAAAAAATTTGAAATTATTTTTATGCTATTTCTAACACTAATAATAGTTTTAATACAAATGAGAAAGAACCGCCTCATAATTACTGAGTAATATAGGAAATCTCTAAATAACAAAACCCCAATTATTGAGTCCCTTTTATATAATCTCAGAGGTATTAACAGCAACTGTATTAAGGGCAACTCCAGCTCGTCGCCGTAGCAGATAATGTAGTGCAGCACCCAGATTCTCCTCCTGGACCGAAGTTCTCAGACCCCAACTGCTTAGCAAGAAGGATTTGCCTTCAGCTCAACAGAACTGCTTCAAAAAAGGTCACGCCCCTTCCTGGAGGGCTACCGGATGTGTCTCGAACTTTTCTTTCCCACCCATACCTCCTCAAAAAGTTGGTCATCTTAATAATGCTAAATGGCACACTTGTAAACTTATTTCTCGAGTCAATTACTTTAATTAATCTTTATATTACTAAACACCAGAATAACTGAGGAATTTAGTGTATATATGCCTCCTGTCACTCACTTCTGGATTTTTAAAGTTATGTTATTCCTATAAATCTTCTAATTATTACTGTAAAAGTGTAAATTATATACCTAAACCTCTGTTTTTTTGAACCACTAATTTTAAGCAATATATTTTTGTAAGATTAGAAAATTAACATTCTTACACTCTCCGCCACTCTTTTTCACTCCTTCTAGTCAGTTATTCCATTGATTTTATATAAGAGAAGTATATAGGATATACACAGACACACATACATACATAGATACATATAAATATATATTTCTAAGATATACATGTGTGTGTGTGTGTGTGTGTGTGTGTGTGTGTGTGTATAATCCTAGAATGAATCATTTATATGTGAGAGTCATTCTAGGATTTTGAGCTCTATCCATAGGTTAATTATAAAATTAAAACATGAACATTACACAATATATTATGATTATATAAATTTCATTCATTGCATAACTGAACCAAGAATTCTATGATTAGATCCAGAGAGAAGGAAATGTAATGTTATGTCACTAAACCTGTGCTATTTGAAGGAGAATATTCTCAGTACTGAGATAAATGGATTCTTTCTTCGTTTACTCAGTAGTTGGCTTCATATTTGGACCATGACACTCCTGTAGAGCTTTTTGTTTTTTTCTCCTCAGAATTTTTAATTGCATTGTTTTTGTTTTTATGAAAACCTTGTGAATATTTTTCACATTTTTAAAGAAATGTGATTGAATCATTCTTCTCAGAGACTTCCATCTTGTTGTTATAATCTGACCTGCTCTAACTGCTATAATCCTGGGAAGTGCCTCATTGCACTCTTGGGTTGATTTCATTATTAGATCCCACTTCTTTTTTTTTTTGTGGATTTCTTCCCTCATTTTGCTGGAATATAACTTTAAGTGCTGTTTTCAGAAGGGGTCTTGATAGATAAGTTTACTGAGTCTTCACATGTCTGAAAATGTAATTATTTTGCCTACACATTTGCTGATTGTTAGGCTAGTCATAAAATTGTAAGTTCAAATTGTTTTTCCTCAGACATTTGAAGGTATTAATTATTCTCTTTTAGAATTCAAGGTTAATGTTAATGTTAAACTGATTCTTCTTCTTTCCGCTATTAGATTCCAACACCTCCTTCGACTTCTAGAGTTTTCTTTTAATCTTAAACTTCAAAAATTTCACTCAAAAATAGCTAAGTATGAGTCTTTTGTCATTCATTCTTCTCGACATTAGGTAATTTTTCCATCTGAAAATGCCTGTATATTTTTTAAAATAATTACTCTTTGCTCATCTCTTTCCCTTATTTTTCTCTGTATTATACTTATGGAATGCCTAGCAGAGAGATGTTGTGTCTTCTGGATCAAGTTTCTGTGTGCTTTAATTTTTCTCTGCTTCATCATTTTGTCTTTTAGCTTTAAATTCCGAGAGATTTATTTTTTGTTACCTTTCAGATGTCTAACTTGGTCCTTAGCCATAGCCATTCTAAGATTTAGTCTCTCTAGTGAGTTTTATATTTGGATAATCACATATATGTAATTTCCAGGAAGGCATTCTTGTTCTCAGATTCCTTTTTAAAAAAATGCAACCTGTGCTTATTTTGTGGATGTAATAATATTGTCTCTATTATCTCTGATGATAATTACAAATTAGAATTGAACTAAAATTAGAATGGAAAAAAGTTATTTCTGATTATTTTCTATTTCCTCTACCATTATTCTATTTGTTTATCTTGATCATTCACTTTCCTGCATTTGTTTTCATCACACGTCTGACAAGAAGACTAGGTTAATTTGTGTAGATGCCTAGGATAGGTTTCCTTTGCTGTCGAATAAATCTTTTCTCAAGAAGTCTTCTCCTTTGAATGAGAAGGCATATCAGATTAAAAAATGGCTGCAATTTTTGGTACTTCCTACCTTATGCCTTCCTATTCAAAGTCCAAATCTCTACCTTCTTGATTCTGTATAAATTCTCTTACTGCTTTACTAACAGAATACAGTGGAAGTGATGTGTGCCAGTTTCTGAGACCAGACCTTAAGAGATCAACATCTTGTACTTCCATACCCTGTCTTTTGAAAACACTAGCTCTTGGAATCCAATCACTGTGCTGAGAGGAAACCCAAGCATCCTCATGGAGAGAAACTAGGGCCCCTGACTGATAGCTCTGGGCAAACTCTCAGCCAGAAGCCAGCACTAACTGTCCAGCCATGCGAGCGAGTCATCTCGGATGTGTATACTCTAGCTCCGGTTGAACTGCCCCGCTGACGTGGAGCATGGATGACCTTTTCCCATCAAGTCCTGCCCAACTGGCTAATTTATAAGGAAAACACATACTTATTGCTGTTTATGTCTCTAAGGTTTGGGGTTGTTTGTTATAGAGCAGTAGATAACTAGAACAGAGGCTCAGTATAGTATCTATGACAGTGGACAAGTTCTGTTGATGGAGGAATTTCTTTTTGAAACACATTGGGCAGGGAGCGGCAAGGCAAAATGAAGCTCAAGAAATTATGCCGAGTGACTTGAGCCAGACACAAAAGAGCTATTACTATGTATTTCCACTTATATAAATTTGCAGAACAGATAAGTCTTACCTCTCTAGTGATACAAATCAGATCAATAGTTACCTGGATAGGGAGGGGAGGAACTTACTGGAAAGACATGAGGGAACTTTTGGGGTGATGGAAATGTTCTACATCTTGATTAGGATGGTGGTTACACAAGTACATACATTTGTCAAAACTTATAAAACTGTTTCTTTAAAACAGATACCTTTTATTGGAAGAAAATCATACCTTTGTTAGATTGATTTTTTTAAAATATGATTACTTTTCTTCACTATATATATATGATGGCTCCATGCTGCTTAAACATTTTAAATATATCCAGATTGTTTTCCTCTGGCATTCCAGGCTCTCCATAATCTGGCAAATGCATTCTCCATGGCAACTACTCATTTGTCCCATGCTCATGTTTACCAATCTAATCTTTCTGAATTCCACAGTCTAAATCGTCTTTCTCTTTTTGAGCTGTTATTACACATTACTTGCACCATTACCATAGAATGTTTATCAGTATGCCTTATATTATAATTAGATATGTATATGTCCCTTTCACCAGACCTAAGCTCGTGGAAGACAAGGAATTTTTCTTGTTCAACTTACAACTCCAACAGCTATTTGTCTATAGTAAATTCCTAATAAATGTTTGTTAAATTGAATTATCTCAACAGTTCTGAAATATCCGGTTTTAGGATAAATCTGACTGGTAATTGTGATTATATTCTTCTTTCGTATAGCAATTACTTTTTCTGGCATTTCAAATTAGCCATGTTTTCATCTTGTCATATAACTTCCTTGTCATATACACCCCCATCCACTCTTCTCAAAAGCTCTGTTTTATTGCCTCTCATCTTTTATTTCCAGAAATTACCTTTATAAAACTGTTTCTCTGTTGTGTGCTGGGCTGGTTTATCTCTGGGTCTGCTGGACTTTGATGACCTTGGGACTTCCTGTGCCTCTTCCCACCTGCTGCACGTTAGCACTGAGAACGCTGGCTCCCTCTGCCTTGTCCCATCAACTATCCCTCTGCATCCTCTGGTTTCTAGAAATCAGTGAAATCTTTTATCTACAGGCTGCTTCCTTTCTTTTTCTTTGCTGTTATGAGTTCATATTTAAAAACATTTAAATACAAATATTTTACTGGTAAAATATGTTAGTATCCCAATTCTGTATGGTTATGCAATATGTTCCATTACTGTGTTATTTTTGCAAACCACTTATCTCTTTGGAGCTTCACTTGCTCATCTATAAAATGATTGGGGTGGATAACAAACTTTAAAAGATTATTTCAGGTTTAACATTCTAGCATATTGGGGTTCTAAGCAGATAAAAAACTTATTTGTCCAATAGTGAAAATTTTGTTTCTAGTTACCTACTATAAGATGCAATTATTGGGGAGAGAAAAGAATGATGTAGATTTAAGTAAGCTTACATATATTCTAGCAAAGATCCCCATTAGTAGTTTTTTAATGAAATAGGACAGCCTGTCCTTTTATATAGAAAATCCTTGTATTTATTTGGCAGAGATCTGCTTTTCCTTCAAGAAGCCAAAATAAAAGCTAAAAAACTGAATTAGTCTCTCATAATCCCAAATGAACCAATATGTGCTGTGATAGATCTAATGTGTATGTGTAGCTTTTTAGAATGATTTATGTACAGTGTACAAAATAGGGTTATTTTAACTATTGTTCATTGAAATGCTTTATAAATAAACACAAGCAGTAACACATAAAAACCCACCTTTCTGACCAATGAGTCCCATGTTATCTACCAGTAATTACGACATTTACTCACATATTTTCTCCGAATTTACAGAGGAATGTACCATTAAAAAGATGTGGGAAAAATTATGTTCATAAGAGAAGAACTCTGATTATGGCAGAGTGTAATGCAGTTTCTCTTCTGGTGGGTTGCGTTTTTCTGGGAACTTATATTTGCACTTAAAAAAACACTAGTTTTTTTTTTTCTTCCAGTTAATGTTAAATTAAGCCTAAGCTCCCATAATTCAGGGATCGTGGACTGTTACTATTAGAAACACTATAATTCAACATAACATGAGGATGGAGGAAATAGAAAATAACGCTTTATAGAGGGAGGGTGGAGGAAGAGAAATCCCTGGATAACTATGGATCAAAGTATGTATTACAATTGAAGGATGGGGCGGGGCTCCATCTTCACTATAAGGGAAAAAGGAAGAATCTGCAAGAAAGTGCTCATATCCTGGTGCCTGGACTTCAAAGTCAGGAGGTAGAATCAGAACCAGAGGGCATTGTCAGTGCTGTGAGAACACCCTAGGGAGACGACTTGCTTGCTAAGCAAGTACACGGAACTCAGGATTAATATTAATACTTTGGTTATAGAGAAACAAGACCATATTTCTGCACCTCGGAATCCCCTTGGGGTGTGATTTAGCTTGCCTTTCATTTTGCACAGAGACTGCTGTTGTCAATTTAATATGTAAACTACTGGGTCGTGGTTCAGAACCCCCACTGGAAGAGGTAAAAAGGGAATGTTAGCTAGGTTCTCCTTCGGAAAAGAAAGCCTTCGAAGACAAAGTTTGTGTTCTGTTTTCTTCTTCAAAATGACACAAGAAACATAAATACCAACAAGGTCAAAAAGAATCCATCAAACATACTCACATATATAATTTACTGGCTGTCTGGTAGTTATGTGAGACATGCATTCTGAAAACTCACTCTTGCAACTGGAGTTGCAATGAGAATAAAAAATGCCTTAGCAGGCATCTGAAATTCATAACAGATGCCGTTTTGAGGCTGGCAAAGTAAAACCCGGCAACCACTATCCTTAATGTCATTTCAGCAAGAATCCATTATTGTTCTCAAATACGACCCAAGTATAACATGACACATGCAGCAAATTAACAGTGTATTTCCTAATATAAATCGAATCCTTCATTTTCCTCTTCTCAGGAAGGTCCAATGGGACCCATGCAGCGGTAGTTTACCTCCTTTGTTCTTCAAAACCTATAAATGGGAATTTTTGAATATAATATTTTTAGTTTTCAAATTATAAAACTCCTTTGCAAGCGTTTCTGTTTCAAACCTCAGCAGTAACGTTCATTGTGTGGGTGAGGAAGACATGTTTCTGAGGTCTCATGGGTTTTATCTACGAATATCTTCATGAGACTTAATTCTCAGAAGTAGGGTGCTTTCTAGTGATTATTGAAGAAATCAAGGCAATGCTGCTTTTCCATAATGATACTCTCGATACTGCTGCTTATCGAAGATTTCCCAGACATGCCATCACCTTCATTTGCCCCTCCATAAAACAAGAGGATTCAGGACCCGTTTATATACAGGCGAGCTGGGAGGAGTAGAGTGGTGAGGATAATTTCATTGCAAAGGGCAAGATGAAAGCTCTCTCAATGCTTAGAGATCAATAGCCTTCCTGCATAAAATGAAGTGGTCATATTTTTACGCATCTCCTCAACAGCTTCATTGCACCCTCTATTTCTACCCTGACTGCACATGCCCTATCGGTTTTCATGGGAGATGATGGCATAATTTCCAATAGAGCCTTACAAGTCAAGATGTAGGTGACTCAAGGTTTTATAGAAAATCTGCCTTCCAGAGAGATGAAATGATTATGTGGTCCTGTTTCCTTTCCAAATTTATCACTGCCTAGAGAACTTACTGTATTAATTTTATGCATGAGTGTCTTATTTGTTTCATATGAGTTAGAGCACTAGGCAACTGAAGCAAAATACCATTAGGTCTGGAAAAGGATTGGGTCACTAATGCTTTGTCATCAAGGATCATTGAGCACAGATTTTGTGCAATCTTTTATGTATTTATTAAGTGATAAATATTAAATAAAGCATATTGGTATGTACATGCAAAGGAGTAACATTTGAAATCTGTTAGTGAAGTGACATTTTGTTTAATAGCAAGATACAAGTGCAGCAATGTTTGTCACCCGTCTCCTCCAGGGCACCTGTGGTTGTCAGTTTTCCTCTAGATTTGATTCTGGCATTGGTGGAAAAGATCATCTTGGCCCGATTTCACTTCTTGGGATATTTTCTTGTGGGTCTAGGTCTAACAGCCTCCTTGTTGCTCTGAGGAAAAGGAAGGAGCACCATAGGGTGTGAAGGATGAGTGCAGGTGCTTATGAATGTCTTTGCCTATCTATACAGTAATTTTAGAAATGAAAATCATCTTTATATTATATATAACGTATACTATGATTCCTTTATGTAGTGGTTTAATAGCAGATTCCGATCGCTAGCCCTGGTGCTTGCAGCCTTAAGACCGCAGGCAAGTTAATTGATCTCTCTGGTTTTCAGTTACCTAATCATCACACAACTCTACATTATCTCTGTTTTATTGATGGGAATCTCAGGTACAGAGAAGTTAACAATTTTCCTGACTTCACACGTGAATAAATGGCAAAGCTGAGGTTTGAATCCAGGCTGTCAGTTTTCAAGTCCATGATTTTTATATCACATTCTACTGCCTTCAATTCATGTAAGCACTTAGAACAATATTTGAGACAGTAAATGCTTGATATATAGACGAGAAAGGTAGCTTTTGTTATTATTGAAAATTTTGTAGAATACTGTGATATGCCAATCATTCTGCTAGATGTTGGGAGTATAAACGTGAATCAAAGTCAATACTATCTCCTTGGAGATGATGGTTGATTGACAGAGAATTATACTTAAAAAGGAGACACATAGGTGTCTAATTATAAACTATAATAAAGGCTGCAAAGTGAAAATGTAAGAAACTTTAATAGCATGTAAAAGGGAAGTTTGACCTAAACTAAGGAGAGAAGAAGGCTTCTCCAAAGAATGAATGGTTGAAATGAGATTATAGAATAAGTAGACATTAACTAGATAAAGTGAACAGGTGGGGAAACAAGGGTGGTTAAAGGGATGGTGTTCCCATCAGAAAGTAAAACAGGAGGCAGAAGAGCCCATTTGGGGAAACTGAAGATGGTAGATGTATTTGCAGAGTCATGGCTGCAAGAGATGGAGGCAAAAAATGGGATGGGAGAATTTGGCAGGGAATGGATATTGTAGAACTCTGTGGGCAATATTAGGGAATTTGAATTTTTCCTAAATGTAATGGGAAGCCACTGAAGGGTTTTAAACTGAGGAGTAAGAAGTTTCACTTATGGGAAGATTAATCTGACACCAAAATATTCACATATTTCAAACTCTTCCCCCCTTGTCAACATATTTCCTAAAAAGTGTGATCACTCAGAATGGAGATACTGTAGGAGACTCAGCTTTCCCATCCCTTTCTAATCATAATTTTTTAAACAACAACATTAACTTCTAATGTTGCAGTTTTTGCTCCAGGCTACCCTAGTTACACAAGTATTTTAGATACAAAGTCTTTCCAATGTTCCAGTGAACTCTAAGCATGTGAATTATAATCTGTTCAATCTAACCTGTTTATTATTATATCTCAATGCTGTCTAGTACTGCCGTTGGTTTTAGATTGTTTCCGTCCTCTTGCAAAGTATAATTTGTAGGTGTTATTTAAGGTTTGATTCTATGTTTTATCCATTTCACTAATTTTTATATTCATCATAATCTTTTCCATTGATTCAACTGTAATCTTCATTCTTTTATCTAGTAAGTATTTATTAAATAACTACTACTCTTACTCGGTACCAGATTATATGCTGAGTATTTAATGGTGAAGAAAATAGACACAGTTCCTATCTTC
Source organism: Eidolon dupreanum (assembly GCA_028627145.1). Taxonomy (NCBI): domain Eukaryota; kingdom Metazoa; phylum Chordata; class Mammalia; order Chiroptera; family Pteropodidae; genus Eidolon; species Eidolon dupreanum. Next base: position 153,638,145 of record CM053503.1, on the reverse strand, counting down.
CTGGAGCTTAGGTTTATGTTTGGAAGTGCCTTCCAAAAACCCAGATATGTCCATCCAGTGGTCTGCTGGGCCTGACCGGGGATCAACACTTGGAAATTACATAGCATATTCCCAGCAACTGTACCACAATGATTTCGGATTTAAAACCTCACAGCTTTCTTGGTCGTCTCCTTCTCCATGCCCTACTGTCCTATTTACCTATACTCACACATTCTCCCACTTAATGCACTTAGCAGAAGCTTCCCCTGCCTTGTTCCTCACATACACCCCCTCCTTTCTGTCTAGAAATATCACCCTAGTTACAATCGCTCCTTTGTACTTGGATGGTTGCTTTAATATCCTGGCTGATCGTGTGGCTCTGCTGTCATTCTCTTCTCTAGTCCTCACTGCATCTTTGATGGCAGACACATCTTCTCAAAATACAGTTCTGATATGTCACTCTCCTCATCGAAACTTTCCATGGCACCCACATTTCTACTGACAGAAATCCCAATTCTTCAGATTTCTCTTTCAGACTCCAACTTGCAGTATAGTTTTCTTCAGGCAACCCACATTTCAGTTAAACTGTATTACTGTTCTTCCCCAAACACACCTCATGCTTTCTTACTTTTATGTCTGTTGCTAATTAGGTTCCTTCCATCTGGAATATCTTCCTGAAATATGTCATTTGTCAAATTCCATCTTTCGAGATCCATCCAAAATGCCATCTACTTCATTAAGCCATTCTTGAGTTCCCCAACAAGATATGTTCTGTCATTTTTTTTTAGCCTGTCGGCAGACAAATACTGATAAAAGACAGCTTGTAAAGAGGTGTTCATTTAGACAGCTATTTTATTAAACTATCACATTAAAAAAAAACACTGTGTCAGATACACATTTTTATTTCTCATGTGCTTATCACATTCTATATTATAATCCCATAAATGTTAAGCTCATCCATTAATTCATTTTACAAATATTTGTTAGGCACCTGCTGTGTTCCAGGTACTCTGCAAGGGAGTGGACAAATATAGAAGGCTCCTGAGTCCAAAGAGCCGGTGCATATAGGAGAGACTGTCTCAGTGCTATCCTGGAAACTAGACTTGCTGGCACTTTCTAGTTTTAGAAGCTGACACATCATACTTTTTAGAGCAATCGACAGAAGGGAATCTGGTTGGGTGAGCTTAGTAGACTGGCCACATTGCTCCACATATGAATAACCCCAGAAGCTACCCTTCTCATTCAGGGGAACAAAGGTTCTTTTCATTTAGTTTTCATCAGAAGGGATTTTTCTAAATACTCCTAGTTCTCTGTACTGTCTCCTCCTCCTCCCCACAGTAGAATCTTACCTAGGTGGCTGGTTATTTGAGGAAGTTAATTTATCAAGTCTGTGCAACACAGATTTAGCCTGAAGAGAATAAAGCATTAGGCTCCTCACTTGCAAAGACCACCTCCAAAGCCTTGGTTAGAGATTTCAGTACAGAGAGTGTTTAAGGTTAATTACTGCAATAAAATACTTAAACTGCCCTAAAATTCTACAACTCATATGAATGAAAGTTGACAGAGATGTTCCCAAATTCAGCAATAACCCCTAAGACAGCTTTTCTAAACTCCAAAAAAAAAAAAAAAAAAAAGGAACCATACTAGAGGAAAGAATAAATGATCATTTTTATCTTTGCAGAAATATTACAAAATTATTATCCTATGAAAGGCAATCAAAGAGTATTCAATGGAAAAAAATATAGCAGAAAAAGAGTATTAGAGAGGAGTCCCAGGAAACAAATTAATAAAAGTTTTGTAATTTCATAGTGTGTGTTACTTGTTGGCATGACATTTTAAAAAAATTGCTGTGATTTCTGTTTCTAAATAAATATTTATTTTGTGACTAATTCTGTATTTTTCCCCCCTTAGAAAAGGTTTTGAAATTGTAGTAACTTCAATAGCTTCGCAGCCTGGATCCATCACTGGCTTTCTGCCTCTTGACCACAGACCAGTGAGAGGTGAAGAGCCAAGGTATGTATGTCTGCTCTGCAGATCTAAACTTCCTCTGGATGGGCTGTTTCAAGTTTTAGATCAGTGGTTCTCACACTTCAGAATCACCTGGACTGCCTGTTTCATTGCCTGCTTCCCCCACAGTTTCTGATTTAGTAGGTCTGAGTTGGGACCTGATAGCATTTCTAAGGAGATCCCAAGTGATGCTGAGGCTGTATCTCCAGGTTCCCCAGTTTGAGAAACACTACTGTAAACCAGTGGTTCTCAGCTTCGGCTGCACAGTGGAAGCACTGGGAGTTTTCTTTTTAAATGCTGATGGTCGGGACAGAGCCTTACTGGGTCTTCTGACTTAACGCTCCTGGGCATGGAGTGCTTTATAAGCTCTCCAGGTAATTCTAATGTACAGCCTAGATTGAGAACCAGTGGTCTAGACTGTGTGGCAGGATTGTTAGCTCACTTAGGTAGCAGACCTAAGCTATACCCTTCAAAACAGTCGTGTGCCACTTAACGATGGGGATACATTCGAAGAAATGCATTGTTAGGCAATTTTGTTGTGTGTTGTGCCAGCATCATAGAGTGTCCTTGTATAGACCTAGGCGATATAGCCTACAGTATAATTGTATGTGCTACACTTTTATATCACTGGCAGTGCCATAGGTTTGGTTATGCCAGCATCACCACAAACACATGAGTAATACATTGTACTACTACATTGGGACAGCTATGATGTCACAGCGATAGGAGTTTTTCAGCTCCATTATAAACTCATGGGTCTACTGTCATATATGTGGTTTGTCTTTGTCGTATATATATTATTATGCTGCCTATAGCTTTTTATATTTTTAAAATGTCAATATGTATTTGGAAAATCAACAATTTTAATTTCGAAGTGAATTTTCGAAGAGGTCATCCTAGAATTCATTAGGTGGAAAACATTCTACAAGAACTCGGCAAATTAACAATCTTTATCTCAGACTAGAATTTAGATTTTGTAGATTTTGAATTGGCATGTATATCACATGCATAATTCACCATGCTCTGGAAACCTGAAATAGCTTGAAGTTTCTTTAGAATACTTTTTTTGTATTATAATTTTATCTTAACTAATTTAATGTCATGTTTCTATTTGATCTGGCTTAGTAGCTCTAAGAAAATGTATTATAATAATACCTTATTTAATCCTCAATTTATGATTTTTTCTTACCGGAAATTAAATCCCTTATGATGGTTTCTTTGTAACATATCTGTTAGTCTCATTCACTAAAAACCAAAAGGATTGTGACATCTCTAGATTTCTCTTTAGCAGGGCCCTGAAACAGCTGGTCACTCACTGATCCTCTAGTGAGCAATGGCTTGAGAATGAAAGTAATTTCTTCCTTTGACTGTCTGGGTGCCTCGCGTAGATGAGAAGTCTTTAACTACATATTATATCTCTATACTTATTATCATTCCATTTGGAAAAACATGTCACATAGGGCCAAAGAGATCCAGTTATGCTGTGGATTCTGCTTAAATGAATACCTGATGAAGCGATAAACCCATTTTAAAATGAATTTGCTGCTCCCATCAATTCTTTGCAACTCCATTGCCAGCCTGAAAAATGTATCAAATAATGAAACCTGATAATCTGACCCTGCTAAATGCTGCAAGCAATGTCCCAGGCTGCACATATGGCGAGCCCTTTATTTATTTAATTCCTGATTTAAAAAAAAAAAAAAAAAACCAAAACCCTCTGTAGAGGAATGTCTTTTCCATCTTTCAGATAATGCATTCAAAAATCTGGCTTCGTGTGACACTTAAACAAATTGTATTGGGTTATGTAGACAAACAAAGAATTAATTTACATTAAGTATGGTGTGACACTGTCATTAATTATGATGGAGTATTACAGTGGGAGCAAAAAAATGCCTGATGTGTATAGTTGACTCTATCACTGGACAAAATAGTCCAAGGGCGCCAAGTGTCATAGAGGGAAGCTGTTGTAACTGGCAGTTGAAAGAGCACACCTCGAGGTCATCTTCTCTTTCATAGCCTTTTGCACTCCATGTGAAGCCTGGGGAGTGAGGGAACATATTTTGATCTAAAAGTTATTATCAGGGCTGGAAATTCAGAAGCACAGAGCTTTTATCCAAGTGCCTCATTTTACTCTGGTGAGAGATTAGTATGCCTCACAGGAGCATTGAAACTAATTGTTACAAAAAATTAATGACATATTCAGAAGGAGCTATTCCCTTGCATGGAGAGGGCTAGAAAGACAGCACATATCAATTTTCTTAATAATTTAATTATAATGGAATGATTATGGTAGCACCTTGTTTCTGTGGGTCTTCAAAAATTGACAGCTTAGGTGTGATTTTATTGGTGGCTGAGGATGAGTTAAACAACATTTCGCTGTCATTCTTCATTTGCTGTTTTCTCCTACCTACAGAGCAGCTTTCAAAAGATAACGTATAATTACTTGCCCATGTGACAATGCAGTGTTGGCCCTCCAGCAGTAGAAAATGGATTTTTAACTTATTTTTTTCTAGTTATGATGATGAGTTTATACTGAGCTGGCTGTGTTTTCGACTCCACCTTTTTGTGACTAATAGTATGTTTTTCTGTGATAATAGCTTAGGCCTTTGTTAGTGAATATCTATGGCTTTTGTCTGCCATCCCCTTTCTGATAACAGCACCTCAATTTTCCTTTAGGATACCAGCCCTAACCCATTTTATTTACTTACTTATTTTAATTTAATTTTTATTTATTTTTTAGGTGAGGCAACACTTGGTTGACCTCACAGATTGCAAGGAACTTGCCAGCTTACAAAGCCTTATTTTTTAATTTTACTTTTTGCACCTACAGCACCTGGTCTTCCTTGGTGGTCTCCCATCCAAGTACTAACCAGGCCTGACCCTGCTTAGCTTCCGAGATCAGAGGGGATCAGGCCAGCCCTAACACATTTATATCCGAACGGGTGGGGTGGAGTTTGATCCCTTCCTGGGGAAGTCATAGGGCAAGCATGGTAGATGAAAGCCCAGCATCTGCTTAGATATGCTGATTGGTTCAGGGATGGGCATGTGATCATGAAATTGGGATTCTTGTTGGAAATTTTGGAAAAAAAGTTTTTATATTTTTCTTCTGGTGTCATTAAACTGGTAGGATATGATCTAAGAGCTGTTGGGCTTCTCTGTTATTATTTGAGTTGATCTTATCTGAAAAAAGTAGACCTGAGAGATGGAAGAGGTACAGATGCCTGATATCCGGGCACCTGGATCCAATTTTGTGTGAAGTAGACTCCCAGACTTCTGAACTATAAGTGCCAAAATCCCTCTTTTTGTTGGATCAAATTGGGTTTCTGCTACTTATAACCAAGAGTACTCTCACACACATGTTCTCTGGTCATCATTTCTAATATATTAACAAAGAGAAAGTACAGATAGGGTCCCCCAGATTATATCTGTATATTGAAGAGTCCAATGCATTGTGTTCTCCTCTGATTTCTCTGCATTATAATCCACATCAATTCTAAGACTCAGAGTTCCTGAGGTGGGAGGGGAAAACTTGGAAATTTGGAATGCCTTCATAAGAAATTGGGAATGTTATTACTGCCTTCTGCATCTAAATGTGAAAATCCTTGTCTTTATTTATAACCGAGATTTGGCCAAAATAAGCAAAATCAAGAGAGAAACGTAGAGACATTTTTTGGGTAAAGTTTGTAAATATCTTATTCTGTAGAATGCCTAATCTTTTACAGAGGAGAAAACTGAAATGGTTGATAAGTGGGGGTTAAATATTTGTAAGTGATGATTATTCAGTTTAAATTTACTTGTGATTTCAATATGAAAATGTGTTTAATTAGGTGAAAAAGAAATGGTCACAGGAGAATAGTGCTGTTAACTACAAACTCTGGTGTCTTCAAGTCATTTTATCTGAGTTTGCATCTCCCTTTCATTAGTTTGTGCAGACTCTTCCATTCTGTGAAGGTTTTTCTTTTTTGCACAGTGTGAGTCACCTAGTCACGGAGATCTCAAATAATATGGAACGAGTCCTTCGGGCTGGGCTGGAGGCAGCTTCCCATTGCCTCTTTCTTGCTCTTAGGTTATACATTCTGGGACTCAGGATAGAAGCTAAGGTTTTTGGACAGCCAGAGCCCCATTTTTTTATTGGCCTGAGTTGTTCCTTGAGTAGCAGGCAATGGCTTAGTGGCTAAATACTTGTAGGGATGAGTGAAGCTAATTAGCCCTGATGGGAATCAAATGTAAAATCTTGGCATTACTAGTTTATCCTTCATTCCTCTTCTCCTTCCCAGCACATTGGATGTACAATGACAAGTGAGAAGCTGGCAAGTCCAGCCTTTTTTCAGCCACAGGGCTCACCAACATAGGTATCATAGTGTATCTGAAAAGAAAAGAGCTGAAATAAAAACAAAAAACAAAAAACAAAAAACTTACTCTGTCACTCCTCAGCCCTGCCGCCTAACATTTGACCAGTAAATTCATATCAATGAATTAAATTCACATTTAGTTGGGGGTGAACTTAACTTTCTTAAAGAAAACTTTTGTTGTTGTTGTTATATATATCTTAAGTATTGACTGTGTGACAGGTGTTATGGGTCCTATTGTGTTCTCCACAAATCCATATGTTAAAATCATAACATCTGATATTTTGCAATGTAACCTTATTTAGAGATAAGGTCTTCATAGAGGTATCAAGTTAAAATGAGGTAATTAGGGGATCCCTGATCTAGAATGACTGGTATACTTATAAGAAGGGGAAGTTTGGACTCAGATATATATAGAGAGAAGATGATGTGAAGAGATCATCTATAAGCCAAGAAGAGAGGTCTAGACAAGATCTTTCCTTCATGGCCCTTAGAAGGAACCAATCTCTCCAACACCTTGCTTTGGGACTTTTGTCCCTGGAACTGAGACAATAATTTCTGTTGCTGAAGCCATCAAGTTTCTGGTATGTTATTATGGCAGTCTGAGCTATCTAATACAGTTGACTAGTATCTGAAGCCCAGTGGTTCAGGTTATCTCATTTAATCATCCTGTTCAAGGTAGTTGTTATATTTCCATTTAAAACTCAGGAGACTTGTCCATGGACACACAGTTATCTAGTAGAGGAGCCTGGATTATGATCTAGGTGTTTGATTCCCAGTTTAGTGAGTTTTTCTGTCAAAACAAACAAACAAACAAACAAACAAACAAAAAACCAACTTCAGAAAGCTAAGGGAAATGCAATAATACTTCTCTTAAAAAAGGAAAAATACAAAAAATTTAAAAGACCATAAACAAAAAGTTATGTTTATAAATGCCCATGTAGCCATTGCCCAAATTTAACAAATATGTTAACAAACTATTATATTTCCTTCAAATTTTTTTCTTAAATTATTACAGACATTTCACTTATCTCTGTTTATAAATCATTTTTCTTCTTCTTCTCCAAAGACAAACATAACCATTAATTAAGATTATATTCAGTCCATATATTTTAATATTTTTACTATATTTATTCTCTAGTAAAAACAATTCTGCACAAAGTAATACTGCTGTGGAAACATTGAACCATTCCTCTGTGTACGTGTGCAAGAGTTTTCTTTAAGTTAATCTACCTAGAAACCAAACTGGTGGGTTACAGGTAGACATTTCTTCATTATTACTAAATATTACCAAGTTGATCTTTAAGTAGGGCACGCTTCCACTTGCAGCATGTGAGAATTATTTTCCCTGTATCTTTGTTATTGTTGAACTTTATTCTGAATATTAGTTATATGTTGGTTGTATATAACAAATATTTTCTCCCAGACTGTCCTGTCTTTTTACTCATTTTAAGGGTATATTTTGTTCCATGGAAGATTTGATTTTAATGTAGGCATGTTTATCATTCTTAGTTTATGGTTTACACTCTGCTTGCATGTGTTTAAAATTATTTCCCACACCAGGTTTATAAATATGTTTTCATAAATTTTACTATAAGTATTTTAAAGTTTTTGCTCTATTTTAATATATTTAATCCTCTTGAAATTGACTTTGTTTATGGCAGGAAGTAGGAATCTTATTTTAATTACACCAGTAGCATTTGTTTACTATGTCGCTCATTTCGCATTGATTTAATTGTCATCTCTCTCATAAATCAAATATGTAGACTGTTTATAGGTTCTTCAGATTGTTTCATTGGTCTATTATTCAAAAACATCTCACATGTTTCAAGTGATAGAGATACCTCCCACTCCCCACTTTGTTCTTCCTCAAAGTCATTTTGATCCTCTTGGCAGTATAGCATAGTGATTAAGGGCATATTGGACACACTGGGAAAGAATCTTGGTTCTTCTATTACTATCTGTTCGATCTTGGATGAGATTTTAATCTCTCTGTGTCTCAGTTTTCTCATAGGTAAAATGAAGATAAAGTAGTATCTACCTTATAAATACAGTTATTATTGGTATTAAAGAGTTGTGTATGAAGTTCTTAAAAAGTGATTCACAAAAAATATTAAGTAAAATATATATATATATTATTAAATATTTGATATTATTCCATAAATAAATTTCAGATCATCATGTTGGGTTTCCTAAAATATTCTACCAGAATTTTCACTGAACTTTTATTGAATTCATATGTTAACTTGGGGAAAACGAAACATCTTTAAGATGCTTAGTTTTGCTTTCATGCAAATAGCATGTTTATTTATGTATTTAATCCTTTTTTAGTTTTTGGTAAATTTTAAAAATTTTCTTTATAATATTCATGTAAGTCTTTGGTTTAGCTCATATAGGATATATTTTATTCTTTGCCATTATAAACTGTGCCTTAAATTTTTAGATATTTTCTTTGATATACACTTTCAAATCAGTTTAAGTTCTATAAGGTTTCTTTGACATTTTGATAATAATTGAATTTGAAGATCAATTTGGGGGAAATGTTTCTCTTTATAATATTCCCTTTATGAACATGGTATTTCTCTATTTTGAATTTTTTAAATTTCTTGATAAAATCATACAAGACATATTAGTGTAATTCTTAGGTACCTTATTATTTTGTTGCCATTGTGAATAAAGTCTTTATTTCTATTCCATTTTCTTTTTGGGTATGACCGTAGATAGAGATGCTATTGATTTTTGCATGTTGATTCTATTTCTAAACTCTATTATAAGTTTTTATAGTTTGTCTGTGTGGGAGTTCAGAATGAGCCACTTCAAGGTACGAGGTGCCTCAGTGATATGCAGATATTACTTTGAGCTAAAGACAGTTTTAGCCACAGGCTCAATGGAAACTTCTGCCTTCCCTTTAACTACCAAGAAGAATTTGAATTTGGGTCTTGTCTGTGAGATTATTAAAGGTAACTTCTTTTGACCTATGTATAGGGAAGGGCAAATTTCTACTTATTAAACCTCTATTTTTATCATCTTGCAATGATGCTTTGAAGCCCCCAAGGTCCATTACCTCACCCCTAGCTCAGGGTATTGTATCCCTCAATTCCCTTTTCTATCTTTGAACCTCTCGTACATGTGGGGGTCTCTGACTCTCTCATGTATGTGGGGTTCCTATACATATGTATGTATTAAATTTGGTTATTTTCTCTTGCTAATTGGTCTCATGTCCATTTGATTATTAGACCAGCCAGAAGAACCTCAAGGGTAGAGGAAAGTTTGTTCCTGTCCCAGATCTGATTTTTTATGTAGACGATCATATTATCTGCAAATAATGACAATTAAGTCTCTTTCTTTATACAAATCATATGTCATTTCTTTTTATCATTTTTCATTAATCAGAGAATCTAATGAAATGTTGAGCAACAGGAGTGGTAGAAGATAATTGTGGACATAATTCTTTGGTAGTATGTCAAAACTAACAGTAAAAAGAAAGGTGAAATCTGCAATCATATCAATAACTTATTTGTACTCTGTTATACTAATACCTATTGGATTATCTTACACTGTGAAAAGATCTTTTACCTGTGTTTGATTTTTATCATTTTGCATTATCATTTGGAAAATATTGGTTCACTGAGTTAAGCAGATATTCCAAATGACAAATTTAATTATATAGCATCAAAAAAAATCACATTTATTTAATATAGCTATTACCAAACTCAAGGGATGTGTTTTGTGTGCACACGTCAAAGGCAAAAGAGACACGGACAGGAGTTTGTAGGAAAGAAAATAGAGGTTTATTTAAGGAAAAGGCACCAAGCCTGGAGACACAAGTGAGATAGAGCTCGAAGACCTGGCTCCCCAATGGCCTCTAGGGTGGTGGTCCCCAATCTTTTTGACACTAGGAACTGGTGCTCCTATGAAAATATAATGCCTGATGATCGGAGAGCTGAGGTGATGATGCTATCTCTGGGGAGGTGCTGCAAATACAAATGAAGCTTCTCTTGCCAGCCTGTCACTCACCTCCTTCCATATGGCTCAGTTCCTAACAGGTCACAGACCAGTACTGGTCCACAGCCCAGGGGTTGGAGTCCCCTGCTCTAGGGGATAGATTACATAGGGGGAAACTCATTAGTCATGGTAGCAAAGGGAGTTGCTGGTAGGGACTAGAGAAGAATGCAGTTGATTATTGCATCAGATCCTATGTCTGGTTTCAAGGGGATGCAGGTAGGGTCTTTCTGACTTCAGTGGTGTAGATCTGCAAGATGTTATCTTTAATTTGATCCAAACTCTGTTTCTGTGGTCAACAGACCTGAGGCTTTGTTCTTAAGACTGTTCAATGCTGACCTAAGGGCTTAATGATTAAGGGTATGTGTTGATGCAGTATGCTAAAGGATAAGGAAAGAAAAGAAGCAAGTGAGCCCAAGGCCAATCTGAATCTCTAAGAAAGAAGAGAAAAGTCATTTTAAAAAGTGAAGATTTGTTTGGCTACATAAAGACCTATCTTATTAGAATACTCTTGAAATATTGGGATGCTATCAAGCTCATGGTCATAAATACAACTTTTCCAAAATCCTAATTTTTACTTGAAAGCTCAAATTGTATCAATTGGCAATAGATATTGTTATTCGTCAGTTTCCTTTGAAGTGACATATCATTTTTGAGAAAATTGGTCAAAAACCAAATGTTGATAGCTATAGTTTACCAGTCATTCTTTTAAGTAAAAATGGTGTTTCATGAAAAAAGCGATAATTCATTACATAATTCAAACAATTAAAATAAACAATAGCTTTTTCTCAAGATAATCTGAATATGTCAATATGCAGCACAGTGCTTTATACATACTTCTCATTTTCATTCTGTTAACTTTTGTGTGTATGTGTGTTTTTTTAATTTTATTTTTAATTTTAATTTTTTTTTATTTTAGCTTGAGCTGTCTAAACACTTACTGTGAACAGTTCTGGAATGTGATTGATCTGGTGGCTATAGCTCCTACTTACCTTTGTTTTTGTTCTATTTCCAGCTCTTGTACACATTTATTTATACTTTTAAAAGTCTATGTTTTTAATATATTTTTTTAAAAACTTAATCTATTAGTACTATGGGCAAACCTGTCATAGAGAAGGTTGCAACATTAGTTCAAAGCATTATCTTGACTGGAAACCTTTAGGCTATTGTTTTAGAAACTTCTATTGTAAGTTCAATTGGTAATGCAAAACAGAGGTAGAGGTACCAGACTAATTAGTAGACTGTTTAGGACAGGGGCAATTATGCATATTGAATTCTCTGCAGCACTCATCACCATGTCTTGCATATAATAGGTACTCATTATCTGTCAAAACTCTGGCATTTGCAAATTTAATATTTGTGGTTTTAAATTTTCCCAAGTGACCTCTAGAGGGCCCTGGAATTTTGCTGCTTCCAGAATAAGCATCTCAACATGACTTTGAGGTTCTCTGTTCTTATTAAATATTCTTTACTGAATACCATAATCGAGTACTCACAAGTTGATTTTTTAATGTGTAAAATAGAGGTTAAATAAGAGACGTGATTTAATAACAATTTATAAAGTTGTTACCTTATGGCTGGGATATGGAAACGTAATTTTCAAAAGAACGTGATTCTGGAGAAAACCAAAATCCTTTGCCAAACGTTCTAAAATAGTGAATTTGATGGTTTATAGAGGACTCTGAACATATTCTTAATGAATGTCAGATGCCTACTGTAAATATTTGTTGATTGGCATAATTTGAATTGGTCTTGGGAGTTGCCCATTTAACATGATTTGAGAAATAATAGGAAGAATCCACTTTCCATAAAACTTTCCCCTACAACTGTAGTGTCTGATGTTTCATAATGAGAGATGTATTACTTAGTGCTACGTATTGACCTCTCTCTGAAGACATCTCAACATTTAAATTCATCTGTTATTGTAAAGGGAGCAAGTACATTGTCACCAACACATTAGGCTAAAGGTTTTTAGCTCCACAGACTCAACATTTCTTGAACATCTGTTATGTGCCAGAGACTGTTTTAGGTAATGTGGATGATACAAAGATACAACATAGGCACTTGTCTTTTGGGAACTCACAGCCCAGTAAAAAAATGGATGATATAAAATATTAAAATGTTACAAGTGATATTAAAATGTATGAACAAAGCTCTCCTCTGGTAGCTTAAAGGAGAAATAAGGAACATCTTTAGAGAGGAGGCCACATTAGTGTCTTGTAAAGAACTGGGGGGATTGCTTACTACGAAGAGATAGGAATGACTCTCCTTAGGATTCAAAGGCATTCTGAGGATACTAAGTTCAAAACTGGAGTTTAAAAGTTAGAGAAAAGAGAGGAGACACTTGGAAAAAGAGCTGGAATGTCAAAGACAGAGTTTATTTCTCAATTGTGCTGTTGTTTGCTCCAGCCAGTTAAGAAACATAAGAAAAATTCTTTATTCCATGACACTAGGCATTCTACCTAACCTGAGTAAGATCTCAAGGATTTTATTTTATTTATTTTATTTTATTTATTAATTTTTACAAGATAGAAGAGTGAAGGTAGAGTGAAGGTAGAGTTTGCCTAGAAGTCTGAAGGTTTAGCTTCTATACCAGTTCCACCATTTATTAATTATCTAATTCTGTGCAAACCATTTAACCTCTTGGAGCTTCAGTTTCCCCAATAAGATAATGCAACAATAATAACTGCTCTGTCACTACAGTGGTTTCTTAGGTAATAGCATCCTTGAAAATACATTGAAAATCACAAAATTATAAAACGCTACAAAAATATAAATTTAAGTATGAAGTATCATTCAGCAAGTTGTTAGGTCAGACTGATACAGGGATCACCAGACATGAGGTGTCAAGGAAGGGTAGGTTTAAAGCACATAAACCAGCAGAATGATATGAGAGATTTTTTGCACTGAAGATTATGTGTATGGATTGCGTTATGTCAGGAAGTATACTCATATGCTATATACTTAGTTATCCTAACCCTACCTAGTCCTATTCCACCTAATCTGCCATTTTGTAAATGAGAATATGAATATAGCTAGGAATATGCAAACTCATCTTTAATAATAAAGAAACAATGTAAGGGAATGCCACTTGGTCAGAGGGATGTCTCCTTTGTATACAGACAACCACTACTTTAGTATGTCATGAAGAAAAGCGATTTGAGCTGGTGTTTTTTTAGCATGTACTTGTCAATTCAACAGAAACCGGGACTCACATTTCCCATTACACTGTTGTCTTTTGTACTTTTGTTTTTGTACATGGAACAAAATTAGCTAAAGACTAATAAGCTAAAGCGGTAACCTTGAATTTTGTGAAAGTTAAGGAAAATTTAATGCTAAGAGTTGTACATCTGCAACTGAAATTAGTCCCAGTGCACCCCTTCTGCTCTCAGACTCTGAGAATGCCAATAAAATACCAAAAGACATGCAATACAGTGAAAATTGGTTCTTTGGGTATTGTAGCATCTTGACTTAGAAGGGCTTTAACCTTGGCCTCACGTGTCCTGCGGGGCCTGTTGCCGATGCTGCTCGAGTGCTGGAACTATCAGAATTTTTCATCTGAGTAAAATTAAAAATGAAACCATCGAAGTCCTATTGATTCTAGACATGTTCTATATGCATTAAATTGAACCTAATGGACTAAGAAATGAGCATTTCAGCACATATAGGTAAGAATTATATGTATGAGAATAAATTACTCACAGGCCCTTCATCCAGCAATATATGTATTTATCTATGTGGGTAGGTAACACCAACTCATTCTGTTGAATCTCTCTGAGATCACTGAGAATCAATTGTCAGGCCACTCAAATTTTGCTGCTCTAAAATACAAGTGGACAAATTTAATAAATATTTTGGCCATTGGAAACACTGAGTAAGGACCTTAGCATGAATAGAATAAAAAAATGTATGGCCATGCAAATCTATGATCTTCTGATTGTAAGCACATGTATATTCATTTGACTTGTTTCTATGTGTTCTGATTGATATTTTCATACCCCAAGAGTCTTGTGCAAGCTTACCTGCTTTATGATTTTAACTGTCTTCTATGTTCTTAGAACTACTGAACCTGTATCCCTATCTTGAACTTGGCCTGAACTTCAAACTTATATATCCAATGGAGTTCTGGAGAAAGCTACTTGGACATCTCACTGTCATATATAACTCAACATGCCTAAAGTTTAAAGTCATATTCCCACAAATCCAGCCTATTCTTCCCTTGTATTTCAGCTTTTACTCAGGCTATACTGCTTCTTCCTCTCAAGTTTTATATTCAGTTCTCAAGTCCTCATTATTGTGTTGCCTAGATTTAGCTGAGGTGAATCTACTTCTAGTTATCGCTATAAACATTGCCCTCGTATAGATGCTTACTATCTCTCATTCTGAGTACAGCTGTCATCTAGTCGTGCTTCCAGTATAGTGTCACTTTTCCCAGATGCATTCTCATGATGTAGCCAGAGCCAGAATCCTCTTGCCAATGTGCACATTTGACTTTGTACCTCTCTTTATAATCTCTCAGTGGTTTCCTAACATCTACAGACTAAAGTTTTACTTCTTAACAGGGCTCACAAAATCCTTCCTGACTTGGTCTACACATGCCTTATTAGCTTCATCCCTCAATCTGAGTGCACCATGTATTTGCTGGTAAGTCTCCACACTTGCAGTGTCTCTTCCCCCTGTTTTTATTCGTGCCTTTCCCTCAGCTGCCACAGCCTGCTCATCTCTCCACATCCAGTTAGCCCTTGTTCATCTTTCAAGACTCAGCTGAGGCATTTTTTTTTTCTCCAGAAAGCGTTCCCTGAAATCCAATTTAATTAATCTTCTTTTATGCTCCATCACATCCTATGCAAACTTCTATATACTGAAAATTTATTAACAGTTTTGTTTGTGTCTCTACTTCACTAGGCTATAAAGTTTTTGAGAAAAAGATTATTTTGTATTCATTTTAGTGCCCTCAACATTAAACCCAATGCCTTCCATTTGGTAAATGATAAAAATGCTTGTTCAGTCATCTTTGAGTTAAATTCACACATTTAATAGTTTTATATATGATTTCCTTTCCGCTGGCTGAAAGTTTTGAAACATTGGGTAGACTATTGGAAAAGAAAGAGAAAAACCTTGGACAAATTCTTAATTTAGGTATTCTCTGTGTCACTTATAAATTGAAAACAGATTTTAATAGCAAGCATTGTATTTTAAAAAGTCTTAAAGGATATACACCACAGTTTCACCTTAGCTTTTTAAGATATTGGCTAAAAGTTGCCGGGAACTGGTTGCACTGTTAGGATTATAGAATCATTGTTGTCACATGGAATAACATGTACTATAAATTCGTTTTAATTATTAGAAACGTAAATACCTCCATATATAAATTATTGTTACTAATTAGTGCCCACCAGATTAAGTAATTCACAACGTCTGAGGACTCCTTCGGTTTTGGAATTCTAGAAATCCTTCACCCCCAAAGAAACCTCAAAATAAAAATTGTTTCAGCCTTATTGTAGCTGCCACATAAGACCATCACTTGGCCACGTTAATCCTCTGTAACTGCAAAGACTGGACTCATCGTGTGACCATCTGCATCACTTTTGAAGAAAGACCAAACACTTTGTATTAACATGCTCTCTTGGTCATTTTAGTGAATTTCCTTATAGTCTAAGAATCTTGAAAGTAGAGGCCAAAGAGTCTAATTTCTTCGAAGAAACATAAAAACATAAAAACACGTAATATCTTAACTGTCTCTTCTCTCTGCCAAACACTTCATCCTAAGTGGATCCACTAGATGCGAGGAGGGGTAGGCAAGTTACAAGTCTTTATAAAGATGTCATTTTGATAGTCCACACTGATCCATTCATCTTAGATGAGGTAATACACTTTTTCAAAGCAAATGTGTTTTCTCTGCTGACCTTCCATTCATTTGGTGAGTTTTGGCACCAAAATGTTGAGCAGCTGGACCTCAAATTTAAGGAACCTATCATGCACATATCCCTGGAAATGAAGAAACATTTTGTTTAAAAAGAAGTGGATTTATGTGACACTCAAGAATTTTTTGTTTGTTTGGAGAGACTTATAAATCTATACCCTCCTCCACCCCTCGAAATAAGAAGAAAACAAATCAAAAGGTTCAGAGGTGAAATTGATTTTGTATCTTGAGGATGCCTGCAATATTTAATATTGTTTCTTTATTAGTCACTTACTCAAGAAATAATATTAGATGAATATCTGCTGTGTGCCAGGCTCACTTCTAAGAGCTCCATCAACTTATAGTCTGGCCAAGGCCCAACCAAATAATAGTTTACTTGTGAGTCATGAATTTTCCAAAAAGAAAAGTCTGAAGGACTATGGGAAAACATCCTGAGAAACCTGTCCCGATCGGGGTATGAGGCTAGTACTCCCTGAGAAGTGGCATTTAGGCTGAGAACTAAAGGGGAGAAAAGAGAGAGCCAGGAGAAGGAGTGGAGGTGGAGTTGGTTCAGGTGTTGCAGGAAAAGATTACCGAATACACTGTTCCCGCGAGGGTGAGCTGTCCGCCCCAGGAAATACTTTGACAGTCCCTCTAACTTCCAGTGACCCCAGCCTAGATGTCCTAATGCTTTTTCTTTCTCTATGTTAGATCTGACCTTTCTGAGCTTACCTGTCAAGAAGTCTTCCTTCTCTTTCTAGGAGAGTGTAAGGCTTTACTGAAGAGCGAAGGGAGAGGTGATAAATGAAAAATTCAGCTAGAAGTCAATGAAATACTACAGTGAAGGATAAGTTCTCTCCTTCAAAAATAGAAATTTTGCTTTCCCGCTCATGCCCTTTAACATTTATCTCTGTTTAGAAGCAGCTCCTGGTGTACGAGTTCAGTGAATTGCTAAATTAATACATATTGTTAAATTCCTAGAAGAGGAAAAAAAATTATATAAGTTTATAGAGATTTCCCCCCATTTCTTCATAATCTCTGATCTTTGGGTAAGATTTTAGATTTTTAATATTAATAATTATATTTCTCCTAAGAAATAAAGGGATGTAGCTTTGTTGATAAAATAAAATCTCCTTTTTCATAAAAAAAAAAAGAGCAAGCTACAATATGAGCAAATCCCACCAATGAAATATTGGATGAAAGATGGCATATTCAAAAGATGCATATTGTAGGATTCTATTTACATAGAGTTTCAAAATATGCAAAGGTAAGTTGTGCTGTTTGGAAGTCCAGCCATTGCTGGTGGGAGTGATCTTTAGTGGCGTGCAGGAATTAATGGGAAGGAGGCACATGGGAATTTCTGGGAAACTAGTGATACACCCTATACACCCCATGTTATGAGTATTCTTATACATATGCTTTTGTATACATATACTATAAGTCAATAAAGTAAAAAAAAAGATTTTCACTTATAATGAATTTTTTTATGTAAAAGAAGAAAGCATTTGGCCTTTCAAGTGTGATTCTGGCAGCATCTACAGAGCCATTAAGAAATGAGCCTTTAAAATAATACAGTTTCTTTTTTTCAGTTCAATAGACATAAATCAGGGCTCAAAGAAAATTACTTTGGACCAAATTATTTAGTTCTACCACAGATCTGATGATGCTAAGTATATAATTGCTCAAACTAACCAAATGGTTTAAAAAAATGTGTATCTCATTGTTCATCAGAGTAGAGGGTTAGAAAACATGCTTCTAGGTTGTATGTCATTGCATGCATGATGCATGTCCAATATGCCCCTTTATTTCTCCAGAAGACAGCTAAAGAAAACTATGGTGCTATGTATAGCTTACTCATAGTGAATTTATATGTACCGAAATAATAGATTTTATAGTGAAGAAAGAATATTTTTCTGAGTTGACATCATTTCAATAGGCATATGAGTTTGATGACTAGCCTTCCATTTTCTGTGAGATCAAATCAATGGGATGGAATATGTGATTACAGATGTATATTCTGGTTTTACTCCTGCAAGTGCAAAGAAGGAAAATGTGTCATTGCACGCTACATCAGTGTTGTGAAGTATCTTATTTCTGTGCACCTCCTCTATTTTTTAAGTTACTTTATGCTTTTCAGATGTATTATTTTACAGCTTTGCTGCTGTGACCCTGGTGTCCCAGCTCATTGGAGGATAGCTGAATGTTTAAAAAAAACTGACTCAGTCATAATGTACTGATGAAGCTATTATAGGCTGCTGACTCTGGAGTCTTGGTGGCCAGTGGCCTGGCTACGAAAGAAAAGCACTGTGCTGCAAGAAAGGGTGTGTAAGATGGAATGCTGGTTTTCTCTGCTTTCATTCAGGAGTGGCATTGGGCCCTCTCATACTCTTATTTATATTCAAAGTAAGCCTTGCCATGTAGAGCGCTCAGTAACTTAGGAGCTGGAAGGTACAAGTGGATCTCTAAAGCAAGCTCAGGCAATTAAAGTCAACATTCCTGAAAGCAGAACACTTGCCAGGCTGAGAAAAAGGCAATTGGTTGGTGAGAATCTCCCAGAACATTGCCTGGTTCCCTGGAGAACTGAAAGTAGAACCCAGCCCAACAAATGGGATAGGCAAAGCCTTCCATAAACAAGTGAAGTGGCTTAGAGAAGACTCTTCTCTAACTGCATCAAGTATCCTTATGCCTATCTGGATACCCAGGAAAGTCATTCTCTGCCCCTCTTATAGGAGTGGTGCCCTGAGGGGCCACATTAGATAGTAAACAGAGCAGGTAAATGGAAGATAAGTCCTTTAGAGCACAATAATTGTTTAGTTGCACGTAAAGAAAAAACCCAAACAAAAGCAAACAAAAACCTCAACCATGTGTTATGTTAATATTTTGCACATTTAATAAGAAATATAGTTTTCTTTTTTTAAATACATAGATCTCGTTGTCACCGTAGTGGTTTTAGGTTCCAGAGCAGCTTGATTTTTATTTTCCTCTGCAACTTTCCTTTGCCCATGTTCCGCCTCTGTCTGAAATCGATGAATCACATGAATCACAAGTGATT
This sequence comes from Eidolon dupreanum, assembly GCA_028627145.1. Classification (NCBI taxonomy): domain Eukaryota; kingdom Metazoa; phylum Chordata; class Mammalia; order Chiroptera; family Pteropodidae; genus Eidolon; species Eidolon dupreanum. The sequence goes on along the minus strand of CM053503.1, from coordinate 153,618,854 downwards.
AGAGATGGGAAATTAAATCTATGAACAAGCAGAACTAATAAAATGACTCACAACAAAGCAAAGGTGGGATAAGAATTATTGTAGGCTAAACTACCCTGCAATTGTTAGATACGGAAGTTGGAGAAGAGTGTGTCAGTGCAATGGAGACAGAGCATGTACGTGATCTTAATGACACAGTCATCAGTCCACCATATTATCTCTAGTGTTTTACATTTCTATGGGTATATCGACCTGTACTATTTACACAAAGATAGAATATACACACATGTGCACCTTAGATAGTTTATATTTGCAATTTACAAATCATAGGCCTTATATTTATGTAACCAATATCCTCAAATCTTACCTATAAGATGTTGCCTAGCATCTTTTTATTATGTTTGTAAAGTTATAACACAGGAAACTTCTTGACAACTGATTTCAAGACCAGTTTTCTGAGTTACAGAGCATGTGGCCATCCTCATGTTGTCATTTCCAAAAATTTTAAAAGGAATTCTTGCTCAAGAGCACATCTCTTGCTTGCTTCTTGTTTTAACAGGGGGCACAGCCTTCCATTTAGCATTTGAGCCTGGTGCCAAGTAGGAAGAGTCAACATAATGCAAATACCACTGAAGGATGGCATTATCCAAATTCCTACTGAGATGCAAGGACACGTTTAGATAAAATGTTGTGTACTGTGTACCCAGTGTTAGATAGAGGAGAGGGAATTCCACTAGTCAGTGAATCAATTACAGATATATAGGTATATATCATTTTATTGATTTTTACTGTGCTTTGCAAATATTGCTTTTCTTTCTTTACAAATTAAAGGTTTGTGGAAACCCTACGTCAAGCAAGTCTATCGACAATGTGTTTTTGATAGCATTTGCTCACTTTGTGTTTCTGTTACAATTTGGTAACTCTCACGATATTTCAAATGTTATTATTTTATTTGTTATGAGGACCTGTGACCAGTGAGTGATCTTTGATGTCACTACTATAATTGTCTTGGGGTACCACAATCCCTATCCAGATCAGCTGGTAAAGTTAATCAATGAATGTGTGCTGCTCCACTGACCGATCCCTCTGTCTTTCTCCCTCTGCATTCCCTGAGACACAACAACATTGAATTAGGCAAATTAATAAGCCTACAATGGGCTCTAAGTGTTCAAGTTAAAAGTACAGTCATCTCTCACTTTAAATCAAAAGCTAGAAATGATGTTTAATGAGAAAGATATGTCAAATGTTAAGATAGGTCAAAAGCTAGGTCTCTTGTGCCAAACTGTTAGCCAAGTTGTAAATGCAAAGAGAGAGTTCTTGAAGGAAATTAAAAGTGCTACTCCAGTGAACACACAAATAAGAAGCAAAAGAGCCTTATTGCTGATACAGAAAATGTTTTAGTGGTCTGGATAGAATATCAAATCAGCCATTACATTCCTTTAAGCCAAAGTCCAGTTCAGAGAAAGGCCCTGTCTTCAATTCTATGAAGGCTGAGAGAGGTGAGGAAGCTGCAGAAGAAAAGTTTGAAGTTAACAGAGGTTGGTTCATGACCTTTAAGGAAAGAAGTCTCCACAACATAGAAGTTCAATGTGAAGCAGAAAGTGCTAATGTAGAAGCTGCAGCAAGTTATCCAGAAGATCTAGCTAAGATGATTGATCAAGGTGTCTACACTAAACAACAGATTTTCAATGTAGATGAAACAGCCTTATATTGGAAAAAGATGCCATCTAGGGCTTTGACAGCTGGAGAGAAGCCAATGCCTGACTTCAAAGCTTCAAAGGACAGTCTGACTCTTTTGTTAGGAGCTAATGCAGCTGGTAATTTTCATTTAAAGCTGCTGCTCATTTATTATTCAGAAAATCCTAGGGCTCTTAGAATTGTGCTAAATCTACTCTGACTGTGCTCTGTAAAGGGAACAACAAAGCCTGGGTGATAGCCCATCTATTTACAGCATGGTTTACTGAATATTTTAGCCCACTATTGACATCTCTTGCTTAGAAAAAAGATTTCTTTCAAAATATTATGGCTCATTGACAATACACCTCCCCCAGCAAAAAGATTATGACTCACTGAAGGTACAGATGATGGTTAGCATTTTTTAGCTATAAAGTATTTTTAGATTCAGGTAAGTACATTATATTTGTAGACATAATGCTATTGCACACCTAATAGACTATAGCAGAGTGTAAGTGTAACTTTTATATGTACTGGGCAACCAAAAAATTCATATGACTCACTTTATTGTGATATTTTGCTTTATCATGGTGGTCTGAAACCAAATTCACAATATCTCCAAGGTATGCCTGCATAGAAAAGAAGGGCTGATGGCACCAAGACAAGTAAATTATTCCTTTACAATATGGAAGTGATTTATCTTTCCTTATTTTATTTTCCCAAAGCCCTTAGTTTTTTTCCAGGTACATATTTATGGATTAGGATGGGTTTTATTTTTAGAAAAATGGGGCAGTTACACGATTTGACCTGTATTAGTAGAACCGTCACCTTATAAACTATAAGAGGCCATTGGCTACTTCCTTCATTGTTTGTCTATTTCTCTTCTGAAAATTATTTTGCAAGTTCCATCTCCAGGAAGACTTTTCACAGGCCTGGGATGATGCATTGCCTTTCACAAATATTCCCGGTGTACCTGTGCGTACCGAGAGCACAGTGCTTCCCTCTGTTATTGTGGATTTGCCTTGCTATCAACTTTATCAAACTGTAAGCTCCTTGAGAGCAGGTAAAATAAGGCCTCACTGACTTTTAACCATAGCACCTAGTTTCCTAGCTGAATGTTATTTATTAATTGACTAAGCTCTTTAATTAATATGACAGATAAAAGGAAAAGACTGGATTGTAGTGATTGGGTTAACCATAAGACAACATGGAGAAGTCCCAAGAAACTTGAGCATTTATTTTATTAACATAATATACTTTAAAAAGTCAAATCTATTTTCTGAATTAAAAAGTATAATATTTTTCCCAGAGTTTCTGGTACACAACATTTGCATGATAAACTCACAGTAGAGGAATTTTATGACATAATGCAGATGAACTTTTCTGTGATAATCGAAAATGCCCCAGAGAAAAATGACCTCTGAAATGGCTACTAAGTCACAAGAAAAGTAGCTGTTTGAGGGCAACTATTGCCCAGAAGCTAAATAACCTGTATGTGTGCATACCTTTCCCTTGAGACAGTAGCTACCAGAAGCCAAAGACGGACCTTTCAACAAGATTAAAGAGACACTATTAATTGCTATCGATCATGGGTCAACAAATTAAATTGCATCTGCAGCTGCATCTCTGAAAGGTCTAAATGAGAAATGCAGTTAATGGGTCTGGCTGACCCAATGTTGTGATTAATTAAAAAGGGAATGAAACCAAAAAACAAACAAAGGCAAAGGAAAATGTAATAGGAGCAGGATGGGCATCTGAGAGAGGGTCACAGTGGATGGCTAAATAATCCCCTTTGAAAATTTCCAGAACCCGGATGAACAACAATATGAAAATGAAATTTACATGTTATATTCTGAAGGGACATGCAGAAATAGGTATTGGAAATTTATAAGCAGTGTATGTATCACAATATGCCCATAAATTGTTTCACTATGGTGTGAGCTCAATATTTGCCATGAATTCGTGAAGAATTTTGTTTTTCTTGTCAATCCAACCTTTGACTTGTATTTCAAGAATACTATGAATAAATGTATGACCAGTAGAGAACTTTGGTTACTCAAATGGCACTTATTCGAATAGAGATGAAAATAGAATTGGCAAGTAGAAACAGAGTGGACTGCCCTGGAGACAAGCATATCTGAGGTTGATCTTAAATATCTGATATTACCAGCATCTTTGGCACAATCTAAAATGAGATTATGTGTCACTTCCAAGGAAAGTACAGGTTCCACTTAGCATCAATATACTAAATACCTGTGCTAGAAACATCAGCTATTTTAACTCTTGAATTCCCATTTGATCTTTCATGAAGTCCTATTGCCCTAACTGGTCTGTTTGATTCTCACCACTACGGGAACAGATCCTTAGTATTCTTTCCAGGACTGTTGTAATTTCCTTTCACTAGTGTCTCCACCTTTCTATCCCCAGACCCCAATCACCCTTCACTCCACTACCAGATTTGTTATTCCAAGATACAAATATGGCCATATCACCCTCTTTTTTGATGTTAGTTAATTCACAGTATCAACAAAAAACAAGTCTAAATTTCTCGATATGATCTTCTAGGACTTAAGAACTGGGTTTTTTTCCTGGACATATCTTTCCCGGTGTCCTCTCCAAGCTCACACTCACATCACACTTGACTGCTTGTCACACTCCCAATACACTATTCATTTTTTTCTGTACTGCAGTATTATTCCCTAAATACCTGCCCAACTTTTACTGAAGCTACAAAGTCTAAATCCAGATTTACCTTATCTGTAAGATCTCTCTTATGATATCACAAGTCCTAATGATAGCTAACATAGAATAGACTCCTCTTATCTGCCAGGTTCTATTCTGAGCTGTTTATGGATAGTATTCTGTTTAAGACTTAAAATTCCTTGATATAAAAGCTGATTTTGCCTTTTTCTAATTGTGTGAGCCTGAGACAAATTACAAAATCTCTCTGAATTTTAGTGTTCTGAAAAATGGGAACACCAGTTTATATTTTTATGGTGGTTAAGAGGATGGTCGAGGTAATGAATATAAATCATTGTCTAATGTAAAGTAGCCAATACAGTGTCTGGCACCCAGCAGGGGCATAAGAAATGATGGCTGAACTCTATATACGAATTCTTCCCCAACCCCACCCACCTCACATAACTATTTATTAGGAAGGTTTTAAAACTCAAATTTAATTCTAAAAATATAGTTTTCAAAAAGTGTCCCTATCAAAGCCAGATAGTAATGCAGCACTAGGACTAATTAAATTGAGTTTGGGTTTCAAAGAACTAGGAGATCAAGATTTTTAGAAGTTAAAAAAAAAAAAAGCCATCATTTGATGCCCTTCACCCATGTCTTTCACACATCATTGTTTAAAAAGAAAAATAATAATGCTCTGGGGAGATAAGAGGTAGTAATACATGAAACGAAACTAGCCATGAGCTAATTGCTGAAGGTGAGTGATATTAAATTGGGTTCATTATACTATTTTTAAACAATAATAACCATAAAACTACATATAAATTTTGGTTTATGCCAGGAGTTGCCTGAGCTATTCATGGGGAAAAACCACTCCATACCACAAAACAAGTTCTCTCTCTCTCTCTATATATATATGTATACATATAATATATAATTATATACACATATAATATATGTACATAGAATATAGAATTAATATATAATATAGAATTAATATACAATATATATTATATAATAAATATATACTATATAATAAATAAATATATATGTGTGTGTGTGTGTGTGTGTGTGTGTGTGTGTGTGTATATATATATATATATATATATATATACATACATACATACCATGGTCCCTGGCCACTGTGGGTGCCGGACCCACAACTGTGACCGGGCCTGGAGAGCACTCAGCCTTACTTATGACATATTTGTAACTGAATAAGTTGTTTTCAGTTTGTTTTCAAAATAATTAGAATATTCTATTAAAGTTGTAAAACATGAAAATTATATATATACATACATATATATATATATATATATATAGCAATTAAAGGAAGTTATGAAACCACTTCTATTTATTATTTATTTAAATTTTACAAAATATACAGACTTATATAAGAAACCGGACCTGGAGATACCCTCAAGTGATTTTCCGGGAGCTTTCTCTAAAAAGTAGACTCTGCCATTCTCTAAAATTTTTAAATTCAAAATTATAAATTAGTTTCTATTAACTCTAGCTTCCCTTCTTTCCTACTATTACAACATTTTAGTAATCAAAAAATTAAAGGCATTTCTAACTTGTCTATCTTCCACCATCACTCTCTGGTTCTTTATTACATAATACAATAATTTATTTTCCTGCCTTAAAAAATAAGCCATCAAATCATTACCACAACTGAACAGATTTAGAATGTAAAACAAATTTTGAGTCCTTAAAATTAAATGAAAGAAATTCCTTTAACTAAATTAATTAAAAACTCTTACTCTATGAAAGAAAGGCACTGTGGCATGAGTCATGTCTTGTGCATCAGAAGAACATGTGCCTTCTGAATGTATGTGGTTGATCAAGGAGGATCAGGTGTTCACACTAGTCAGTACTGTTTGAAGCTCACTGATAAGATTGTCACCCTAACTAGAGGTAAAAATTCCTTACAAATGTGGTAAGAAAGTATAGGTAAGGTTGCTAGCTTAGAGACAGTATCTGTCTTTCAAAATCATGAAGGTTCCATTTTATTTTTAAGAGTAATATTCCCAACATAAACCCTCAAATAACCACAAATCCAGGACTATCACAATTCATAGCTTTCTCTCCAGTGCTTGAAGTGCCCTCCCACGAACCTTGAATTCAAAATGGACTATAAACAGTCCTGTGCGAGGGACGTAGGGAGCAGAGAATTGGGCACATGGGAGATTGAAAAGCGAGAAAGTCTAATCTTGTTTTAAGAAAATGTGGTGGAGTAGGGGTGTGGATACATATGTGTAGGGACTCCATGCTGATGTTTTCTTAGCGGTTGGCTTTTTCCTTTCTTCCTCTAACAGTGCAGAAGATGATGGCAATTTCTAAAATATGGTTCAGTTTTTCTCTGTATTAGGTAGTATGTTTGTCTCGAGAAGAAAAATAACAGTTTGCTCTTATTCCCCAAGGAAAGCTTACGTGCATATAAATGGCAGCATCCTCTGGGTGCTCGCTGTCAGGTAGGGTTCGTGCTCTGGGCTCTTTGTTGCCGCTGGAGTTCAATTGGTAGAAAGCCTCTTGCCTGCTGCTTGTCCCACTCAATGTCTAGGAAGGAGTTTAACACTGAGCTTTAAAAGAGTAATTTTGCTATCACAGACCCTCCAACAACAACAAGCCCAGAAGTCTGTCCAAATTCACGGCTGTCAGGTGGCAGAGTTCAAATCCCTATTTTGGATTTCAGAGGCATTACAACCACATCCAGAGTTATGGATGGTTTGGATCATGCAATACCCTCTCCTCCTCATCTTTTAGAAAGTCAAAGAAGTTTGAATATGGACTGGATTTTAGGAGCTCTTCAGGAATTATTCATTTTGTTAGGTTTCGATAATATAACATACAACATGGTTTTGTAAGAAACCTTTTTCTTTTTAAAGAGATCATTACTGCAAAGTATAGGGGTGAAATATATGATGCTTGATATTTGCTTTAAAATACTTAAAGAAAACAAAAAGAATAGATGAAACATTATGCAAAATCCTGATAACTATTGAATCTGGGCAATGGGGAAATGGAGATTCCTTATACTATCTTCTTGATTTGTGTGTATGTTTGAAAACTTTTATAATACAAAATTCCTGCTTTGCCACTTACTATTCTCTGATCTTGGGCAAATCACATAACTTCTTTGTGTTTTGGTGTCCTCAACAGCAAAGCTGAGGTAACTGGAGTCCCTCACTTATAGCTGTGCTTTGTGCATTGAACAAAATGCTGTGGGCTCAGCATATAGCACAGGGCCTGCCACAGAGCAAGCACTCAATAATTATAGGTTATCATTAGTATCATGTATGGACACAGGTCAGAAAAATATTTTCCTATCACTTACATTCTCACTGCTGATTTATTTGAGCTTCCTCTCCCATCTCTAAGTCAGCATTGCCTTATATTATGAAAAATGAAAACATACACAGGCAAATGCTAAAGCTAATACTTAATTCTAATTAAATATAGTTCTAATGACACATATACTTTTAGATTATAGAAGTCAGTGAGTATTAGTCATTGAATGATGAGGGAGAAATTTAAGAAGGAAAATATACCACAAACAATGTTTGCTGGTTAACACACTTTATATTTAACAAAATAATTTTTTAATAATATATTCTTTACACATCAAATATTGTTGCTAGAATCCCCTTTTTACAGTTTAGTGTTTAGGTTTTTTTTTTTTTCCTCACTAGTTTTCAGGCACACCATTTTTCAAAGGTTTTAGAAACTGAATCTTTTTTTTTTTTTAACAGGCATCAGCTGACAAACAGGATGTTGATCCCTTATTTAAATAGAGCTGTAGTTAAAGCCGAGAACCAAAGGTAGAGAAAGAATACCAGGACAGAGGTGACACTGTGGTTACAAACAAGGCCTTCAAAAGGAAAATAAAAAAAAACAACAGATGAGACCACAACTCTGGTGTTCAGAGTTTGTAAGAATTTCTCAATGACCTGGGTAGAAGGAAGTTGTAAATGCTTATGCTTCATGAGAAATTCTGTCACAGTATAGGTTCATCTCTCCCTAAAAGGGGAAAAATGTCAGTGCTACAAAGTCTTAAAGGAAACAGCTTGTAGTGAAACTCTGAAAGAAAAAAAAAATCCTTTCTCTAGCTGGTAACAGAGGCCAACGAGCAGCCTTTCTTCTGTAAACTCTCTAAAGAGCATTTCTTGATGGATATTGTACTTGATTCTAGTTAATTCTTGTTAGGACTATCACTGTGCCAAAACTTTGATGCAAAATTTCTGTACCCTGGCTTCCCAGTCTCACTCTTTTTCCTTTTTCTTAAAAGGACAAAGTAACTCCTTAATAATAGATAGGGTACTATGCTACATGGCTCCATTAATGGTATTTTCTAGGTTTCAAATCTTATTCCTGTCATTTATTATTTTTATTATTTCTTTCCAAGAGTGTGGATTTTTGAAGCTGGCAACAGAAAACCTCGGGGCAAAGAAAGCTCTATAATACATCTCTGTCTAGACATAAGCTGAAGTATGGAATGCCTTTACTTTGGAGTGCAGGAATAAATCATGCAGAATTGTTCATGAATGATTCATGACTGTCTATATGATGTATCCATGGTGGCAACTGAAAGGCACCAACCTTGCTGCAAATTGGTGTTCTAAGAGAAGGCGGCTTGATGTTCTTCCTTGAATGGCGCCGGCCCGGCTATTTGTGTCATGACATGAGCACAGTGTGCGTGAGAAGTGTCAGGTCCACCTTGTCAACACCTTAATTTTGGAAATGACAACTCTTTCTTGATGACAGGAGGTGCTTCCAGGGAGGAGAGACTGACAATTTTAAATGAAAATCCAGTTCGTGAGACAAAAGAAATGTTTCCTGAGGGTGGGCCTATGGCATAGAAGCATCGCTCCCTTTGGAAGAGAATGACCCCTCCCCCTTGGAGCTGGCGATTGTGCATATCCCAAAGAGCTCAGAGGCTCACCAAAGCCACAGACTCAGCCAGAGTGTACCTGGTACGTCCCCTGGCAGAAACCACTGTATACTGATTATTCTAGACCATTGGTTCTCCATCAGGTGATATTTTGCCTACTTCTCCACTCCTCAGGGACATTCGAAATGTCTGGAGACATTGTGTTGTTACAACGAGGGTGTTACTATTGGCATCTAGTGGATAGAGGTCAAGGATGCTGCTAAACATCCTAAAAATGCACAGGACAGACCCCCCAGCAACAGTAAAATGTCTGGCCCAAAGTGTCGATAGTACTAAGGTTGAGAAAGCTTGTTCTAGAATGTGGCACTCCACAGGAGTTATTGCAAAGCCCATGTTGGAATGGGAGCAGTAAAGGAAAGAATATGGATAATGAGAACAACCTTCAAGTTTCCTCAAGGACCCTATCAGATCTGTGCCAGGGTTTTCAAGACGGAAAAGTGGAATAAGCAACTAACTGTGCCATGTGGTCTCAGAATTGCTAAATTTGCACTTGAATCGAGGTGGCATCAGATACCCTGTGTATTTTGTTTTTCTGTTACTAGACTAGCAGCATTACCAGGGCAACCTTGAGACTCTTCAAAGGTTCACTTGAATTGTTCAGTATCTAATATATACATTTTAAAAAAATGTTCAACAAATGGAGTTATATTGTGCAAGACTCACTCTACCCTAATCTTTAATTTAAATCAGCACTTGAGGTGGAAAGAGTGTCCTGAATCTGTTTTAGACATAGGGCTGAGCACTCATTACTCTAACATGGCAAACATGGCCTGAACCATAAAACCTGCCTGTGTGTACTCCTGGCTTTCAGCCAAATCCGACCACGAAAGCCAGTGGTATTCAGAAGGATTCAGATTCACAGTGGGCTACTCACCCTGGTTCTGGTATTTGTAGTGCCAGGTGACAGAGTGGGCTTAGAGTGTGTTTAGTTATAAGCTGAACTCAAATTCAGCCTCACGAGAAAGTTTGGTGATTAATGCTACAATTTTAAAGACTTGTCTCCTTTGGATTCTTTAGTCAAGTTCATGGTGTCCTTCACATATTTTTTCATTGGCAGTTTCAAGATTTTGAGGATGAAATGTGTAGTTTGTAAGAATCAAATTGGGAACCCCCAAATAATACACCAAGCACCAGTTCCCTGCCCCACCCGGCGGTGGGTCCATCTGTGTGCACCTCTCTTTTCTTAACCTATAGGTCATGACTCGCTCGAGGGGAGAGATTGGTTGGATGCTTTTGGTGCCTCTGGTCAGGAAGGGTCCTCATCTCTGACGTTTCTTTACCAAAGCTGGTTTGACACAACTTAAAACTTTACTGTGCAGTCAAATCTGGCCCCATAGACTCTAAATAGGAAAAAGAAATACTACAAGAGAAAAATGCTGTGTGTGATGTACAGGAGAGTAAAAATGGATTGACTCGGCTGACGGAGAGCTGGCAGGCTAGTGTTGTCACCAGAGAAGGAGCCCGTACGAGGCTATTTCTTTGTTTTTGTTCCATAAACTCAGTTGTCAAGTCACCATCAAGCATGGATAATTACAAAAGCAGTTTCAATAGCTATATACTGTATATATTTTATATAGCGAGAGAGAAAGAGAGAAATTTCCTCTTAGTAAAATATTCACTTTTGTCAACCCTAAAAGGTTTTGCTGGTGACCCTGTTGTAGCTGGCAGGAGTTTGTTTGTTTGTTTTGTTTTGTTTTAAACATGTGCAGAGTAGAAGCCATAGCATCCTCTCCCAAGAATTCGTCATCGGTTGGGAATTTGTCCTACACAGTCAGCTTGCCTTGGCATTCACGTTTTGAACACTGAGCCGGCTTCCACCAGTCCCCGTTGTGACAGTGACAGATGTTACATTCATCCACTTTCACTTCAATGCCAGCCGGAATTATTGTAGTTCCTGCAAAGCAGTTTGGACCTGGAACACACACATACATTGATTAGTTGATTAAATCCAAGAGGCTCCCTTTCTCTCTTCTCTTCCCGACCTCAGTTAAAAAAATCCAACTCCCAAAGCCATGAATGAGTAGATCACACTACACTTAACAGTTTATCATTAAGGAGTTTTCTAGCTGTGTCCTTTAAATGCAGACTTTCAGCCCTTCCTGTCTTTTGCACACAGATTGTATTCCCTATATATATCATGCATTAAAAATAGAAAGTTCCAGAGCTCAAAAAATATTGTCTGTTACTTAGTATACGCAATTTTCTAAAGTAAACTTCTATGAATTAAACTCTATTTGCTTTATGCTTTGGGGTGTAATGACTGCTGAGGTGTTCCCTGAAACTCGAGTGGGGGTCTTGCAAGGTTTGCGTCAGATCATGGTATCCTGTGGCCTGTCCTCTTGCTTCCCATGGAGGGGTATGAGATAATGAACTCACTACTCCCTGGTTTCAGCACTTCCCCAAGCCCAGTTCCTGGAATCCCCAGCTTGTTTCTTGATAATAATGAATAATTCATGACTAGATGATTTATTCATGTCCCAAACAAGCTTTGTTAGAAGTTCATTTGATTTTTATAAATGAAGTTCCTTTAATCTGCTGGATATCTATTTTTTTAAAGAATGACCCAAACAATTGGCTTTTGAAAGTCAACAGGAATTTTATTTTACTTTTTCACATTCAGAAACTACTAAAAATGTCACTTGCTCAGTATAGATGTATATTTTTAAAATTCACCAATCTCAGTTTTTCACTTCTTCTCTTTCTCCCCTTTCTCTTTTTCTTTACTTACTTTCTCTTTTTTTCCCCTTCACCCTCCCGATGTATAAATGTCAGTGTTCAGTGTTGGCAATATTATTTCTTAAAGTCAAATGAAATAAGTATCCCTTCCCAGGGTGTGGTGGATTATAGTAGGGTGGTACAAATTGCTGTTTCTTTGAAATAATTTGATATGTCTCTCAAGTGGATATTTAGATAAAGAAATGGAGCACCGAGTTGTGTCTACCAGTGATTTATTAATCCAGCGTTATTATAGGCCACTTGCCGTAACCACTGCAAAGTAATATGGCAACATACATCAATATCAGTGCCCCACTTCACTTTCTTATCATTTGATAAGAATTTATGAGACTACATTTACTATCAAATAAGTGAAATTGGGCAATTTACAGTTCTACTTCATAACTGGAATCTTGTTTTTATGAAAATGGTTACTATTGAGTTACGATATCTATTTATCAATATAAAATGATTTAATATGTTATGACTTTAATCACCTATTGTTTTGAAGCTCCCAGACCTCAAGTGTGCATACACTTACCAATAGCATTGGTGTATTTATGCCTTTCCTTCATTCTGTGGGCAGACATATTGGGTATGTGCCTGGGCGTGGAGAACCAGCGAAAGTAGAAGCAGTATAATAAGAGAAGGCTGACATCCCAACAGCTAGCAAACTGTCTACTTTTGCCCAGGAGGGCACTTCTTATGATGCTGTGGTTATAAGACCCTGGCCATCCTAAATGCTGATTATTTAAGGAGTGCTATATAAATTTCACAAGTCTTCGGATTTAGTCATTGTTTGAAAGACTGAACTGTCTTTGGGACTATACCTCCCTGGGAAAATCCTACACCAAGTTCTGTTACTAGAACTGGGGGAGTCTTTGGAGAACTTGGCAAGAAGGCTTTTCCAGAATGTAGCTGGTTCTATCATGGCAGTTATTGACAGACCTCACTCAGCCCAGCCAGATCTAGGCCAGACAGGGTCTGATCAGAGCCAAAATAGTTCAGAAATTGAATCAGATTCAACTACCATCTGTTTTCCTGGAGTCACTCAAAGGAGGCAGTGGCTTCCCTCCTTCCACTTCTTCAGTTCAAACCAACTCTTTTCACCCCAATTGTAGACTTTTTAACTTTTCTAGATGGGGAAAGAAAAAAATCTAAACTGTGATTCCAATACAAAGCAGTTCCTGACACAGTGTGTGTGTGTGTGTGTGTGTGTGTGTGTGTGTAGAGGAAGGTTGCTGGCTTACATGAGCAGATTCACCTTGATGGTATAATAAGAGAAAAAGGCAGGGAGGGCTCTTGGTAAGAGATTTCTGTCAAGTGATCATGCATGTCTTGACGAGATATTTTATGAGGGTTCTGGTTTTCATATCTGCCCCTTTCTGCATATGTCAGTGCCATTCTATGATTGGTATGAACTTGACCAGCCACTATACATCATTTCTTAAGTGTCAGTCAGAATTCACTGCACTCTCAGCTCAAGAAATATTAATTTGTATTGATTGACAGAATGCAAAGAAAGATCCTCAGCACTTTGCCAGGACTGACCAGTCAGAGGCACTATCTGTAAATAACATGGCAACCTCTCAACCATCTACTTGGCAGCCAGAGGTATTTTACAGAATCAAAATATCCTGTTTGATCTCATTAACAGTGATTTTATTAGCACCCTTCTGAAAACTTTGGGTATAACTAAAGCAAGCCTCAAATTTGCAGTTAAGAGTCTGATCTGCTTAAAAGTAATTTAGGTAAATGTCAGAGGGAATGGTTGGTACAATGTAAAAACTGTTTTGGTTTTGGCCCATCCTCTTAATAGTGGTGACTATAAAACAGTGATGACAGTAAATGCTAATTTTCTTTGAGCATGTGAGTGTTCTACATGAGTTTCTTACAGGGGAAATCCATCCTTCTGTCTGTGTGAAGCTGCTTTCCTTTTGTCTCAGTTTATATAAAAGACTTAGATGCTTAGAAGAGTGAATTCAATAGCAAAAGCAACATATTTTAATGCAGAAGTCTTGGAGAGACCCTAGAGAGGAGCAGTGAAAATGATTAAACTGAAAGCTGGCAAATAGGACCTCTGAGAAAAGGTTAAAGGGATTGGAATTATTTAATCTAGAAAGAGAAGACGAGGAATAACTCAATAACTCTCAGGGAATGAAGGCTTAGTAGGTGAAAAATGGTGACCAAATGTTCTTTCTTCTGACGCCAAGTATAAGAGAAAATGGTGATACTTTGATTCTCAAGGAATTGTAAACACACACAAATTGCTCAGAGAACTGAGAATGGCAGTTGCTGAAAGTGTGGTGAGGTCTTTCTTAGAGACCTTTAAGAACATAGGCTGTCAGCGATAATTGAAATCATCAGCTCCTCGAAAACGGAACGAATATCTATCATTTCTAATGGCCTGGGCCTAACATTGTGTCCAGCAAATATTAAACATTCAGTATATGTTTGTTTAACTGAATGACATAGTATGAACAAACTAGTTATATATTGGAAACAAAATTATTTTCTGAGATCAAGTCTTACCTAGGTATATCAGCCCTAGCTCTAGTAATATAGGTACAGAAATATTTATTAATTAATGGAAATACAGAGCAACAATTTTTCGAACATTTACTTCAAGCCAGGAGATTCTCTCATTTAATCTTTCCAATAAACTGTATAAAGTACACATTCTCATTTTCAGGACACTGAGCCTCAGAGATAGAAAATAAATACAGATCTTTCTCACTTATAGGATGATTTTAATTGTCCAGGAAAAGAGGCAATTCCTTTGCCCAGATCCTGGGTTTCTATCCAGAATTTAGAAGTCTAGTTTTTTTTAGTGTCGAGGATGCATATTAAGGTAAGAAGTTTGATGGCTGGGAAGAAGTGAGACTATTTTTCTCTAACTCTTTATCAAATATACTGGTTTTATATTGTGTGTATCCATACAGTCTCCATAAAACACAATTTTTTCTGAAAATAAAAAGTTTCTAGGGAGGAGATGCTTGGACAGTAGAACTTTGGCTTTTCCTTGGGCAGCAGTGGAGTTATTGTTACTGAAAACAGACCAACTAAGAAGCAGAATGAAAGTAGAGTGTGACTCAGGAGACTTGGTTCAAGCTGTGGTTCTACAATTAATTATCTGTGTGACTTGAGGTGAGCACTCTGTAACCCAAATACAAATGGAAACTTATACGGTCCAGTCTCAGAAAGGATTTATACTTTTGAAAGTGTGATACAAAGGTAAATGCGACTTAAATCCTTACTGGGAGTTGGAGCAAGGAGGTTAAAGAAGGGAAAATATACATTAAAAAAAATTTCCATGAAATACGTAAATAATTTCCCCTATTATTCTGTACTTCTCTGTGCACTTATTTTGTACACCTATAAAATAAAAAGTGACTTGCAAACATTTTTTTTCCACCCTAGAAATCATTAAAAAAAATCTTATAAAAATAGAACTTATTTGGTGAGGTGGCTGTGGGAACCTGGAGCTGTCTTTTTGGCAGTACTTCCCCTATCTCCAAACCTCAACCTCTCAGAGGTATCCCATAAGCATCTACATAGAATATTTAGTGATTAAGAGAAAAGACATTTGGAATTATTTTCTCCAGCCTCAATAACCTAAGAAACCAGGAGAAAATAGAAGGGATTCTGTTATGTTTGTAGTTGTAAGAATGGAGTAGATTCACTCATTCACTAAAGTTGTCTTATTGATAAGCCTTGAAATTTCCCTTCTAAAAGTATGCACAGAAACTACATGAAAAAGGAAATCTGTAGCTACCCTGATCAAACTTCCTATAGATCCATGCTTGCTTACAATGTTAAATATCACATCAGTTATGTGAAGAAACAAATATTTAATGTGAGATCAATGCTCTAAAGGAGAGGATCACAGAAATTTGGAAGGTTGTAACAGAGAACTTGACCTAGGCTCTGAGTCTATGGAAAGATTTGGTGTGTGTGGTGTGAGGGGGAGGAGGGGGTAAGTATGACCCACTGAAGAAGTTGAAAAAGCCAATGAGGTTAAAGCAGTGAGTGCAGTTAGAAGCGGCTTGGAAAATAGTGGTGTAATGGAGCCAGTGGCTCATATTGGCTTGCAAGAGCCAACTGTTAAATATTCAAGAGTTTTGTAACCTTGTTGACATTATATTCATAACTTGAAATCAGCCATGATGGAAGTATTTACACCAGCCAAATCAGGAAATGCTACAAATCAGGATTTTAAGCACCCCATTTTTGGCCCAAAAGCCAATTGTTAGACATTGGTGAGAGTCGGTTGTTAAACATTTGCATCACTAGATTAGGGCTCAAGATCTGGGCCTTGTTGGCCATGTTAAAGATTCTGATCTTTATTGTAAAAGCCATGGGAAACTATTGATATATTTTAAGTAAGTCTCTGTGTGTGTATGCATGCATGTGCATGTAGAATCATAAAAAAAAAGACATTCCATAAACCACACCAGTGTCACTATATAATTAGTCCACAGAACACCCAAGGGTGGGCTAAATGTGACCTATCTTGATAGATGCAAGACCTTCAAGATTGCAAAGACTAGAGCCCTCAGAGGCCTTGGCACTGTGGTGGTAAAAGCATATTTCTTTCTTCCTTGCTTTGAGGTATTAAAAGTCTCTGTTAAGGTGCTGGGGTAATATTAAATTAGTGTCAGCAATTAACACATTGACTTGAATTAATTGATCAGATATGCCTTATAGAAAGTAAGGTCCTAGGGGGAAAAAGGCCCAGGAATGTACAATTTGATCTGAGTGAAGGAGGAGGAAAAGAGTTGAAGGGGAAAGGTAATTTATAAAAGAAAAACTCATTTGGAGTCCCTTAGGGAACCAGGATCTAGTAGAGATACTGGGCTGTTTGGAGAAGAGGACGATCCAGTCAATCCTGGATAAAAGGCACAACTTAAAGGAAGTTGTATCTAGAGAATAGCTGAGAGAACCAAGTTTGGGACATAATACAATCAAGAGCAAGTGCCAAAATCATGCCATAGAGTTGACCTAGTGAAAACACTTTGAATGCAGATATAGCCATTTGCCCCATCAATATCACCATGCCAGGCCCCTGGGTACTGCTGCTAGAACCATGGGCCGAGCTGCCTCTTACTAGTCTTGCCAGAATGAAGACTGTGTGGTCCTATGTTTCTTGAAATTATTAGCTTTCAATTTAAAGTCTGTGGCAGGTGATCCTGAGGACAAACATTGGGCCTAGTTAAATACCTGCACCCTAGCTGCAAGGGAGGCAGGAATGTGACTCTCTGGCATTTGCAACCTCTTTAAGGAGAGATGGGCTCTCTTCGCACATAGAGAATTTCCCAATAGGAAGGGGCCAATTGTTCATTTCTGAGGCTAAACTAAGGGAAATGGGGAGAGGGGTCAATGTGGCAGACTTCATCTATTTCAAGTTTTTTCCTGGGGCTGGTTGCCAGTATGCTTTCCTTGTTCTGAATGAATAAATGTTTATTCATTCAGAAAGGGACTGCTCTAAGCACGAGTGATACAGCTATTAAGACAGAGTTTCTGCCTTTAGGGAGTTGACATTCTAGTGGGGTAAATCAGGCAAAAAAACAATTAAACAGGACTATTTCAAGTCATTCTGTGCTGTGAGGAAAATAAATAAAATGTAGTGAACAGCCTAGACATAGTGTGAAAAATACTTTATAATTTACAGACCATGTTCAAAGGTTTTCTTATTTCATATTCACCATTATGCTGTAAGGTGTTTACCATAAATCCCATTGCATGAGTGAGGGAAGTAAAGCTCAGAGATTAAAGGACTTGATAAGGGGCTGAGAACTGCACAACAGGAGAGTTTAATTTCAACCCTTGTATTCTGACCCCTGATTGACTACTTTCCTTGAGGAGAGTCTTTCGTCATATGTGTGATTATTTACTCCACATGTCAGTCATAACTGTACATTCTCCTCTTCCTGATTTCCCAGCTTTCTTTCGTAGGAAGCTCAGGCAAAACCCAGATCCAGATGACAACACTGAATTCAATTAACACTTTTGAATTCCTTTTAAGAGTTTTTATGCACAATCTTATTTCCTCCCTACGTGACCTACTATTTTTTTCTGTTTTATAGGTCAGATAATGAAACATAAAAATGTCAAGTGACTTTCTCAAGGTCACAGCGAGGAAGTAATTGAGCTGAGATCCACAGCCACTTTTCTATGCTCTATATCAGTAGTCAATCTGTCTAAGTTGGAGCTCTTTTTCATTTCCTCCAAATTTTAATAGCACCTGGGATGTTGTGAGATGGATTAGAGGAAAAAGGCTAGGATATTTAAATTTCTATTTTTTAAGAGTTTGTGTACGTGTGTGTGTGTGTGTGTGTATGTCTGTAGGTAAAGGGATAAATAGAAAAATGGTGAATGGAAAGTGTTATGTCCAGCTATAAAATACCTGTGTGGGACAGAAAAGCGGGCCCCTCCTGCAGCTTTCTTTAACCTCTTCTCCGTAACTGCAAAGCAGAGTGACTTCTGAGAAGCAGAAATGGCTGAGAAGGCAGAATGGGTCCAGTGATCATCTCAGAGGGCAGCCAGACTGGCACTGAGATCTCTCAGTAGGAGATGCCCTGTCCTTGTTGCTCACTGACCCAGATCTTCTTTACAGCCAAGCCTCCACCCTCCTGGAGACCAGAAAAGTCAGGCTGGTTATGATCGCTTTATAGATGCTTTTGGATTGTAAATTGGTATGGCATCCCTGAAAACCCTCCTTCTGACAACTTCATATTGCTTAATAGTCACTGTTTGAGTATTACAATTTCCAGCTTTGATTTGAAAATTTATTATTGACGCTTGGTGTCTTTTAGAAATCGGTTGTGAATGATGTTCCTGCTGCATAAATGAGGCAGGTTCCTATTGTGGAAGCCCATAAACATCCCATATTTATTTGGCAGAGCATCTAAATCATTGTTTCAGCAAAGAGTAGGCTTGTAGGCCTCAGTCTGGGGTTAAATTAGGTTGGATTATGTCCTTCCTCTTAAATGATTTTAATTCTCTGCTTCATGAAGTCTGGTAGGTGTTATTCCACTGTGGAAAAGCAAATCGTCTTTCTGATCAGGTGTATCCATTTTCGACTATTAAAATCTTGGCGAAAATGTTTCTAAAAAGCCACTAATTAGAGCTGATTGCAGTTAAAATCGAACTGCAAAAAGTGACTGAAACCTCCCCAGGAACATGTTCCAATGGCCTCGTTAGGCCTGGACAGAGAAGAGTGATGAGATTTTGCTTGCTGGGGAGAGATTTCAGACTGGAGCATGGAGCACCTCTGTCTCGATTCCTGCTTTTACTCACTCACGACTGTGTTACTTTACCACCATTTTATTAAACCTAAGAACAAAAAGTTTCCTTAGATTATGGTGGCAAGATTCAGGAAGGATTGTTTTCTCTGAGGCTGCCCTAAAGGTGACTGCTAATCATTTTATTTGAAAATTCAATATTGCTGAACTCCCACACAAATTTCAGTGTAAGAGCTCCAGAGAGTTTTCTGGCCCTTAAGTACGTAAGATTTATAGCTCAGTGCTCCAATTAAGTAAAATGCAAGGGCTGGAGCAGAGAGAGGAAGGACGCAGTCAGGCTATACAACGGAGGTAAAGGTTGGCTGCTCTTTTTCTAATTCCAGGCAAATCGGCAGGCTGTGAGAATCTGGCATAGTTCATGCTCTGTGTTAGCTGGCTGTGTATGTCCAGTCTCACCTTCGGAAGAATGTATGTGGTCAGAATATAGCTAGTTTTGCCATTGTATAAAACACTTCATCTGCTTAGTCGTTGCTTCAAATGATGAAATCGCCTCAGTCGAATTTTTCCAAGCTGAAACAAAACTACCTCCCTTGTTAGACGTTTCAGTGGTTTTCGAATCACTATCATGTTTCTTCTGAGCAATCTTAAAGTTAGGAAGAGCTGGTATTACTGTGGCTATTTTGCAGCTGAGGGTACTGGGGTTCAAAGAGCGAGGAGGCGAGGTGATTTACTACTTCTTACTTAGTAGTTGAGTTGATTAACTTCTAGGTCAGGAGATTAGCATGCTAATGTCACATTTCAGTCCTGCTTCTGTCATTCACTGGAGGTATGATCTCGATGTCCTCAGCCATAAAGTGGGAATAATATTAAAATAATAAGAGTGCTTACCTTATGGAAGTTTTGAAGGAGAGAATAGGTTAGCATATGTAAACACTTAGAACAATGGCTGTGACATACTAACATTCAATAAATATTAGTAGTTGCTATTTATCATTCTGTTTATAGTTACTGCCTGAGTTATAATCTATGCTACTTTGGGTAGGTTATGGAGTCGAGGTCCTTCGTTCTAGTCTAATTTTTATTTTATTAATTTTAAATCATCAGTGAAGAAATTAATCTCGTTGATGTCAACTAACATTTTTTTTGCAAAGTGAGTGGCCTTACAACAGGAAAATCATTCCTATGTGAATTTCTCCTGTGAAGAGACAGCGTATTTGGGGAGGGTTAAGGGAAGTTTGTTGGTGTGAATCAGTTGTTGACTGTGGTAGGATTCATTAGGAAAATAATGTAAAATGGTTTGCTTGGACTACTAATGATAACTACTTTTGTTTGTTGGAAAGAAAGGACACAGATAGAGAAAGTCTAGCAAAGAGATTGTAAGCTACAACAAGGTGAGGGTAGGCAAAAATAAATAAATAAATAAATAAATAAATAAATAAATAAATAAATATCTAAATATATCTATCTAGAGGTTTTTTTTTTTTTTTTTTTGCAGCATTTATCTTAATGCTTGAAAAAAAAAAAAACAGAATAAAATGTGAATACCCACCAATAACAAAAATATTGAATAAATTATGGTGCCCACTCCATGGACTCTACCATAGACATTAAGAATGAATTATGACTTGCAGCTGACTTGCAATGATTTTCATGAATTATTATTGAATAAGAAAGAAATTTGCAGGGAAGTGTAGGTGTAATATTTTTATAATACAAATATAGACAAACTTCTGTGTGTGTTTGTATAAGATTACATGGTGACGAAGGAAAAATAAAGAAGCACAAATACTGTGTTGTTAACATGGATTATCTTGCTAGAAGGAGAGATTTTTGATGGGGGAGGATTCAAGTAAAACAAAATGATAGTACAAAAACAGTGCATCATGACATGTTCATGTTCTATGTATAAAAAATAGATAAAATGTTTATATTGGCATACATTTTAAAATCAAGGTGTGCATTTAATGATGTAATTAATGGTTGTACTTTTTTCTCTTAAAATGTGTCATTAAATTGATAATGCGTCTGACAACTAGGCACATTTTAAACTGAAGAAAGGTAGTGAAAGTCATAGAAAGAGGCCAGTAAAGCAGAGTCTCTAGTACTCCAGCTTCCTTGACTCTAAAGTCCTAGAGCCATGCTGTCCCTAGCCACTAGCCACATGTGACTGAGTATTTGAAATGTGACTAGTCCAAAATGAGGTATGCTGTAAGTGCAAAAAATATATATCAGGTTTCAAAGACTCGGTATGCTTTGGGCATAAAAAAAAAGTAAAATCGCTCATTGATAATATTAAATAAAAATATTTTGGATATATTGGGTGAAATAAAATATGTTCTTAAAATTAATTTCATCTTTCTTTTTACATTTTTAATGTGGCTAATTTAGAAAATTTAATTTTGGAAAATTTAGAAAATGTCATGGCTCACATGATATTTCTATTCGATAGTACTGGCCTAGAAGAACTATGAAAGGATAAAGAGGCATTAGGAGTGACCTAAAGAAAACTAAGTTTTATATACTTTGGTAGGAGGAAATACTAAGTGTTGTCGGAAAAGACATGTCTTTACGACAGTGATTCTCAGACTGTAGGCCTTTGATCAACATCACTAGCATCACTGGGAACATTGTTGAAACATAAATTTTCAGCCCCATCAGACATTTACCGAATGAGGAACTCTGGGTATGGGTCCAGTAATCTGTGTTTTAACACACGTTCCAGGTGATTCTGATGCAAGCTAAGGTATGAGAACCACTGCTTTAGGATAAAGTAGAACTTAAGATAAAAACCATACCACTAGGAACCAGAAGATAGCACAGTTAGTCTGATTTTTGAAAGAGGCTTCAAAATGGAATGAGCTGATCCAAAAGACAATGAATTTGCCATGCTACAAGAACATAGGCTTTTAACAACAGGTCATTCCTGAGGAGAAATTCTGAGCAAGTAAATGGTAGTTAAATGGTTCAATTACTTTCAAGTTTCAGCATCGACCTCTGAGCTGTCATTATTGTGTTGCTTTGATAAGTGTGATTTGTACCCATATGACAGCTTTGAGAATTAAAGAGTCATGTGTGAAACTTGGCATTTAGACCCATTTTGCTTGCTTTAATGACCTCACTTTCCAAAAACAAGTTGGTTATCACTGGAAAGAAAATAGTCTATATTTATCTTTGGGATAGAATCAGGTTAGAAAAGATTGTATTACTTGGTTTTATCTACCTTTAGTACGAGAAATAAAATTTTTGTAAGCAACATATTTTCTACATCAGAAAACTAATTTAGTATTATCTTTGAAAACTGCCTCCTTCACTGATGAAAAAATTACAAATTTATTTCATTTCCTTAAAATAATATACTTGATTGAACATACTAGAATGGAAGTCACACACTCACTTGGAGAGAGGATCATTGGACATGGGGTATGCTTGTCAAGAAAGTGGGCCTCACTCCCTCCTCACATACACAGCACATTTCATAATGCCGATTAAACACAAAGCATTCCATTTTTATTCTTTATAGTCAAAGACACAAAATGCTGTGCAATGGAAAAAAAGATGATGCGCAGACTTTATATGACCAAGGCTGCCCTACTGACATTTTCAGGATTTTCATTGTACTGTATTATTAGACATCCCATGGGTAAATTAAGTAACAAAGTGACATTTTCTTTAATGTCCATCTAACAATGGCTGCAGATAGCTAATAACTATGATACAGAAATTATGACAAATTAGTAAAAATAAACAGTCCACAAACTGTATAATGATTCTAGTATAGAAATATTTCTAGTCTAGAAATATAATGTTGACCAGACAGTCATACTTCCTTCCTGTTGAATATGGTAAAAGTAGATATAGAATATAAATAACAATGGGATAAAATTTATGAAAAACAAAGTAAAGAGCACACATATTAAAGGTATTTAATCTAGTTTAGACATCAGAGAAGAGTGCCTGGAGGAAATGATAGGTAATAATGGGAGGAAGGGGGCAAAGCAGCCAGGTGTAAATAGCTCCGAAGTGCAAGAAAAGCTTGGGGCATAGAGAAGCAGAAAGTAGACCAATTTAATCAGTTCTTGTCTTAGTCCAAGTGAAGATAATGGTGGGCTGGGCTAGGGTAGGGGCATGGGACTAGAGAGAAGTGAATGGATGTGAGCACTATTTAAGAGACAGAGTCAATGTGATTTGGTAGTGGACAGAATGTGTGGCGTAAGGTAGAAGATGCCTGTTAAGTTTCTGATTTAAGCAAGTACGCAAGATACTAATAAAGAAGCAGGAGTTGGGAAAAAGAGAATAAAGTTAATGTTAGAACTTTTAAATTTGTATGTGTATGAATCATTCAAGTGGAAATAAATAGTGGAACAAAGTGGGCTGAGCTTGGCAGAGAGAGTTGGGTGTCCCTGGCAAGTAAATAGTAATTGAAGCCGGGGGGTAGATGAGGCCTCCTTGAAGCATTGGGTGTAGTGCAAGAAGAAAGAGGGCCTAGGACATGAGACAGAAGAGTTGGAGCCAACTAAGGTGACTAAAAGGAAGTCTCTAAAAGAGAAGGAGAAAAAAATAGCAGTACACGGTATCAGAAAAGCAAAGGAAAGGAAATGTTTCTGGCAGGGGCAGTGTCAAATGCAGCTGAGATGGCCAATGAGATATGGGCTGAGACAAGTTTACTGGTGACTTACAAGAGCAATTTCTGTGCAGTAGTGAAAGCAAAAACTAGATTGAAGAAGGTTGAGGAATGGATGGGCGGTAAGGGGATGCAGACATAAAGAAAGCCCAGTTGGCAGCTGTAACAAGGCCAGGGGTGAGGGAGGATATTTAGAATGGAAGAGTGATAAATATTTTATATGTTGGTGAGAAAGAATCAGGGGAGAGAGACTGGGTATAAAAAGGCTGGGTGGGGCAGAATAATTAAGAGAATGTTGTCCCTGAGAAAGCAAGGGCATGGGATTCTGTGTTCTTAAATGAGAAAAGGGGAATTTCTTTCATGGTAATAGACAAGAAGAAGCTAAAGGATTTTCTGCCTGACAATTTCTATTGTCTCTGGGAAGGAGGAGGGGCACTAATCTGCTGAGAGTGAAGAGAGAAGATGAAGAAAGGACAGGGTCGAGGCAGTCGTTTGAGAGAATGAAAAAGATAGCTGACTGGAAAAGCATAATGAAATTGTTGAACAGGGTGAAGGTCTAGATGAGGACAATGACTACAATTTGTAGTGGTACCGATTTGATCACACATGTGATGTTTCTCATTAGAGCACCACAATATTGTGGAAGTGTTGCCTAGGCAAATAGTCATCATTTAATAGCAGCGTGACCATGGGCAAGTCACTTATTCCATCTCCTTTTCCTCATCTGTAAACTGGAAACAATTAGAGTACCCAACTGATAGGATTTGAGGGAATATTAGATGAGTTAATACACATAACAGTTCTGAGAATAATTAGCATGTAGTATGTGCTTTGCAAGTGTTAGCTATTTTCCAGCTTTGGAGTTTGGGTAGGGATGAGATCATAGGAGCAAAGAAATAGGAACTAGTAACAAGACAGTGGTTGAAATTATAGACTAAAGAGTTAAGCTGGAGAACAAGGGAAGTGAAGCTATTGATTTTGGAAATTACCACATGATTTTGTATTTACCGATAGTCCTCCTGGTGTGGATTGCTGGCCTAAGATTATAGTATACTACTTTTTCTGACAGAATCAGTGTTGATGGAAAATGAATAATATTGTCTGAGCTCTCATTCCAGTTCCCACTCTATATATTTGGGCTGTGGTACCCAACACATAAGGAATTTGCATTAAAAAGATAATGTGGTTTGTTTTGTTTGTTTGTTTGTTTGTTTGTTTGTTTGCTTTTGGATTTTTTTTTTTACTTTATCTTGAAGCAGGTTATGTGTTCAACCCTTCGTGTTCTGAATTCCTCTGAAATGGGAGAACTCTTAAAATGAGAAAAAAACATTATAAGAAGCCAATATTAAGGGAATCCCCTCAAGTTAAGGCAATTCTGTTTAAAGGCTGTAAATTTACTGACTGTTTATGTTCTTTTCCTTGAGGTCGGCAATGCAATTTAAGCTAGAAAAACAATCAGTTTGGCTCAAGCTTGAATTGCTGCAGAATAAACAACCTCCAAAACTGAACTATGAAAGGAACTCTCTGCATTGCTGATGTGCTGAGACACACAGAGGTGCTATTTGGTCTCTGGGAATACATTTTATATGGTCATTCAGATCATACATCGGGACTCTGGCTTTATCATAAACATAAATGAACTTTAGACACCAACGTTTATTTCCGGGCAAGAAAATGGTCAAAGTTTTATATGGTAAAGATATTATCGAAGAGCCCATTGAGATCTCTGAAAATAGGGAAATAGTTTCATGTACTAACATGCCAGTAAATGAAGTACAATTATAGACTAGGGCCTGGACCCCTGGGAGTCTAGAAATACAGATTTTATTTTTGCTGTGTAAATTACTTTTCCTTGAAATTAGAGGAGACATCTAAATGTGGGAAAGGTAGGTAGAAGAGAGATTAGGGCAGTTTCTCTTAAGTGCAAATACTGCCACTCTTATCTCAAAGATATTCCAAAATTTTCTGCCTTCCCAAGAATTGACAATGGGCAAATGTCAATTATTAAGAATAATTTAATTATTTATTTAAAAGCATTTATTGAAGGCTTCCTATGTTCCAGAGACTGCAAAGCAGAAATATAATGATAATATGATATAGTCTCAGCTCTCAGTGGGTTTATACTCAAGCAGAAATGAGGCAAACACAAAGTTACAAGCAGGATTTTATAGGAGAATGTAGGAGGAGTTCTGATTAAAACCGAGGAAGAGGAATGCTTCCTGGAAGATGTGAAGACTGAATGGATCTTGTTGGGTGAACAGGAGCTATTTTTGTGAAGAATCAGGGTGATAATGGTGGGTAGGAAGTTAGTGGCACAAGCAAAGAAGGGGTTATAACCCACTGAAAAAAATGTAAGAAATTCTGTATTGCTGGAGCTTAGGGTCCCAGGAGGAATATAGGGAGCTAAAGCTGAAGAGAAGGAAGGGCAGTGGTCAGGTTCTGGAAGACCTTATAAGTTGTTCTAAATAGAATAAACTTTAATGTTGTAGCATTGAGGAGACACCAAAGGATTTGTAAGTGATGGAGTAGTATAATTATATTTGTGCTTTAGCCAGATCACTATTGCTGCTGTGTGGGGTGGGAAGTCACCCAGGCTGGAGAAAGTGAGGGTAGTAATTGTTCCAGAAAAGAAATGGAAAAGGCCTACACTGAAATAGCGGCAGTAGGATTAGAGAGGAGGGGACAAGCTGGGGTAATAGGAAAGGGAGTAGATTGATAGAATGTGGATGTAAGTGGTATAGAAAGAGGAAGGAAAAAAATTAATGTTCATATTTCTTGCTTTTATACTGGGTAGCAGGCAGTATCTTTCATGGAGAGGAGAAATATTGGATAGCCAAGGTTAGGTGGAAGATCCCCAGTTCATTTCTAGACATATTGAGTTTTAAATGTCTTTGGCTTATAAACAGTAGAAAGCTTAAAGTAAGTAGTGAGACAGAAGGTTTGCTATCTCAAGGGAGATGTTTGAACTGAAAGCATCGATTTAGAAGTCTTTAGGATATAGACGGTGATTGAATCCATGAAAGTGGCTTCCTAGGACGAGAGAGAATACATAATGGGAAGGTTACTATTGATGGAACCCTAAGGAACTAACATGTAAGTCGTGAATAGAGAGAGGAATAGACCCCTGAGAAAGAGTATGTGAAGAAATGAATATTGAGATGGGAGTAAGATGATACGATGGAAGTCAACAGAGAAGAAAATTTTAATGAGTCTAATGCTGATGGGATATTGAATGAAATATGAGTTGAACACATCCATTGAATTTAGTATCCAGTAGGCAAAAAGCAAAAACAACTTGTATGTCTTTGTAGGGATGAAGTTGGACTTTAAGTAACAAGTGAAAAAAATATGTAAGCTGTACATTTAAGAAACCTTGTTTTGAAGAGAAGGTAAGATAGGGCTAAAGGACAAGAGAACTTACTGGCCTGAAATTTATTCATTCAACTTCTAAGGGCCTCCTTTAAAAAAATTTTTAAGATCAGGGAGTTGTACCTATCTATACGCTGAGAGAGAAACCCACAATAAAGGAAAGGTTGAAGGTTTGAAGGAGAGAAAGTTCTAGGTGTTTGTGCAGGGAATAAGTTCTTGGACTTGCTAACTAAAATGCCATGATCTCCTGGCCAGCAGCCTTAGCATAAGCAGGAAATTTATTAGAAATGAGCAATGTCAGGCCCCACCCAGACTTACTACACCAGAATCTGCCTTTTAAAAAGAAAGGGAATTCTCCTGAGATATAAAGATAAAGAAGATACAAAGATAAGGACACATAAGTTTCTTGATGTTGGCAAGGGAGTTAAAACGATGCTAATTCATTTGGCCGTGAAGAAATGAAGTCATCTACTGAGAATGAAGGGGGAGTAAGTGCATGTAAAAGAGAGCCAGGTCTCGAGGTTGGAATGGCAGCACTGAAAGCTTTACTGAGAAACTCTGGATTTTACTGTGGTATGCAGCTGAGCGTTTCTGTGGATATCTCCAGCAGCCCAGGGCTGGTATTAGAGGAGGCAGACACTTTGATTGATATAGGTTTTGGGTTTTGTGAGGCTAGTGGGAATTAGCAAGAAAGAGGGTGAATTAATAAACCGCAACAGGGTCTAGGTTGGAAAGGGAAGTCAATAAAAATCAATGGGAACTGATAGCTTAGAAGGAAATGAGGATCAATCATGGTTATCCATAGAAATGAGAAATATTACACTGCCAGCAACAGTGGCTGCTTGTCCAAAAAAGAGCTATTTCTTTTCACTGTACAGTCTCTTCATCTGTGTGTTTTACAAATAACTCATCTAAAGCATTCACTATTTGTTTCCCTCCCCTGGTCACCTATCCAGCTAGAGTATGAGCTGCTACAGGTCCTGAAGCTGCCTACTAAGATAGCTTCCTCATTATAAAATATACCATAGTTTCTCAGCTCTTTCGATGGGAACAAGAAGACTTGTGAAATCTGACTGAGGACTTTAAAGGATCAGAAGGATGTTTTTTCCTATTTTGAATACCCTTTCTTTTCTTTATAATCATTTACAAAATTTATACTTTTAGTATGTTATAAATACTATACTGATCTCCCCCAAGTGTTCTTTCTTTAACTTTTGAACCTCAAAGCACTTTGTTCCTCCCTAAGTATATCATTTAAATTTTTTAAATATTTATATATGAAATATAAAAATATGTATATTTTAACAGTTTTATCCCTTCTAGGAAATTGTAAAATCTTAAATAGCAGGAGCTGTTTCGCTAATTTTTGTTGCAGTGCGCATGAAAAAAAGAGTTTTTGTAGCTGAATCACAGGGTTCAGGAATGGGAGAAGGCTGACAGAAGATTAGGAAAGGCCTTTTGTACTAAAATTAGATATTTGGATTTTAGCTCTAAAGCAAAGAACCAGTGAAAAGTTTAAGTAGGGAAGTGACATGATATTAACATTTCTGAAAGCTAACTCTGCCTAGAGTGTGAAAGACTGAACAGAGCTGTACAAGACGAGAGACAAGGGAGTGAATTACAAAACCATTGTGATTGTCCATGTGAGAGACGAGTCGAAAAGAAGCCCTAACTTTGAATCTGGACAGGAAAATTCTCATTTTATACATGGCAGGATTTAATGACATTGGAGGTAGGGGATAAGGCAGGGGAAGAAACTCATAGCTTGTCCCTGGTTTCTGGATTGGATGACACAGGTAATGCCACTCACTGAGATGGACAGAGGAAAAATAAATTTAGGGAAGAAGAAGGGGATGGTGATGGTATGTGAAGGGTGGTAAGTAATAAGTTCAGTTTTAGATGTTTTAAAATATTTTACTTATGTTAATAAATGTTAGTTGAATACATTAGAAAAAAATGAATGTGAGACTATATTCTGAACTTTAAAGAAGAGCCAAGATTGAAATGGAAAATGTTATTAAAAATATTTACATTTATTTCTCCAGGTGGAATTTATAAACCACTCCTACTGCCAATGCTGTGGTAGGGAAGTAAAGCATCTGGTTGAAATTCCACTGACCTTTAGATATACTCAAGTTTTCATATGATGCTCATTTTCATTCCAAATGGCACTGCACAGCCCTAGGGATTGTACTTTCTGGAGCATTTGAGCAATGAAGAGGATTCGTGCAGCCCTTGCATTTCCCATGCAGATTTTCAAGCCAAAATCTTTCAAGCCAAAAAGCTGGTTCTAAACACTGAGCTAGGCACTTTTTAAACATATCTGAGATTGTCAGTTCAGAAAGTTGATCATGAAAGATGTTACAAAGTCAAGTCTTCAATCTAGCTCAGAGTTTATCTCTGAGCCTGAGCAGAGACACCTAGATGGGGCAATTAAGGATGACAGTTAAGGACCGAGAGGGCCATTAAGGATGGTATGCAAGTCATGTACCCTTTAATTCTCCCCAGGTCTCATTTTTTATAGCATAAATATATGGCTAGACCAACTTCTTCATACAATCTGTTTGCAGTACCATGACTTAATTAATGTTCTCCTAATTGCTTCTTTTCATCCGTGATTCTTCAATGCTTTAGAGGGGTAAATAATGTCCTAAATAAATGGAGCTGCTATTTTGGTATACCTAACCTGCGGTAGGCTGTATAATGGCCTTCATAAAAATGTCCACATCCTAATCCCTGGAGCCTATGGATATGTTAACCTTACATGGTAAAAGAGAGTTTGCAGATGTGATTAAATTAAAGAGTTTGAGATGGGGCGATTATCATGGATTATCCAGGGTGGTCCAATGTAATCACAAGAGTCCTTATAAGAGGGAGGCAGAAGGATAGGTTAGTAGTAGGCAATGTGATGAAGAAAGTGAGAGGTTGGAGCAATCAGAGAAAGGGGTCATGAACCAAATAATGCCAGCAGCCCTTAGAAGGTAGAAATGCAAGGAAATAAATTCTCCCCTGAAGACTCCAGAAGGAATGCAACAGCCCAACCTACACCTGGATTTTAGACTTCTGATCTACAGAACTGTACAAGAATAAGTTTGTGTTGTTTTAAGCCAGTAAGCTTGTAGTAATTTGTTACAGAAGCTATACTAGACTTGAGTCAACTCGTTGATGACGCCAAAGCAGCATAGGTAAATTTAGATATAAGTAGAATTTCCTGATGGATTTTAAAAGAATTTCAAATTATATATTGATTACTAATGCTGTTATTAGTGCTCTTAAAAAGAATCTCTGGAGGGGTAAGGATTTGGTCCAAACATAGAAGGCTAGCAAGCCTTAACACAGAAGTTCAAAATACTTGTTATTATGGTAGCAACTTGACAAATCATGTTAACAATTTGGTTGAATTTGACTGAAGGCCTTCTGGTCTACCCTTAGCTTCTTTACATATTAAAAATAAATCAGGGATTCTTTAATGCTCTCAGAATGGTACCACAATCCATTGGATTTGGTTGATTTCCCTGCTTAGATTCAAATTTATGGGTAGCATTTTTTAGTGTTTATATCCTGCAGGGAAGACATGAAAATTTATTTATAAATTATAAGTCCTGGCTTGTACTGTTCATTTTTTTCAGAAATCAAAAGTATATCATCTCTGCCAACACGCGGTTTGTTTGTTTTTTAATGCCCATGCAGATCCCAGAGAATATTGGCATACATTTTTTTAAACTGTATAAATGTTTGAAGCTTGTAAATAGCATGTCTTGTGTTATCAAGCAGTGATGGAACACCCCTAACAAGGAGAGAATGTGAGTCACATTGCTCAGCAGAACTAACAAGACTTCTGAGTAGTGTGAGTAGTATGAGTAGTATTGTTCTGCTAGTTGTACTACTGGTGAAGAGCTCCTGAGAGGAAAACATCCATGAGTCATATTATTTTTTGTAGATTTAATGACAACCTTATAATTACATTGACGTTGCCTCCCGATTGAGAAGATGTTTGAAGAAAGCAAAATTTCCATTAACTGGTGCAACTCAGTGTGAAACCAAAATCAATGGAAAAAGCTAGAAGAACTAAAAACTCTCATGCATATATAAGAGAAAAATCTTCATGTATTTATGAATTTACCCAATAAGCTCTGTTCAGCACCTACTGTATACTATGCTTGCAGTTTTTCAGAGAAATAATTTGCTTCCAGCTATTAGTATGGGAGAATGGTCATACTACGCTGACAACTAATGAGATCATGGCAAGACTTTCCCACTGAAACCCAGGTACTTAGAGAATGTGCTTTTACTTCTTTGCTCCCCATAAAATCTCTGTACTTTCAGGTATCTGTGACATTGAATGCACCTGGAATACTTTAATGATCGAGTCCTGTTACTAGGGGAGAAAGCTAGATAGAATTTTGCTGAATTTTGTTCTGTGATGCTCTTCACTGAGTGGTGCTCAATTAATCTTCTTCTCTCCAGTAACTTTCATGTTGAGGCCAGTATTTATCATTAAAAAATTAATTGTAGCATTTATCTTTAATGAGTACCAAGAACACAGATGTTGATGATCACAGACCACTTGGTGAAAAGTGGTTAAATATCTCTTATACTTTCAGCCTAGTAAATTTTATCTTGCTGCAGACTGTATATATAAAACCTTTTTTTCTTTTCAGCACACTGAGGACTGTATACATCTATACCTACCTATTTTATTCTACTGTGGTTTCTAAACATTCTTGCTTTAGTTCTAGGATTGATTCAAGGATTTTAGGAGGTATAAACTCAAAAGTTTGGGTACGTAACCCCAAGTGTCCTATTTGTTTTCCTAGAATTTACTCAAGCCCTCTGCTCATTGCTGGGTATATGGTAGCATTTGAGGGGGTCTTCAGATCCTGATTAACAAAGTGTCACCAGTCTGAGCTGACCATCCTCTCCTTAGGACCTTCCCTTCACTGTGCTCTGTATTATCTACCATGGATTCTGGCATAGAGGAGTGTTTACATATATGCCCATTTCACACTGAACTATGAACACCACAAAGGCAGTCAGCACCCTGCATACTAGGAGTTCAGTAAATGATTGTAGTGTTTGCTAACAGTAGGTTTGCCTCTGGTATTAAATCAAGGTATCATCCTCCTCAGGATTTCTACTATGACACTTGATTTGGGCACAGAATCTCTTGAATGTGCCAACTCTACCAACAAAAACCCTTCTCACTCAGTCACGAATATGGTTTGTGACATTCAATGTTGTCAGTGTTTGCTAAAAGTGATGTTTATAAGAACTTGAACTCCGAGAATGGGAGAATGACACTTTTTCAAAATATGCAAACGTTATAATATAAACCATAAGACAAGGTTTCTGAACAATGCATGCATTTTTCTACTGTTGTTAAAAATCTGATATTTGCAATAATTTCTCAGCCTGTCTGTGAACATTACATTTCATTTTTATAAAACTAACAATCACTGACAATGAGAACAACTGCTACAAAGAAGTGCAATATTACTCCTACTGTGGCCATTTCTAGAATAAAACAGAGCTTTTGCATGCTCCCCACTAGAGCATTATAGAGAAAAGGAGAAAAACATTAGAATTCAGGAGAATCTAGGAGAAGGTAAAAGAGACAGCAAACAAAATCTAGGGAGCATTTGGCTGAAAGAAAATTACCACAATGAACATATGGTAATCAAACTGAAGTTTTGTACGTCTTGGCAGCTTTGTGCCAAATGCCACAGCAATTCTTTCTCACTGCTTAGGAAATGGGCTTAACCATAAGAGGAAATGAAAGATTCAATACTACGAGGAAGCAGAAATCATTCAGGTTTAGCTCACTGGACCGTTTTAGGGACAGTTAATTTCCTAGATCTATGCTAGGGCTGTTACTCTCCTTGTTTATACAAATTACTGCCCCTACTCAAACCCAAGCATGCTAACATTCACGATGTGGAATGGGATTGCAAATCAATTCCAGAAGTTAACGAGCAGGGCTGGAGATGGAGGGGCCAGGAGCCTGGATATAAAAATGCCTTTTAGGAAGGAAATACATTACTTTTGGTGATCATCCCTCAGCTATTTTTGTTAAATCCAATGCAAAATAAAATTGAATCTGTTGGCTGAATGATTAAATAATTTCATGGAGTTTTTTCCCCCCTTTCGAGTGTGGGAGTAAGAAAAATCAGGTATTTCCTTAAGTCAGGAGGACCAGTGAGATATCATGGTTGTCTTTGTGGTTAGATTCTTGGAGCATGGTCATTAAGGATAGTTATGGAATTTATTGATTTTCCTGATAGTCATTCCCACTAAAAAGTTTTTCGAATAGTGTTTTCAATTTGGCTGAAATCAATAAAAAGGTTTATAAAATTGACACAGAGAAAGACTTTGTTTTCAGGAGAGACATCAATACCTTTCCTTAGATTTCTGCCAGCTCTGAACCATCGCATTTTAAACAAATATTTTGTTTCACAGAAGATGCTGTATATATGTTTAGACTGAGCATGTCCTAGATACTTTTTGTGTGTTGAACAAAATGATGACTTGCTTAAAACACACCCCTTACAATGATCATGTGCTACTTTGATACTTGGTTAAAAATAATTTATGTCATTAATCCAAAAGGCAACAGTCATGGATCATTGTACATTTTCTACAACAGCTAGTATAAAACTGTTGGTCAGTGTGTTGGCAGAGATATTATTTAAAAGGCGAGCAATTGATAACAAAGACTTTCAAAGTGAGAGTGTACATGGATATAGCACCAATGCTCCTAAAGTAACTGGTAGTTTTTTTTCTATTTAATCTTCACAAAATACCTTTCTACAGGTAATTCAACTTTCCAGATTGACTTTGAAGAATCATAAAATAGAAGATAAAAGCAAAGTAGTAAAGTAGTCAAAGTTCTGTAGGCATCATGTATTCTTTAGAGCAGTAACCCTATACTTACATAAAAGACTGCATTTTAAGTGGTACGGGGTATGTGAAAATTCAGGATAGTTTGGAAGCAATGTAAGATAATGAATTTCTGAGCCTGGGTTCAAATCTCATTTTTGCTACTTACTAGCTACATACTATTGGCCAAGTTACTTAAATCCTCTATGCTATAGTTTTCTTATCTGCAAATGAAATAATAATGGTACTCACCTCATAGAGCTTCTCTAGGGCATACAATAGTGCCTGATCCACAGCACGTTATAAAAAATTAATCCATTAACATTTTGTAATCTTCTCAGTGAATTTAAAAGATAGTAGTGTCCCTCATTTCAGATGAAAATAATTGGAGCTCAGAGAGTTTAAGAGACTTGCCCAATGTCAACTCCAAATCCCATGCGCCATTCACTATTAGTCAGTCAGCTGTTTGTTTACCAAGTCTTGACCAGAGACTCTTCATCCTTCTATGAGGATAGAATGCAGTGTCAGGGAATATCAAGTCTTAGGCCGGAATGTCCTGGGAAAGACAGCCAGGTGTAGGGGGGAGGTTCCTGGAAAACTACCAGGCCTAAGGAACTTCCAAGTCACAGAGGGATGAAAGGGAGGGGACATGTTGGCCAGTTTGGGTTAGTGGCTCTAACTCGCTACTTGCCAGTGGCCAACTTGTATCTTCTTGAAGGCTTTACAGACCAGATCTTCTTACAGCATTAGGTTCCAGCTAAAAAAAAATGGATCAGCAACCGTTGAGGATACACCTCTGCACCTGTATAGATATGTGTCCCGGATTCTTCTGAATTCTAAGCTTTGACTGTCCAGGACTGGAGTCCCTCCCTCGCCCCCCTTGACTAACACAAAGCAAATGAGTTGGTATCAGAAGCCAGGTATTCTAGTTTTGGTTCTATGTCTTTTCAGCTGTATGATCTTTCTAAATCTCGAATCCACATTTTTAGATAGGGATATCAATATCATACCTGCATTTTTATTTTCATAGGAATGTAGGATTACCAAATAAAAAAATAACTCAGCAAATATTCCTATAACTTTCAGAGCAATATAGTATTGATCTTCTGCCTATAGTTACGATATTGGCAAATCATCATACTTCTGACTTTAGGTTTCCCCCTTACCCAGCAACACAGTGAAAGTGAAGCCATTTGGCTGATCTGAGTGAAAGCCAGGACTTCTTAATGCCCTGTAGGAAACACTTAGTGCTTAGAATCAGCCAAACCAGTTTGGCTTTGAGAGGGCGTGTAGGACACTATCTACAATTCCTTTGTTTATTTAATTAAGCTGGGAGACATTGCCAACCATTTTCATTTCCCTCTCTGTCTTTTATTTCTCTTGCTTTTTTGGGTTGGCATATTCAGCTAGAGGATAAGTATAAGTTCTCTGAGAGCAAGTTTGTGTTCTGAAAAGTAGCCTAGATAAAACAAATATTTTTGTTAAACTATTATGTTTGATAACTATCTTCAAAAAACCCCATTTATGAAATATGAAGGGAAGGACTTTATGATATCAATGAGGTTAGCTTAATTAACTTTTTAAATTGTAAAACGAAATTAGCTTTTCCTTATAATTTTTATTGACTCGAATCACATCTATGTAAATTTACTGTTATTATGGTTAAGTTTTATATACTTAAATATCTTTAAAATAAATTAAAGTTTGGCTAGGTCAAAAGTTATGTTTGAACACATCTGAGTGAAATCATTTCTTTTCAACCTTTTCAAGAATTCCGGAGGAAAAGAGTGTGTCTGAATGGGAGGGGTCTTTTGTGTTCTAACTCAGAAGTCAGCTTCTCTTAGTAACCTAATACTAGCTGTCACTGGATTGCTGTTGCTACTGAATGTCTGCCAGAAAGACAGATGCAAACTGAGTGCTACATTTTTTCAGGTACAAGTCATTTTATGAGCACGGTTTAGATTTTTTCAGTGAGAATGATCAGAAACTTGCAAAGAAAAAGGCATTAGTGTGATACAATAACAACCTAACCCAGGGTGGGTGTGCAGTAAACGTTTGCCGAGTGAATGAACCTCAAGTTAGCACATCATTTCTAAATTGTGTGCACATTTCAGTAAAGGGAAGGTTTATATAAATATGTCTTGGATGAAAGTATAAACTTGTACAGCCATTAGCTGTAATCACCCCTGGGATAAATCCATCCCTGGAGTGGGACAGGCAGAGAGAGTATGAAGTTTGAAAGATTGGAAAGGGCATAAGAGAAGCGCACTAGGGGGATGATAAGATGCAGACAGCTTGTTTTGATGGAAGCTTGTGGCGAATTTCACTAGGGCACCCCTGTCACTACATGGTGGACACTAGCTAAAACTGGGACTCTGTCGTCC
Source organism: Eidolon dupreanum (assembly GCA_028627145.1). NCBI lineage: Eukaryota > Metazoa > Chordata > Mammalia > Chiroptera > Pteropodidae > Eidolon > Eidolon dupreanum. The sequence goes on along the minus strand of CM053503.1, from coordinate 153,582,359 downwards.
CTGGCAGCTCTGATACCAGCCATCTGCATTTCACATTAACTGCGTATTTCTGAACGATGTCTTTCTGGGTCAATCGGAGCCAGGCAGCAGCAGGAGAAGTTTTTAGTCACTTCAACTTTGCTCCCACCTCTGTGTTAGGACCATTGAAGTCTTGTCAGCAGCAATGATTGCTCACTGATGCGGCAAGCATGGAAGACGAAAAGGCAATTGGCAATGCTGGTCCCCAGACAAGCGTAACAGCTGCTGGTATGGAGCACCAGAGAGGGACTACAATCCTGGTTGGTTTGGAGGTGTTTATGTAATTTTCTAAGCTGCCTAAAAGCTTGGTGGATTGTATACAAATGATCAGATGCAAATTGTTCCCAGTGGTCACAGCTTGTTTTTCCCAAATTTTACCACACTGTACACAAGAACAAGCTGAAAGGACTCTGTTAATAATCCACAGGCGCAGGCCACCTAAAAGGAGGGAAAAGCCATTAACACCAGGCAGACTGTCGTAGTTGGTATTCCATTTACCCAGGGAGCCAACCCTGACCCATAATGAGTGATCTCTTCCACCTGAGCAAAATAAAATAACAATGCAACTCTTGAGCAGCTGAATTTTCCTTCTGGTGGCTGTTTATTATTATTCTGAATTAGATTTAACATTTTTACTTCAGGAGTTAAAAAAAAACAAAATGGTGCTTACTCTTCTCCAGGACTCTAATTCTATTCTAAAATTCACCTAGGATATACCAGATTCAATGACAAATTAAAATCTCCACATTGTAAGTGTCGGTGCATTTACTGTTTATTGCAAAAAAAAAAAAATTATTAATTAAAAGTACTATTATTGTGTATTTGCTCAGGCACAGAGCTGAGCATCGTACATGATAATTGTCCCAATTTTAGAGATGGGGAAACCAAGGTTTGGTGGGGTTGAGTGACTTGCCCAAGGCCCTAGCTAATGTGTGATAGAGCAAGGATACAAAAGGAAGATTGCCTTACCCCAAAACTCAAATTCTTCACCACAGTGCATACTGCCATTTTTACTCAAGCAATATCCAGAAAATTCTTCCCAAGCTCATCTTTCATTATAAATTGCAAGTTTATTCAAACATTTCTTTGACAAATGTTGTTTGAATTCCTATTCTATGCCACGGAGCATGCTAAATCAATGAATCAAGACTACATGGAGCAATCAGGCAGCTATAATGGGGATGGGAGAAGGAGCTCTCAGATTAGCAGAAGGACATATGCTTGGGTGGTTCAGTCTGATATGGAAATAGCTAAATGTCATTCAGAGAAATGAATAAGGAGAAGTTGAAGAAGGGATCATTTTGTTTTTTGTTTTCCTATTTGGGTGATACCAACACTGGAAACAAAATGAGGAAATTGAAAGGAATGAAGAATAAAACTATATAAAGAGCTAAATGACCTTGATATTTAGGTGATGGCAGAATAGAGGACATGCTACCCTCCCACCCAGCCCAGGTACCATCTTATACAGTATCCCACTACTTTAAGCCAAGTTTTTATGGAGTTTGTATAAACAAAACACCCTGAATTTTACAAGCTAAAGTACTAATCTTTTGCAATTTTAACCTTTCTAAGTATTATCATCTAACTAGAGTGTTTCAAGGAGAAAAAAAAAATACCACCTATGATGGGAGATGAAAAGCTAAATTTAGAGACATTAAGGGGTAAAAGAAAGTGAAGTACATGGTGCAGGGAGGGCTGTTTTTAAGGTGTTATCTAAAGGAAGGCTTTAGTCTCGCTCTAAGTCACTGTTTGGTGAACAAGAGAACATTCTGACACTGTTGAGTGCATGTGTTATATCATTACAAAATCCATCCCAAGGCTCTCTTGCCTTGCTTTTCAATGTATTGTTTACAGATGTGAGGCGTTTTAAAAGAAAAGCTGTCTGCTATTTACCTCACATTTCTCAGGAAGCAAATTAATTTCCCTGGGATTCCTCTAATTCAGAGGAGATCTGCATTCTTTTCATGCAAATCTTAGTGGGAATTTAATGTTCATTTGCATTGAAAAACAATCTATGGAAATAAATGTCTCTCATCCAGATACAGATATTGATTATATATGCATTAAAGACCAAGTTTGCAATATAAGTCTACCATATACAAGGAGAAACCATGGTGTTTTGTCTTTAGACAGCATGGCGTCATGGTTCACAGTGGGGACCCTGGAGCCATATTGCTTAGGTCTGGATCTTGGTCCAGAATTTGCTACCCACAGGACTTTGCCCAAGTTACCTCACTTCTTAGAGCTTCAGTGGCCTCAGTTGTAAAACGGAGCATTTGCTCATATGTTATTCTGAAGATCCGAGAGATAATGCACATAAAAATTCTAGTAAATGCCAGTGAAAGTTAAACGTTTTTTTTGGTATAATCTATTATGTTTTTTCACACATATTTTTTCAACCAAGTTTTCAATGCTAAGGGCTTATGTGGTATTCTTAGCAAATCTAGATATTATTCAATAACCAAACATTCAATAAACATTAGATAATTCAGTATTTTACATGATTTTCTCATCAAACAGATATCAACGCTTCTAGGTATACTCAGTTTCAAGTAGGCTTCCTTGAAAAGGATATATCAAAAATGGTAGTTTCTAAATTTTATACTTCATTCCTTTAGCTAAATTAGCACATATTTTTAAGTTTTCTGTGAATTTTACCGACTCAAAATACACATAAACAAGCCTCATGCAGCATTAAAAAATATACCCAAGATCAAAGTTAATCTTTTTACTTTTAAGAACCGTTTTAGAGGTGACATTTAAACTATTTTAATTAAATTGTATAATATATTATATTTTCATATGTCAGTGATGCTTAAAAGTTGTAATTTATTTTAAAGGAAGATAAAACAGTCCGTTTCAAGAAAGATAGTATCTTTGTTAAAATATTAGCTATAAAAAGTTTAAACAGTCTAATTACAAGTTGCTTATTAAAAAGCAGCAGTACATCAAAAGGATACAGAATACAAAGCAAAACCCTCAGTTTAGATTAGTGACTAAGCAAGGTCAGGATAACTTCCTTATTCACTAACAAAATTTGTGAGTAAATATGGAAATTATAAGTTCTCAGTTTAATGATTCAGAATACTAAGTAGCTGGACAGTAATGGAACTAAAATCGTCTTATTCTCATTGATCTTTTTTCCTAATTAGTACAAGGCACACACAAATATTTCAGCTAGGAGTGACGGCTTTACTAACAGTGAACTAATCACAACACTTATTTTTTTATTTGCATTTTGATTGTGGCAAATTTTGGAAACAGGAACGAAATTTTGTTAAGGGCTACCAAAATAATCTTATAAACTTTTCTACGAATAAATTGAACACATAAAGTGAATAGATAGTTTCTCCCGATGCCAAGTGGGTTATGCTTTGTTGTTTCTCTGAGTTGATTTACATCTCTTTTTACAATATTATCAAGTATTTGTTATCATTTTTAGTCAAGCACAGTAGTCCCCAAACAAATCAGATGTAGTGTAGCATCCAAGGAGAGCACTATCACACTCCCCTTAAGAAATTCAATTATACCGTTGCTTAATTGTATGAGGAAATACTGCAGCAAGCATTGCTAGATATGAAACCAGCTATCCATTCATGCAAGGAAGATCTATAGATACAATTTAAAAGTGCTCAGTTTAGAAATTATGAGGGTTTTCCCCAAATGAAAATTTTAATGTGAGTTGTGCAAATAGGCTAGACAGCTAATTCTTCTCTCAGATAACTGAAGATTTTGACAGATGTGACCCTGTTCTTACCCGCTTAAGATTTAATCCAGCTTTTCAATTTAAAGTTGACAAAACAGAATAGCACAATTAAGATAGCAGGAACCAAAATATTTTATAAATGTACTTGAAAGAAGGTAGAGAAAACATTCTATTAGGACACATTTCTTTAAGTAATAGTGTACCATTACACTAAATTATATATACTAATTAGTATATATACCAAATTATACTAAAATTATACTGACAATAAACTCTAATAATCCTCTTGCATTTTTTATTTAGAGTATGTTCTCACCCATGACACTTGAAGCCATAAAGTTACTTGCTTGACACATTTTTGTGGAATTGAGTGAATCAGAGACATTTGTAATATGATAGTATTCATTTAACTTGCATAACATAGGCTGAGCATCTTACTATCTCTCAAGTCATGCAAGAAGCCAACTGTACTCACCTACAGAGTGTAAGGGGCTGCCTATGAGTATGTCTAATCAAAGTGATAATTTTCTAGAATGATAACAGCTCCCAAGTATGCAAGCAAATTAATAGTTCATGAAGAGCCATTCAGGGATTGTCAATGAACAGTGCTCAGTCTCTTTGTCTCTTACTTTTCCTGCTACAGCCATGCAGACATTGGGATATACTCTTGACACATTGTTTGTTGGGTGTTCTCACAATCTTGTTTCAAGCTGAACCATCTCATCTGCTAGAGCACTCAGAGGAAAAATGGCTATAAGAGTACACATGCCCCAAAGAGGAGACTGGAAAAGGAGAAAAATGTTTGGGGTGGGGGTTTGAAAGGATGAGCGTGCACGATGACAAATATATTTACTCAATGTCCAGTTCAAAATCTTACCCATAGCAAGTCCACCAAAAACAGTCTACTACCAACCCATTTGAAATCTGCTTGTGTCTGGTTGCTTTGTTTGGTTTTATGCATTGAATTAATAGGTTCAAAAAGAAATTCATGCATACTCTATTGGGAAAAAGTAGAAACAAATAAAAAGGGCATGGATCTATTTGTTTATTTCTTTAATTTTTATTGAGTTTTGACTATAATAATAAGTGCAATGCTGTATACAATGAATTCAAAGACTTTAAGACTCAGGTCCTGCCTTCCAAGACTAATAGAATATGACAAAGGGGAAGGGGAGAAAACTAGCTAAGATAGTGCAAGTTTTAACTAAGAGAGCCACTCAACCCAGATTATGAGAGAGAGTGATGGATGAGGACTTGTAAGTCTTTTTGGAAGAATGATTCCTGGGTTACTTAAAAGGATAAATAGAAGTTAACCTGATGAAGTGTGTGTGTGTGTGTGGGAGGAGAATATAATTTTGTGGGATGGGGAGAGAGAAGCATTATCATGCAGAGAGGACAAGAAGGAGAAAAAAGATGTGTGTCTTTGAGAACATCCAGTATTACAAATTTATTTGGGGATAATAGTGGTTACTGTTGAGAAGAATGCCAGGACAGGAGCTTTCAGAGTAAGCAGAGGCCAGATCTTCAAGCTTTTGGTAAGTCATAATATTTTTAGCCTGGGGTAAAGAGATCAGATATATATTTTTAGAAAACTCTCTAGAGGCAGTGAGGGTAAAATGTCTTTGTAGAATCATAACAATGCTAATAATTTTTGTTCTAGAAGGAAAGGTAAAGCTATATCTATCTATCTATCTATCATCTATCTATCTATCTATCTATCTATCTATCTATCTATCATCATCTATCATCTATCTATCATCTATCATCTATCTATCATCTATCATCTATCTACTTATCTATATTTTCCCACAAAAGAGATGAAAGGTAAATCCTAATTTTAATTTTTACCCACAAATGTTAAGTTTTTAGCTTCAACTAGATGTCACTAACACATCACATTTTCTATAGTGGACTAAGTAGGTACTAGCTAGGGTAGACAGACTGTCTTTTTGTTGGCTGAAAAGTACACAAACACTAGAAAGTAGCAAAGGCAATGAAGTTGATTCCTCATGGTGATCACGGGGAATATAGAAGGGATTGCTGGGAAAAGAACTGAGTTCAAATTTGTCTAAGCCTTTTTCCTCATCCTAGAAGCTGACCTTGAATTGAAACCGCACTACAATTTACATACACATTCATCAAGTACTGCTATATGCCAGGAAGGACTTATGGCAGATACACAATAAATGTGTGGTTCATATTTATTGTGAAAAAGAAAAGAAAAAGAATTCTTTCATTCAGGAATCCAACAAATATTTACTGAGCATTTGCTATGTGTCATGCAATAACAGCCACTGGGACTCCAAGGTGAACAAAAATAGGTCCTCATGGGACTCACAGTGTAGTGTGATAATATATAGATGATAGTAAAGTTAGAAGAAACACATCTCTTTCTATGCACTAATAAAGGATACTGGAGAATATTTAAATAAGTGTGCCTGGGAGGACAGCCCAGTGCAAAGCTTAGCCTTGGATAGAAAGCCCAAGAGACTGAGAAAATGTATACCATTTTCTTTTTTAAAAAAAAGAATATGTTACTCATTTTGTAAAGTCAAAGTCCTATGTCTTCTCTTCTGTCTCAGATGTCCCCAGGTACAGAATAGTGTGTGTGTGTGTGTGTGTGTGTGTGTGTGTGTGTGTGTGTGTTCGTACTTGTGTTTGAATTTCTATCATGATTTTGTTAGCTTCTATTGTAAAACTCCATTTATCTAAATTGAGCTCAATACTGTGTGACTCAAAGCTGTATCCAGCCTGAGTTAGGCTGTTAGCTCAATTCCTGATGTTTGAAATTGGGATAACTTACTCAGTTTTAAGCATCACCCTTCTGTTTATATTTCTAAAGCAAAAGCTCGTAGTTTATAAGTAATCATAGTGCCACTTAGATTATAGTCTTTAAAGTGTTTGCTAAGTCTGTTTGCATGTAATAATCCTGGCATTTCCCATCAGGAAGCCAAGCTCAGCTCCCATTTCAATTGACCAATGTGGATATATGGGATTCATCATGTAGTGTAAAAATCTTGGACCAGAGGAGTAGAGAGGGACAATGGGAAATGTCACATGTGAAAAAAGGTATCTTCGGTATATTTTCTGCAATTTTAAGTCAATTGACTATGTAAATCTCAATAAAGAATTTGGCTGGTGATAAGCAAAAGATAATTTGAAAAAACATTGTGGGAGGTATATATATATATATATATATATATATAAACAACCCTAAATCAAGGAGATATATATATATATATATATATAACAACCCCAAATCAAGGATGTCACTTTGTCTTTGGTTTAAAGCAAACTTCATTATTTAGCTCAAAGAGTATGTTTCCAGCTTGAAGGAAACAAAGCTCCTGAAATAATTTTTGAAATACTGCCTATATGGATTCAATGGAACATTCCTTTTCTTTACAATCCTATTCTGTCTTTCATTTTTATGCAGAATGTTCATTAGTTGTGAAAGAAATGAAACAGGTTAAGTAGTCCGGGAATTTAATTTCTTGCCAAAGGCCAACTTCAAAACAACTAGGGATTATGTGAAATTTCTTTCTGCTTCACTACCATGATACTAGTTACAAGATACAGATTGAAAGAGAGACACGTTTGCATTAGTCCTATCTTATGTTTATTAATTGGCCTTGACTGAGAATTACAGAGTTTAAGAGCTGGAGTTGATACCAGAGATAATCTCATGCCACCTTGTTTACAATGAGAAAAGTTAGATCCTGAGAGTGGAACAACTGGAACTTATTTCTCTTAGATGAACATTTCTAATTTATTTGAATCAGTTTTTCTTTAGGAGGGTATCTCTGGGATAACCTTGGATCTTGCAGGATTTCTTTATTGCACAAGTCCAGGGGACACCATCCACATGGTGAATTGAGCAAATAGTGCCCCTAAGAGCAGTGCAGCTACTGTACCCCCACCTTTGCTTTCTCATTGGTGGTAAAGTATTTCTTTCTCTTCAAGTGGAAGGTGCTTGAATACAGTCCCTAAGGCTCCATCCATATTATAACTTTAGTTTTTAAATGGTTTCGTCAAAGAATGCAGAGCTACTAGACAGTGACCTGGAAACACAACGAATACAATCATTTCTTTTGAGCTCTAATTTTTAATTGCAGCATGTGCAATTAAAATGCATAGCGCCCAGGAGAGTGAGGACCTGAGCAATATGCATTGCAGCACGATTGGCATGAGGATGCAACACAGCTTTCAATACAGCGAGCGGTGTGTTGGCTCTATTGTACCATCTTGGCTGCAGTGTTATTGGTACCTCAGACACTTACCACACATCTCAGAGATACACGGTGTGAATCGGAGGGTCCAATTTGGCCCTATGTATGTCCCCTCTGTGAAACTTTTCTGGGGCCTGGCCCTTGATTCCAGCCACCAATATCTGCAACTGAAGGGAACCAAAGCAGCGCTAGGGTTCTGAAGCTATGACCAAGAAAGAAAAAGAGAGAATTGAAAGCGTTCCATCCATTTTATTGGCAATGAGTCAAGGAAAACAGTTTAGAAATATCTGTCAGAGAAGGGGCTTAGGAAGTCATGGTTACTTGGAAGGTTTATGGCCAAACTGTGCTTGCCGTTATCCACAGATAAACCCAACAATTTAATTTATAGAAGCCACATACAAATCATTCAGGGCAAAGTTATAGGCATTCCCTAAAACTTCTTGTTCTTCACTTGGCTGGCTAAAACCAGAAAAATGTCTGTGACTATTTCTAGGCAAATGCCTTAAATCAGAGAATTTCTTGCAATTTTACTCTTGGGCTGAATTAGCATTTATGTGAATAGAATTAACAAGTGTGTATTTGAGGGACGGATCCTGTCTGTTATTTGTTTTTTCAATTATACTTATTAAATTCTTTTCCCTCTTCCCCTTCCCCACCTTTACACCTATAAGGGAGTGTATAATTTTAAATTGTTTTAAGGATGAATGTTGATGCAAAGAGAATCCAAAGTAGAAGTTCCACAGAGCAAATCAGTAGCAGAGCCTGAGGGTAGAGACCCAGGAACACCAGCTCTAAATTGCGCTGTTTAATACTAGCAGCCTCATGTAGACAGCAGACCCACTACAGCTGCAGGCTTATTCAGTTACTCTGATTTTATCTTTAAATATTGTTAGAGCATCTTCTAAAGCTAAAGTGCTTTATTACATGTTTAATATATATGTGTGTGTATCTGTGTGTATATAATTACTGTTCAAAAAATCCCATGAGGTAGATTTGTACATCACTGTGTTTCTGGGTTACAAAAGAAACTGGAGCATGGCAAGGATAAATGGTTTGTCAGGTAATTGTGGGCAGAGCTGTGAATCAGATACATTGATGTCGGCAGAATTTGATTCTGCTCACCTGTAGAGAGTGTAGGCTTTCTCAGGAGTCTTTCTATAAAAGCAGTCATGTCTTTGGAAGTTGGTGTATGTGTGAGAAAGTATTTGGGTTGATGCGGGGGGTCATGAAGAAGAAGATGCAGAAGTCAGCTTACCAGGGGCATGCCCCCTAGTACAAGGTCACTGGCTATGGCATCTGTAACCCCAACCCAGTCTCATGTGTTAATGGGGTTCCCTCTGGCTTTTCCTATAGAGTCTCAGGTGAGAGAAAGTTTTAAATTTGTGCACCGCCACGTGAAATGAGCTCTGCCCCTTGCTCTCTACCCCATCACCATTCCCAGTTAGTTGAAACCACCAAATAAAATTGCCAATGTCAGTTTTTTATGTTCATAAATAGGTAACTTAAAAACAAAATATACAACAATATACACACAAAAACTTGATAGTTTTATAAAACCCTGCAAAATTACCATGAAGGTAAAAATGAAGAGATATTAGTCTTTCCCCTTATCTCCTAATTTTGGTACCAATAGAGTGGAAATGAATTTAAAAGACAGTTCAATACAATAATAAAAACTATATTAAACTGTTGAAAGGTGGGAGTTTAGTCTTTCATGTCAGTGAAAAGTCTTCTCAAGAAGCTTATGTGCTATCTGTTTCTTGGGGTAGCTCCAGCGAAGTGCATTATTATTATTTTTCATGCTACATTTATCAAAAAAAGAACATTCCTACCTCAGTAATATCCATGTGAGCAAAGCAACAAATCAGGTCTTATTGCCAGCTTTTCTATCTAAAATCCAAAGTAATGATGATGATACTCCTAATATTATTACTACCTTACTGTTACTTCTAGCTCTTTGTTGCTTCCTTACGAGGTACCAGGTTCTATGTAGGCATTTCATTGTGATCTGAAGTGAATTCTATCAACTCATAGAGAAATTTGTTGTTAGTCCCCAGTCTGTGTTTCCTACTTCCAAAGCTACCTTTGCATTTTGTGATCTTGAGGTCTAACACCCTGCACTCTGGAAATTCCCAAGAAAGTAGACTTCTTTTTCTTCCCCTAGGCTTTTTGAGTCTATAGAGAAATAGTGATTATTATGAGCTAGCTTCTTTTGGATGAAAGTTGAGACTATGAATTGCAGAAATATAAAATTGTGTGCCAGTAGAAATACTCTAGTAGTGCAATTGGACGTATTATCATAGTTTTTATTTCTATCCATTTTTAAAAATCTGATAGCTAAGATAACTCTGATAGCCTGGACCCCTGGCATTCAAACTTGTTCTGTTTCAATAAGAAAGTAAGATGTTAGTAGCTTCCGCTGATGGCCATGTTTTGGGGCGGGCTCTCCCTGGACAGTCAGTTACATAAGAAATTGCTTTAGTTATAGTGTCCTGTGGCCACTTGGAGTTGTGACTCTGCCTTAATGTGAAGCCAACTACTTCTGCAAAGAGCTCACTTAAGAAAAGGCTTTTCTTGATGTCTACCCACTGAAAAGTTTACCCTTCTTGAAAAACAGAACACTTTACTTTCAAGAAAGTTGATTTCCTGAAGAATAGACCTAATATTCCAATACAGAGAAAATGCAAAATTGCTTCTTTTATTTTCACATTTTTCCACTGTGCCAAAACGAATTACCTGTTCTTCTATACATTTGGAAGAAGAAATGGCATGCAGAGATAAAAATAACTCGACCTAAAAGGCATTTGTTACTTCCAAGTAATAATTATTTGGCAGTGTTTCTTCACATTCTCAGCAGAAAAATTTGTCTAGACTAACGCAGTCCACATGCAATCAGAATGTGTTTACACGTGGAAAGTCTTACGGATGTGCTGGTTAGGTGGGAATTGCTAGCTGCTCTGCTTGTTCTCCTCCATTGCTTGCATTTTTCATGCTTTCTGTGATCCTAACACAGTTCAATATTTGTGGAGGTACCAGGTGGAAGGTCCCTGAGGAGTAACCATTTTCCTTGTTAATCTTATTGGAAGAATAGTAAGATCAATGCCAAAATGCAGTAAAGTTCACTTAAGAATAAAAATGAAAATATTATAGATTTGGGAAATATTAAAATTACCAAGTGAGTAGCAATATTAAATCACTTCTATTGTAGATGTTATTATAGTTTTCATTTCCACTTACTCATCCTAACCATAATTACCAGTGCCACTAACTAAAACACACACAAAGTTAATACGGCAGTTTAAGCAATGGTTTAGAGATCCCGAGGTCTCCTTTTTATATGACTGCCATGTTGATATTGTTTTAGTGATGAATTTTACTCAGAGTGTGCATAAATTTTATGTAGATCCACCTCATTAATTTGCTATGTGATGGAAACAGATATAATCAGGTACTAGTGATATCAATTTATTTTCAGAACTTGCACATGTTATGGTTAATTTGCTAAACTTGATTGTGATCACTAATCTCTTTCTTTATCTTCTTACTACCTGAAAGATCCATCTCCTGATTCCCCAAGTGCCTCATCTCTTTACTCCCACAGGTAGTTGTGAGTCTATGAGTCAGGCATGGGTGGACAGGTCTGCCTATCTTTCCAGGTTCATCAGGGCCAAGAATGTATTTATAATAAAGGCCCATCTGTTACGGCACTGGGGCAGAGACAAATGTTACTTACCTCTTGTGTATTGTAAACAAGTGACTAAATGGGGATCAACAGTTCATATTAGAAAATGAGGAGAGTCTACCATCGATCACAGCTGGACTTGACCCCCTCTGCTCTGGCATACACGGAATAATTGCTGGTTGTCATTGTTACCCACTCACCAAAGTGTTATGGAAATGGTGCCGTCATGATGTCTACATTTTAACTAAGGAAAGGTAAGCTGTGAAGGAGAGAAGGTTTGGCTTGAGCCCCACTTGGCACAAATTCATTTTAAAAGTACTTTGAAAAGAAAATGGAGACCTAAGTACAGAGTATTTTGTTCTCTGCATGCTAAGTTATTCTCTGCACTACTATAATTTTTATGACTTTGACATGGTTATTAATATTTTGGATTCCACTACTGTGAGACCTGAAGACCCACTATTTGGAGGAAGCTTGCGTTTTTAAACTTAGGATGCTTTAGAATCTACTGAATTGTATGACTTTATGAACTGCCAATTTCTCACTTGCTAGAATATGAAAAATAAAGCTACTAAATATTCAAGCTTAAACGTGAATCCTTTAACAGATGCGCATACACAATTTAATAATTTCATCGATTGGTGATATAAATTAAAAAAATAAAACAGTGACTGACTTCCTCAAACATTATGACGATACTTCTGTGTAGAATCTACGCAGTCATGAAAATGACTCAGCACTTTCCCTATGAACGCAATTTATAGAAAAACTTTTAGTGGTAAAACTGCAATGAAACAAAACCTAGAACAGCAGTGTTTTTGCTACAAGTGGTTTTTGCCTCTCAAGCTTTTCTGAATTATCTCCATGGTTTCCACTGCCTAAAGACATAAAACAAATATGCATTCTTGTGTACTCGTAAGGAGAAATGGCTTATAAAAAACTACATTAAATGAGAAAATGGATTTTGATCATTTTGTTTCTATTGACTTTTTCAAGTTAAAATTTCAGAAAACCCCACAAAACCAGGAGCTATTAATAGAAAAGGCAAATAGTAACAGTGAAGTACTGAAGCTGTCACACTAGCTAAACGTGCCCGGAGTAAGAGCACCTGAGTTCATATTCCCAGCTCCTTGATTTGTGATTTTGGACAAGTTAGTAAACTTTTATGCAATTTAGCTTCCACATTTTTAACATGGAGAAGATGATAGACTGCCACGTGATGTAACACATTCACTTCCTTTCTTGGAATTCTAAAGGCTGCCTTTGGGTAATGGTCACATGACATGCGACAAGAGACTTGGAGCAGGAGTCTGGCTTCTGATTCAATCACATTTTTCTCATTAATGTACCTAGATTGTATTCTTAGGCAAGGTACTGACTATTAACTAATTTCTTCACCTGAATGATGTTGATAATATATTTTGTTTATATTTACCTGATATATTAGGTCAAGCCCTAAGAAATTGCTATTTTTTTCCAGCTTTATTGAGGTACAATTGATCTATAACATCGTGTATGTTTAAGGTGCACAATGTGTTGACTTGGTACACTTATATATTGTAAAATGATTAACACTGTAGTGTTAGCTAATATTTCCATCTAATCACATAATTACTATTTCCTTTTTGTGCTGAGAACATTTAAGATCTATCTTCTCAGCAACTTTCAAGACTGTATTACAGCATTGTTGGCAATATCATCATGCTATACATTAGATACTGAAAACTTATTCATCTCATAACAAAAAGTTTATATCCTTTGACCAATATCTCCCCATCTCCACCCTTTTATCCCCAGCCCCTGGTAATCACCATCTGGTGTTTGCTCTCTAAGTTTGGCTTTTTTAGATTCCACATGTAAATGATATCATACAGTATTTGTACTTCCCTATCTGACATATTTCACTTAGCATAATGCCCTGAAGTTTAGTCTATGTTGTTATAAATGGCAGAATTTCCTTCTTACTCATGGCTAAATAATATTCCATTATATATAATATATATTATTATTCTATTATATGTAATATATTCCATTATATATTATATGTATTTTATATAACATAATATATAATGTATGTTAGATTATATATTATACATATTACATATTATACATATTATTCCATTATATAATAATATTCATATATATACATATATATATAACATCTTTATCCATTTATCTGTTGATAGACACTTAGATGGTTTCTGTATCTTGGAGACTTTTAATAATCCTGCAATGAACATAAGAATGCAGATATCTCTTAGAGATCTATTTTTCATATCTCTTAGAGATCCTTTAGATATATACCCAGAAGTGAAATTTTTGGATCATATGGTAGTTTAATTTTTAGTGTTTTGAGGAACTTCCACACTGTTTTCCATAGTGACTGTATCAATTTACATTCCCAGCAAAAGTGCACAAGGGTTCCCTTTTTTCCACATCTTTGCCAACACTTCTCTCTTGCCTTTTTGATGACAGCCATTCTAACAGGTATGAGGCGATGTCTCATTGTGATTTTGATTTAGACATATGTTCAGATAACCACATATTGGCAATTTCATGTAGTTTGAGCTAAGTAGGATTAAGGGAGAGACACTCTATCATAGTGATCCTAAGATTAGTTGCAATAAAACAATTAAGAAGACTTGAAACGATTAGAGGATGGTGGCGGGCGGGGGGGAGGTTTAGAGCGGCAGTCCCAAAACTTTTTGGCATCAGGGACTGGTGCTCCATGAGAATCTAATGCCTGATGATCTGTGGTGGAGCTGAGGTGGTGATGCTTGCGCTGAGGAGCAGCTGCAAATACAGATGAAGCTTCGCTGCTTACTAGCCTGCTACTCACCTCCTGCTGTGTGGCCTGGTTCCAAACAGGTCACAGACTGATCCTGGGGGGTTGGGACTCCTGGTTTAGAGGGTGAAAGTGTTCTCCAGGTTCTTTCCTTTTGTTTTCTACCTCCTCTCTGTGCATTAAACTTTTAGGGTGTTTTATATGCTTTGTTGTTATTGTTTCTGTTTTTCAACATCACCAACACAAGTTTTGACAGACTGCTTTATTCTGTAGTGATCTAGTTACCTATGGCAGAGAATTTATTTCTGGGCTCCTGCTGCTAAGAGGGCTATAGAGAAAGTGGTGCAAATTAAGAAGATTGCTCTCTGGTGAAAACTTGAAACAACTGCATAGAACAGTTGAAAGAGCTATAGATATCATTCCAGAGAAGAGTGAAGTTAAAGGAGTATTGCAATTGTCATCAGAAACCTGAAAGACTGTTGTGTATAAGAGAGATTAATTGTATTCCACTGGGATTTAAGATGTTGAAATAGGACCAATGGAAAGATATTACTGTGAGACCTATCTAACCTCATCTTTTAAAGATTTCTGAAAGTCAGAAGTCCCCAAAGAAGAAAGGGCTACCTCAAGAGGCTGTAAATTCCTTATTAATGGAGAATAACCATTTGGTAGGAATATCAGGGAGGGTTTCAAATATTGCATGACTGACTCGTTCTAAGGCCTTTGTGTTTTCTTCCAATGATGGAATTGTATGATTTCATGAATTCTTGATCATTCCAGAGTTGTTACAGGATCAACGAATAGAGTAAACGGGCACCTTCTTTGAAAACTGTAAAACATTTTGCTAATGAACCATGAGCTTCAGTTTCTCTATATGTTACTCTTATTCTGATATCTAAGGAATTGCTTTAAAATTAATGTTAAGTTATGTACCTTGCAATTTATTATAAATGATAAAGATGAGCCAGTGTTTATCATAGTGGCTGGGACTTGTATGTCAATAATAATAAGTAAATAAGGGTGACTTCTCCTTAAAGTAGAACAGATTTGGAAGACTTCATTTCTGCCATGGTGATAGCTAGAACAATTTTGGTGCTGACAATTTATTAATTAATGTCAAATATATATTGGTACTTTAAGAAAAGTAAAACTGGTGGTATGATAGACTTAAGCAGAGACAAAATAGGTAGGTGGCCTTAGACGAAGTGATCAAGGAATGCTATTAAAAGAGATGTCATTTACCACCTCTTACCAGATTGGATGGTAAGATAGAGTCAGGCCAGGTATGATTTGAGAGAGAAACATCTCAGGCAGAGGCAATAGCAAGTGTAAAGTCTCTGTGGCAAGAAGGAGCTTGGTTCAAGGAACAGAAAAAAAGGCTAAGGGGGAGAAGAGTGATGTGAAATGAGGGGTGAGAGGTAGCAGGAGGCCACATCATGTGGGGTCTAGTCAACTGAGTTAAAGACTTTATTCTACACACAATTAGAAGTCACTGGAGAGCAATAAGCAGGGGCAGCAACCTGGCTATTGTGTGGTAAGTGGGTTTTAATGAGAAAAGAAAACAAAGGGACAAGGAAGACCACTAGGAGGGAGTAGAGAATTTTCCCAATCCCTTCTAAACGGATTTATGACGATAAGTCAAGTCAAGGTAGAATTAAGCCAGTCTTGAGTCCCCTATCAGTCTTATGCTTTTTTGTCAATATATCAATACTGATAACCTTTTTTTTAATTTTAAAAGTGGGTTGTGATTTTGCCATTAAATGCCTTAGGCCCTGATCGTGTCATCTATTTTATTCTACCCCAAAGATACTAAATAATACAAAGGAAGTACTATATGAGGATGGAGAGATGTTGGCAGGAGGATTGGTGTGTCTTCATTTCACTTTTTAATCAAGCTTCTCAAAGTTGATATAGCTCTGTATATCTGTGTAAAAGAAAATGGAAATGTATCCAACTCTCTGGATAAGAAATGGCTGTTTTCTCAAATATCTGACTATCCCCCCCCATAATATTTCAATTTACATTCAGATATTCTGAGACAGAGTAGCCATTGCCTTTAAAAAATATTAATACTTATCACTTCTCTGGGGCTATATAAAATATTCTGAGCCAATCAAGTGATACTTAAACAACAAAATATATTGATATAACTACAGAAAAGAAAAATTATAGCAATATTTATTGGGTACTTACATACTGGACACTATTCAAAGTGCTTTACAGATATTAACTCATTTAATTTCCATGATAATGGCATGCGGTAGGGAGGTTAAGAATCCCAGACAGGGATTTTCCCTGAAGAAAAACAAGCTAGATAGGATGAAATCCTTTTTTAGCCAGTGTAAAATGAGCTTATAAGGAACAAATGAGCTCATTATTTATTTAAAATTAAAAAAAAAAAAGAAAAGTAAAAGAATGCCTGCCTTCATCACCCTGCCTCAGGCTTTTCTAAACCTAAACCATTCAATAAGTGTGTGGACCTGTCTTGTACTTGGCACTTCTAAAAAGTATAAAGTCAGCCAAAGTGCCCCTGGCTCTACAACCGTCAGAAAAGAAATGAAAATAACATCTTTTTGTGTTTCTCTAACCTTTGTTTGAGCCAAGTTTATATGATAACTATCTACGGCATATTTGGTTTGATGGTCAAATGATCCGATTTATTTAAATAAACTGTGGAAAGTGAAGTCTTTCACTTGAAGAGACCAGGGCACAAGTGAGAAAACATCAATAGGGCAGAGAAGTAGGGAAAGTGATGTGACACCAGCTTTTCCCCCACCAGAGGGGACATAGGGGTGGGCAGGGACCCCGTGCTGTTTGCTTACCATCATGTCCTTTGTCCCCAATACAGTGCCTGGCACATAGCACTGCTTACTAAATATTTGTAGAGTAAATGCAAAGTAGGTTAGAATCAGAGTTGAATTAATTTTCATTTTATTGCCAAAAAAGTTCAAGGAGTTCTTCTGGCTTAATCCTTTTATTCTTATATATGAGAAGACCTAAGCTCCAACTCAGACTAAGGGAGATAAATTCTCAGAACTTGACTGAGATCTAATTTTACAAAAGGTAGAAACTCTTAGAAAAAGAATTACCAGAACGAGGACCAGTCATGTTAGAAAACAGAATATTCTTCTTCCTGGTGTTAAGGTGACAGTCTATGCTTGAACTTCAATGTTTAACAACCGACATCACTTGGATGGGTAGGACCAGAAAACTGAGAGGCTGACAAAATACAAATCATATAAAGAAGGAGCAAATACAACATGAGTTTTATTACTGTTAGATAACAAAATATATATTACGATCATTTGCTTTTTTTTAAAAAAAATTGTTCTATAGGACAGGATATGGTATGGTTTTATGTATTTGAAATTTTCTTTTCTTTTTATTTTCTTGTAATAAATAATCAATTATTTCTTTAAAATAGGTGTATGAAACATGAATTTTAAAAATTTTCTTGCACAAATAAACCTTAAATCATTTCATCCACTATACCTCCCTTCATAGTTATTAACTGCCCTACAAAGTAACTACTATTAGTAAAAACAATTTGCCAAAGCTTGAGTCTTTTTCAGACTTAATAATTTCATATTAATTTTTTTTGGCACCTCAAACCATTTCTCTTTGCATCTTGGAAAAAAAAAGTTTCATTTCTCAATTAAAAAAAGTGGAATTAGGATTTCTAAAATAATGTCCTTTTATAATTGAGGAATCTTTGCATTTAAAATACAAAGAAGAACCAGCAAATTAGGAGCTTGTGAAACAATTGTAAATGTGTTGAACATCTTAGGGAAAATGGGGAAAAGCAAAACTTTATTAAAATCTCAGACTGTCATTGGCTCTTGAAAAACAAGCAATGAGTAAGTCAGTGGCACTTTCCTCAAAAATGTAAATGCCCCAAAGGCTTCTGTGCATTGATTCATGTTGTCACAGAGGTCAAATAATTAGCTGATTACTCGAGTTAAAATGAAATAAGGTGATGGCTGGGGCCAGGAGAATAGGGCCTGGACTTGACATTTAGCCTTAGAAACACAAGTCTCTACTAAATGATAGAATCATTATGAAAAGTTATGTCTCTCCTGACAAGTCAACAGAAAATGTTGACCTGTTTCCTTTCACTTGAAAGTTTACTAACAATGTTTGGTTTGTTAATGCTTATTTCTATATTGATACAACATCTGATGATATGTCTGCATATGTTACATATACAAACAATCAACATGTTCTTTGAATATTACAAAGGTTAGCTTTGAGACTTTTCTCTCATATACAAATTATTCATTATTTCATTCTTATTGTTCTGTGTATTGTGTTTTCAATAGACATATTTAACATGAAAATATATAATAAAACCTCAAACAGAAATAACAGTCTAAAAAAGTAGCTTCTTATTCTATAAAATGGCTATTGTATTTATCTATGTGTAAACATGTATTTGCGTAGCTCATAATGATCATTAAGTAGCATGGTTTTAGAAAGTTACCCAAATGTATCTTTAAAAGACAAGTTAGACTGACTTTTTTGCAGATATGCTTTTTGGGGGATAGGTATTATGTATCTAAAAATACTGTGTACATGTTTCAAGATTATGATAAAAATTGTTTAAATGTTATATAGATTTTAATAAAAACAGAAGCCAATTCATCATTTATAAACACCAAGCACATCATATTTACATCATCACTTTGCTATCCTATTAAAAAATACCAGAATTAATACTAATACAAAGAATATACAATCATCCAGTTAAAGCAGGAAGGGCAGCAGTTTGGATTCTTACTCTCTCTATCTCCCTAATGTAGCCATTTTGCTTACAGAGACAGCTTTTCTCACGGACAGAGTGATAAGCTACAAGTCAAGACCAAGTTACTATGTACTGGGATCAGCAGCCACCCATGCAGTGTGGCTTCAAAGGGTGCCAGGAGATGATGCTTCAAGTAATGACACTAATGGTTCCATGCATTTGTGCAACCTTCAGTCACTGTGGGAATATCTAAAAAATCTCATGTTTACAGCTCCTTGAGCTGGAGAATGAGCTTCTTTGCTGGGGAAGCTAATCAAATTTTTTGACCAATAGTTGTAAGAGACTCTTTTGTTTGGGAATGACTATAAAAATGACTTTTATTGCTTTATATGATTAAAAAAATCCAAACACTTACTGACACCCTCTCCCCTCAAGATATGGGAAAGGAAGAAAGAGAAGAAAAAGCAGGTACTGTGGAACTAATCAAGCTTGGATTTAAATCCTGGCCTGACCTCTATCTACTTTTCTTGGCATGATTATGCTCTTCTGTAAATGATGTCATAAAACTTTGTAGAGTTTTCAGGGTTAAATGACAAGTAAATTATCTAGCATGTTTTCCAAAATAGTACATATATTGTTATTAATATTGTTATTAAAAAATAGCAGTAATCTATTATTCTACTACTAATTGCTAAACATTTTTAACATCTTTATGTAATTTCTTCCATTCATGTTTTTCTAGGCATACTTCTTTATTTTTGCAATCACATCATGTGTACAGTTTTGTATATTTTGTTTTATTTAACATAATAGAGCATTAAAAAGAGATTCTATTTTTCATGTATCAAACTGGCAATGGTGATAAAAGATAACACATGAGACTCAGAGTTATGACCACTGTCACACATCATTGGTGAGAGTATCAGCCAGTATAACCTTTCTTGAAAGCAATTTAGAAAATATATTTCAAGAGCATTAAAAATCATCTACCTTTTGACCTGGTAATTTTACTTCTATATAGCTAGTCTCAGGAAGTAAGTGAATATATGAACAAAGACTTATGGTCAAGGTAGTTCACTGATGAGTCATTTATAATAACAGAATAAAAATTATTACTGTGTACTATAAGAAAACCACTAGATAAATTTTACTATATTCAAAAGATGGAATATTATGCAGACTTTAAAATAAAATTTATAAGGAATAATTATAAATATAGAAAAGAGTCCCTGCTATTACACTACCTGGCTTGAGCATAATACACGACACAACACCCCAGTATTCTAGTTCAGTTTTTAAAAAGCGAGCATGCATGGAGAGTGGCCTGGAAAAAATATATGCCTAAATGTTAGTGATGGTTACATCTGGCTGTTGTTATTATATATATTTATTTAAGCATTTATTGTTTATTTATTTGTACTCAAAATTCCTACTTTGAGCATGGGCTTATGTAAACAAAAGGTGAATATATGTATGCATACACACAAAAACATATACATATATACATGCACATGTATGCATACCAATATATCCATGTATGTAGACACATACATATTTGCCTCTTATGTTTATTTAAACTCATGCTCAAAGTAGAAAATTTTAAAAATACAAATACATGCATGCTTATAGATGCATGTGCATGCGCACGCACACACACACACACACACACACACACACACACACAACTGAAACAAATCTTATATCCTGAAAATTAATCCCCATGCCATTGGATAGCCTTAAAATTTCAGAAGTATGTATTTTCAGTAGCTTTAGAGTGTTTTATTTTGTGGATATACTATAATATACTTAACCCTTTTTAATAGTGTTAATAGTGTTTAAAATATGTAGATAGTTACAATGCATGTCTTTGTACATCAGTATCTTTGCATTTATAGACTCTTTCCTTTGTGGTGCAAAGGCTCTGTTGGGTCATGCAAGTGAACTTGGGGGGGTGTATGTTTGGGGTACGTTCATTCACACAACTGAATGAGCACTTTCAAGAGCAGGAGGGAATAAAAATGAGACCATTCCTTCAGATAGCAGAGAGAAATGATGTGGCAACTCTGAGAAGAAAGAAAAAGTCTCTTCTAATTGGAGACAAGGGTATTCTGAGGGTGACTTACTGATTGGGAGAGAATTTAACCAGCATTTAACCATGATCATGTCATGGTTTGTTTGTTTGTCTTTTTTTTTCCTTTTTTTTTTTGAACATTCTTTGCAGATTTCTTTTCCTTCTCTATCAAGACACACTTGTGGTATAATGCTTTCCAGTGTGGGCCGAGAGGGGTGTGCCACAGCACCACTTCCATCTTTGCAGATTTGCTATTATGTTAAATAGACCTGTTTGCTTATGTGGTCTGCACACCCTACTCCCCTGCAGTCTTCTCAATGGCAGAGACTATGTCTTACTCATCTTTACATCTTCAGCACCATGAAAGGTGCTTGGTGCATAGTGAGTGATTCATAAGTGTGTGTGGTTTTTTTTTGTTGTTGTTTGTTTGTTTGTTTGTTTTTCAGGGGAGAACCAGTAATACATTGGTAAGAAGCAGAAATCCCAAACAGAAGGACAGGATTGTGATTCTAAGGACACACGTATACCTGTGTTACCTTTCTTGCCTTTGTTCCCTTATCCTACTGATTATAAATAAACATGATTTGTATGTTAAGGCTTTTGTGAAGAACAGAAACTTTCACAAGCAATCTGCAAACCTGCTTTTTGCCACAATGCTCATTGTAGCTCATAGAAGTCAAGTCTTTTTTTTATAAGCCCAGATTAATGTGCAGCTAGTGAAGAATATTGTCTTCCCAGTAGATCTAATATGCTCTTTGCTGAGCATGTAGCAAATAAAGTGGGATACTCTTCTGAATAACTCAAGGGCTTTGTAGAAGTAAGCTATCCAATGCGAAGGTTAATATTTGTATTGCAATTTATAAATTAAAAGTGATTTCATCTACATTTTCTTAATTTGCTGATTGCTAACACTCCTATGAGGATAAAGTTGTTCATTCCACAGTTTCAGATAAAACTTTAAGATATAGTTCTACTGAGAAAATAAACCCAGTAATGATACTGCTATCAGATCATTTTCTATTGAGAGGTATTTGCAAGTGGGAAAATTTTGATCTTGAAGGGCAGGGAAGGAAGAAAATGTCATAAAATTGAATGACACACCCATCAGAAATAAGTTTTTCATGATTTACAAGGTTCCTTGTGCTAGTTCTGGTTGGAGAGAGAAAATCCAGCTTAGCATTTATCATGACTCTCTTAAAATTTAAAGCCTGAACATGGGTCAACTTTCAAACTTAATTCCATCACCTTTTGTGAATGCCTGCATTGTCATTATCACCATCATCATCATCATTGTCAATAACTTTTAATGCACATTTAATATGTGTCAAATTCTGTTCTGAGTCATATATGAATTATCTAAATTAATTCTCCAACTTATGACAAGCTTATTGTTATATAAATATTACAGATGAGGAAACTGAGGTCCTTGTATAAGGTCAAAGAAAGTCTTGAAATAGGAATCCAAATTCAGATAATTTACTCCAATATTTTTGTCAATTGATACACAGCACTATTTCTCTTAATTTTCATCATTATATACTTTATCATGAGCCCAAATCATCTCCATTCACTCTTACTTTCTTAAGCAGTACTTTATAAGTAAATGCTTTATGGAATCTTTTAAATAACATTCTGTTTTGTATTACAAAGACTATGCTATTCTTACTTTCTTTGCTCCAGCATCACTCACCCTTTTCAGTCTCTGGTGTTCATTTACCTGTTACCTCCTCCAAGGAACCTGTCTATAAATTACTTCCTCCTCCTGGGATCTGCCTTTACTTCTTCTTCTTCTTCATCTAACTCAGTGTTTCCAAAATTGCCTGCACCTTGTAATTACATGAATAGCTTTAAATAATACTGATGCCTGCATCTCACCCTCAGAAATTCTGATTTACTTGGTGTAGCCAGTACATCATGATTTCCAAAAGCAACCCAACTGATTCAAATGTGTAGCCAAAATTGAAAAACACTGGTCTGAACATTTCCTACTCATTCTCCACATCTCATCAGCATCTCCACCTCCCTGACTAGGATTCAATGTCCCAATTACAATCTTTCATGAAACAATGTAGCTCTCCTTTATAGTCCCTGCACCACTGGAATTGGTAGAGTCCATAGGGAGGGGGAAGTCTTAAGAGTCTGGGATACTGAAAGCCAAGTGAAGGGAGTGTATTAGGAAGGAAGAATTGATTAGCTATGTTGCATACTAAATCAAGTAAGGTGAGCTCCTTGACAAGATCAACAGAGGTCTTTAAAGTGGTGGGAAATAAAACCCTGAGTAGAGAACAACAACAAAAAATGAAGATGCAAGAGAGAGAGGGAGCTGGTATAACAAAATTCTTGGGTAGGCAAAGGGAATGGGTTCAGTGTACTTTGTCTCATTTAATCCTTGCAATAACCCTGAGAGGCAGGTATTATTTTTGTTCTCATTTTACATATGAGGAAAGTGAGGCTTAGAGAGGTTATTAACTTGTCCAGGGTCCCAGAGCTCACAGTTGTCAGAGCTAAGATAGAACATAAGTCTACCTGCCTACAAAGCTGTTAGCAGCTATATTCCTTTGCCTCTTGGTAAGAAATACCCTAATAGTTGCAGTTGAGTCAGCTTTATATACATCTTAATTTCATATGATTCTCTATTAAGAAATTATTTTATAATTTCTTCTTCAGTTTTTCTTAATTTCAAGAACCTGTTTTTCTTGCAGCAAAATTCTGCTTAATGATAAACTACCCATAATCTACATAAACTAAAGACACCAATGCACTCTTTAGATTGAAAGAAATAAATCTTTGAAACCCAAAGTGCTGACAAAACTATTGAACATATTAGCTTTCTCTAAGTCAGCGACAAAACTTCTTGTTCTGGTATCTCCTGACATCTGGTGTTCCAGTAGAGCCCTAACCCCTAGAAACAGGTAATTCTCAAGATCTCTTATAGTCTTGAAAGAGCTTCATAGTAGCTCCCAATAGCTGTGCCGTAAATGACTAAGAGTTGATAATTGGAGAACCGTGAGGTAGGAGATAAGTGTTGGTAGGTGAGAGCAGCATTGTACCTAATCTTTGATGAGCTAACTTCTGGGGGTGGTGCAATAAGAGGAGTGCTGTGCTGATAAATGTTTAACGGCCAACTCTAGGGAAAAGAAGAACCCTGATTTGTAATGTCTGCCCACTTCTATGATGTAAATACTCCCACCATGACTAATTTTAAGCTATCAATGTGAAATCACCAAATGTGTCAGACAGAGAGGAGAGCATTTGACTCTCAGAGTGTGCAATCTGGCTCTGGCATACCGTCAAATAAGAAATTTAAAAAAGAAAAAGGTTTTCCCCATATCTCAGTGGACATCCACACTTATTCCTTGAAGCGCCAAGCACTTCCTAAAGCAGCATCAAGTAAAGTAACATAAAAAGGTAAAAGAACATTGAATTCAAAATCCAGAGATTATTGGTCTGGTGCTCATTCAGTCAATGATTAACCATGTGACTTATTTTCTTTGGGCTCAAATTGAGAAATGAAGCAGCTGGCCCTTTAAGGCCCTTGAGAGTTTGCAGATGCTGTGATGCAGTGGTACCTAGGATGCCTAAAGTCAGCCCTCTTCTCCACAGGGGTGGAGAAAATCTCCTTGTAAAACCGTATGCTACATTGTGCTTTTGAGTTTCAGATGAAAATGTGGTCTTTCCTCAGCAGCTTGCCCATGCTGTTCTCTATCACTCTGGCCTTTGAGATTTCTCAAAGAAACTAGCAGGGATGTTTGAGGTTGTTCACATACAATATTTCCTATGAGGCTGTCTAAATAATAAAAAGGAGTACGCAAGCACACCAGATAACTTCTCATTCTGAGGAGAGACAAAACTGCAATCTTAACTTAACCTTTAATTGTATGGCTTTCCCATCTTTTGCTAACCCTTTCACATTATATTATTAATAAAAGATAGGCGGGGCGGGTGCAGGGAGGGACTTAATACTCTTTATGATCTATTTTAACATTTTTTAGCTCTTTTTAAAAAAGTAAATTTGCCATAAAAATTAAAACTGTATTTTATCCTTTTAAATACGGCCCTAGATGATGTATGTAACTGCACTGGCAGGAAGTCAAGTCTACACAAAGCCCAGACTGAATCTTCCTTCTGTCTACAGCTGTGCATGATATTTTATGCATCTTTTTATGCTGGCCATAAATGAGGTAGAAACTATGATTATGCCAATTTTGGAATAAAACATCTTCACCAAAAGAGTGACTACCCATTTTCAGACAGGTGTATGTATTGACAGCATTTAGCCCTCCTTTTTCAATCACTAGATCATGAGCTATTGACCTAATGAAAGATTTCTAGGTAGAGTGCTATAGGCATTTAATAACTTATTGCTATAGAACATAGAATTGAAAAAAATATGATTTCCTTTTGCAACACTATCTGTTTGGCAAAATGTAACCACTTAGCTACTGAATATTTTGAAGTATGTGTGGGAGGGTGGGATTTAGTTGTAAAAATAATACCACACCACTTCAACATGTAGATCAATTGGTTTATCTGTCTGTCATCTATCTA